>CM054809.1:30530158-30840158 GCA_028984105.1 Lavandula angustifolia
TTTATTAATGGACAAAAGATTGAAATAACAAATTTTAACCATAGAAGAGTCAGGAGAGAGAGAGAGAGAGAGAGAGAGAGAGAGAGAATCAATGATTATGTACCTCTTGGTGATGTTGCAAGCATACTAACATCTCTCTCGTTGCTAGAGACTTTCCTCTCTGCGCTTCTGATCGATCCTTTTCTTGAAAGGTTTCTCTGCAACTTTTTTGTGCAACAACAAGCATAATTTTAACAAGAAAATTTTAAACTAACTTTTGCCTATAGAAAAACGTGAAGATAGATAAAGCTTAGGAAAAGGGCAAGAGCTTTAGGCTGAAAAGAGCTACTTTCCAGTGAGAAAACACCAAAATTAAACACATACTGGATCACGACGATTCTGAGTAAAATAGCAGCACCTTTTGGAATAATATCTCTAATTATTATCAAAATCTTTCGGAAATTGAAATTAACTAGTTTTAAATTGTAAGCAACCAGTCTAACAGCAGACAAAAAGTTTTTTTTAAAAAAAGCATGAATTCTGAATTTCATTGCAGAAAGAACCTACCATAATTCTCGAATTTGCAGAATTGTTATCCTTTTCTATAAGATGAGCAAATCGTTCCATATCCACCACGAAACTGTCGGATTGAGTTATAGAGTGCTGCAGCGCGTTGACGTGATCAACGACGGAGATTTTCTGATTCTGTTCAAATTCTCCGGCGAGGCAGTTCGAAACGAGATTATCAGAATCCATATCCTGAATAAGATTCATCACATTCACATATTAATTCAACGAATTAGGTGAACTCTTATTAAAAAATTCGGAAATTAAATGAAACAGTAACAGAGGAAAACAATAATTATATGAGAACGTGTTGGAAAAACCGCTCACCAGCTTCGGATTCTCAGTCATTTTCTATCACCGCCGATTTGAAAAAAATTGAGAGCAGGTAATCCGGACGTTGCGTATCTAATCAGGCTACGATTTCAACTATCCAACGGATGATCAGAAATTGCGACGCGTCTAGAATACCCACACACTAGTCAACTTAGCTCACAAAAAGATAACTCCCGTGAATGATGACTTGATGAGAGAGAAAAACAGAGAAATTCATTTGAAATACATTATTTATCCTTCACTACGGAATACTCAGATACAACACAATACAGAAGACGAGTTTTGAGGAAGTTCAAACCTCATCAAGCAAAGCAAATGATTTTGTTGATTTGTCTTCAAGAACAGAACAAAGCATATATAAATAAATATAATAATGCAGGTTTGATTGGAGAAGAAGAGAGACGATTTTGTTGGGGAATATCAAGGATTATTAAGGAGAGAGAAAGAGTGTGGGATTTGAGAATGAATTCATGTCTTTTTGGTGTGTGTTATGTATAATGCATGTATCTATTTTATAACACGCTCTTTAGTTGTTAACTGTCATTATTTTGAATCTCCGTGATTAAGGCGGTGTTTGAAACAACTTAAATAATGCATTTCGACTTTTTGACAATAAAAATACACTTTTAATGTTTGGAATATGTGTGTTTACTTTTTTTGCTTAAAATAAGTAGGAATAAGCGTAAACGCGTAAAGGCGATCGAGATGTTTTTAAAAATAGAAGTAAAAAAAACTGAAAATCGGACTTATAAAGTATTTACAAAACTGCATTATCTAAAATTAAACCTGCTTTTTTCTATTATTTCGAACACTAATAACTTTTGCTTAACAATTTTAAGCAACTTTAAAACATAAGTAATAAAAAACTGCTTATAAAAGCTTTTTCAAACACTACTTAAGTTTAGAGCTTATCTTAAAAATGGCTTTCAGGGATTTGCTCTTCTGGATTGGGGTCTACTGTTCCTAATGCGATGCCCCCCTCTTCACTCGTAATGATATAAAAGGAGTTATGTAGCTAATGATACGATACAATTATTGGACACAACGTTTGGAATGTGAAATAAAATAATTTTGTAATCCTTTCGTCATGCTATTTTTGTTTTTGTAGATTTTGGTGTGAATATTAAGAAAGTTGGTAAAAATATATTAAAGTGGGTAAAGATGTATTAAAGTGGAGTCCACTATTTAAATTGAGCGTGATCCACATAATACTTTTTTTTGGACGAAAACAAGAATAGTGAGATAGCCAAAAAATGAAACTATGACAAGAATAACGAGATGGATGAGTTTTTCCTATTAGAATTGGGTATAGGGAATACTTAAATATATGTGACACTTCAATTGGAGGGTCGTGTCGTGTCGGAGTCTTCGACACGTATCCGACATAATATCTTTGAGATTTTTTTAAGTGTCCGTACAAGTGCGAGTTATGTTATGATTTCTTACTTCTAATGAATTGTATTTTTCACAAATACGGAATTTTTGGATAGTGACAATTTCCGGAAATAAATATCAAATTTATTGTAGAATATTAATACGATGATTGGCATATTTAAAAATGGAAAACAGATACATTTTTGGAAACGTATTTAAAATAGAAACAGAGACAAATGGTAATATAATTTAAGAAATAACGGTTGTAGAAAATCTTCTCCTCTCGTCTTAATTCAAGTTGGATTTTTGGGAAATATGATTTGATTTGATTTGATTAGGTTGAATATCATTATCATATACAAGTATCAAGTATGTCTTGATGTGGTGATGTGCAAGATTTAGCATTCCATAATAATTAACTCTTAATGATGAGGGTATTACTGCAATTATTGGATCGCTTTTAGGATAATCATTTAAAAAATAGGATAAATTTTAGTGAAGGTTCAAAAAATCAAAACATTTTCCAAGTGAATAATGTATTAATCGGATATAATCTTTTTATTTTTTAATTTACGTAAGTTACTATAATATATTTTGCTCATTCATTTTTTTTACTGCAGTACAAAAGATACTAGTGAATTTCAGTGTTTAGGAAATATCTGTTGGAAAAAAATCGTTTATATATATATATTATTTATATATATTATGGAAATTCAATTAGCATTAAATGCTAATTTGACTTGGGCAAAATTCAGCCCTTTTTTCGATCGCAATTTCGAGCCTCGATATTTATCCGATTAATGTTTTGAGATATATGACGTCGATCTACGTTTCGAGTAGATAATTATAGTGTGCTTAATTTCTCGATTCCGATTTTCGGTGAGTGAGAAATAGTGGCTCGAAGTTTGGGGGGACAAAACTAATATGTTACCTAAAGTGGAGAAACTTACCTTATTCGGGTTTTGGAGAGTTATTACATTAATCATGTCCCACATCGATTAATGAATAATGTTTTGTGTGGTATTTAAGTCTCTACAATATTGTAGAAGATAACTAAGTGACATGTGGTGGGCTTGGGCCACACATGCTCATCGCCTTGTGAGCCTTTTCGCCCGACCGCCTCACACGCGGCGCGGCGCGCCGCGCCCGCTCACCGCGCCCGTGCCCGGCTCCGGTTCCGGTTCCGTTTCCTTGGACTTGGATCTTGGCAATTGGTCCTTTGGGTGGTCCGTCGGGTCGGGTCTTTGGGTCGGGTCTTTGGGTCGGGCGGTGCGGTGGGCCGGCCTGCCTTTGGATTCCTCTCCGTGGTGCACCGCACCTGCTACACCGTAGTAGTACTTTTTGGGACGAAACGCCACAACCGAGAGCACTACCGGGGCATTTTTCGTCTTGCGGAGAGAGGCCTTCCTCGACTCGACGGTTTTCTCCTTTTGTTGTTTTAATTCATTTTGTTGTTTAATAGTTTATTTGTAATAGCAGTTTTTAATACCCAACAATATCAACTTCTAATAACTATATATATAAATTAATTGGTAAGAAAGAAGACTAAGAAATAAAAGGAGATAAAAATCATGAGTTTGAATTTCAACTTTGAAGATTATGAATTTGAATTCCAATAACACTATTATGTGTGAGTCTCTTATATATGATAAGCATGGAGTAATTTGTATTTTCTTTGTAAATTTTAAATTATGTTATACAAAAACAAATACTATTTATCCAATTTGCACATTTAAGCAACAGCTGCGACCTCATAATAGAAAAACGAGAAAAGATCAATTGTTGTCCCCTTGGGATGGCATAGCGGTGAAGGTGGGTGGCCCGGGACCGATAGGTCATGGGTTCAATTCCCACTGGACACGCTATGTGTGAATCTGTCACCCTGTCACATTAAGGGTGGTTTAACTCTTCTGTGTGGTTTGCAGGCTATTACACAGGAGCGAGGTTTACCCTGTACGCACCAAAGGTAGCGGCTGCGGGTTCCTTGTCAACAAAAAAAAAGAAAAAAAAAAGAGAAAAGATCAATTGTTGTCCCCATGGGATGGAGTAACAGTTAAGATGGGTGGCCCGGAACCGATAGGTCTTGTGTTCAATTTCCACCAAGACCGCTATGTGATTTGTCTGTCACTCCCTTATATTAAGGGGGGTTGAACCCTCCTGTGTGGTTTGCCGAAGGTAGCGGCTGCGGGTTCCATGAATAAAAAAAAAAAAGATCAATTGCTTCTGTATTATTTCATTTAGTTTTACTTCACATGTCAATACTATTTAGTAACTTGTTTTCCCCCATATGTCTCTTGAATCTATGACATTAAATTGTGCATGAATGACTTTTAAATGCTTGAGAAAGTGCTTGTTGAAAACTTGAACTTATTTTCGTAATTGCTATTCATCTAATACACCAATTGGACCACATGCCGCCCTAGTCAACTCCAATTATTTCGCATGTAATATCTATACCACTGATTTTGATTATTTATTAAATCAATGAGGTATAATATCAGGATACTTTAGTTATATCAAGATCTTATACATTGTGTGATGACACAATACTATAAATCTTAATTTTAATTATGCGACAACATCCAAGAAGAAAATTGTAGAATTTTTTTTTTGAAAGTTAATATAAAATACACTCCCTCATTCCCATTTATCTCGTTTAGGCTTTCCTTTTCGGTTTATGCCATCCAATCTTTGTCGCATTCACTATTTATTTATGTGAAATCCACTATTTTTTTTACAACTAACAACTCTCTTTAATGTAAGTAAAAAAAAATAAAAATGGAACATACTCGTTGGAATGGAATGAGGGAGTAATACATTATCAATACTGTCCACACGATTAAATTTTTTGTGCTCGTAGCATGTTGACATGTCAAATCTAACCTCGAATCCACTAGTCTAATATTTTCATGTTGTAATTGTATTGTGTGCTATCATAATATGTCTAGAGTTGACAATCCTAGTTGGTTTTATAAAAGAAAAGAAAAGAAAAAAAAAAACTGGTTTTCTGTTGCTTGTTTTGCGTATATAGTAATATATAGGGATCTGAGTTAGACTTTCTTTTTTCCCCAATTTTTTTCTTTGCCCCCATTCATACGACTGGAGATAATAATTGTACCCGTATAATAATTTATGCAGAGGAGACGAACATTAAAGATTAAAACTGAGAACCTTTTAGCCTAATTTTATATTGATTTATTATTGTAATTATGTGTACATTGATTGATATTGTATACTATATTCACGTAGAGTAATAATATCATTGATACAAGTCAACAACGGATTCATATTATTATTGAAACACATGAGTATTAGGTCGAAAAAATTACAAACTTAAATCCTAATGAAATTTAATATTTTCGTCTTAATGCAACATATTTACTTTAATCATAAACTGGTATATGTAGCATTACAAGTAAGCATCTCATTGGTGCATTTTTTTTTAATATCTTGAATTTTATTGTGTATAAAAAGTTATGTATACTTATCGTACATCATTCAAAAGGAGTGTCTTAATCCCCAAGGCGTAGGTCAACAACATGCTTAGATAAGGAATAAGCTTCCTTTCTTTGATGCTTTCCACCACTACATAAACCCGACAAGTATTTCCTTTTCTCGCATGATGACTCATCTAGCAATCCCTATGACCAGCCGGCCGGAGAAACAACCAATGCGGCCGGAGCACCACATTCCGATCGAACCAGCCGAAGCAAATGACAGACCGATACGCCACCATTCCGCCCACTACTACGCCCACCGCGTCAAAGAGAGCCTCACGAGACGCGCCACCAAGCTATTTTGTGCCGTCTTTCTAACCCTCTTCATTGTTGTCTCTATCGCCGCTTTCATTCTCTGGCTCAGCCTCCGCCCT
This sequence comes from Lavandula angustifolia, assembly GCA_028984105.1. NCBI lineage: Eukaryota > Viridiplantae > Streptophyta > Magnoliopsida > Lamiales > Lamiaceae > Lavandula > Lavandula angustifolia. The sequence goes on from CM054809.1 coordinate 30,536,283, forward strand.
CACCGGCCAAGGTTCCATGTCGAAGAATTTTCCATCCCGGCCTTGGCTGGGCAGGGCGGACCCGAGAGCGCTGCTGTGATTTATAACGTCACGGCGCGTAATGCCAATCAGATTATAGGTGTTTATTATGACTCGATGAGGGTGGCAGTTTATTACCAGGAGCAAATAATCGGCGGTTCGCCGCTGTTATTTCCTTTCTATCAGAAGCCGAAGAATACAACGGTGGTTGCTGGGCAGCTCAGCGGAGCTACATTGAGCGTGGGAGGAGAGCGGTGGCAGCAGTTTATGGCGGACTTAGGGCGGGGCGAGGTGGTTTTCCGGCTCGACGTTACTTCGACTATCCGGTTTAGGATATCGGGTTGGCGTAGCAAGCATCATAAGATGCATGCTCATTGCCCGGTTGGAGTAGGACCGGACGGTTTAATCTTGCCTAAATATCAAGATAAGAGATGCCCCTTATACTTCAGCTAATATTCTTGCTTTCCATTCATTTTGGTTATCATCATTTATACTATACAATAATATACTCCTACCGTCCCATTAGTGTGACTTGTATTCCCTTTTGGACTATTTCATAATTGTTGTCTTGTTTACAAAAAAAGACATAATTTGTGGACACAATCACTTTAAATTAGAAGACCCCACCATTTTAACACATCTTTACCCACTTTCTTAATTTTCGCACCGAAAACAAAAGCCAACAATAACGGAACCGAGGGAGTACCATCATGTAAGTAATCTTAATTTTTCATTAAATTTAAATGGGTAAATGCGGCCATTTTTATTAATCTACAACAAAAAAGAATATTAAAAAGTAATTAATCCTTACTTTTGGGATAAGTGGTGATCAACTTTGTCAACATTTGGGTTTTTTATGTCTGAAGCAAGTTTGTTCTTTCTATTGTGCCAAAATTCCTTTGAAGTTTGGCGGATACTAGTAACTTGCTTTCTCCATTCATGGATAGGCACCTGCAAGTTACAAGAGAAAATTTATTACATGAAAATGATGTAATGAGCAATACGTTTTAATCTGAACACACTAGGTATGAAAAGTGATGAATGAAATTCTTACAGCGGGAAAGCCTCCATAATCCCCTGCTTCAGTGATGTTCTTGGTCACACAGCTGTTAGCAGCAAGCCTCACCTGCACCACAATAACAGAGTTCAGGATCATCATGACTTAATTGGACTCAGCCTTCAATATCTTTCAATATCATATCATGATTGCTAACGAGTACGAGTAAGAACGTAAGGTGGTAGAAGTAGAGAGTGACAAGAATTATACCTTTGATGCAACGCAGACATGGTCCGTAATTGAAACTCTTCCTCCTAATACCACATAATTTCCTAACCTGATTGAACACAGCCTAAACAGATGAACTTTAAATTTGGGAAATAAGTTTTCGGTATGAACAAAGAAACAAGAAGGAGAAAGGAGATAACACACGTTGCTGAACCTGCAACTCCAACTTGTCCGCATAACATACAATTTGTCCCTATTTCCACGTTGTGACCTATCTACAAGTTCAGATATGAAATGAATTTAACCTGAAGAATAATCACAATACTGAAATAAATTGAGCCACACCTGCACCAAATTATCGATCTTGGTATGATCTCCTACTACCGTGTCTCGCCAACTACAAGAACAAGTTGGTAGCAAGATCGTCACATGATCTATAATCCAGAATAGATTTCTAATCTAAGAGTTATCATGATAGTGATGAAGACGCAAATAGTTGGAAATTGGAACTATTGAAGTCATCACAAATTTCACCTGCCTCTATCGATGCATGTATTTGCACCTATTACAACATAGTTGCCTATCTTTGCTTTCAAGCACTAGAGATGGATGAGGAAAGATTCATTAGAAAGTTTGTATAGAATAATGAAGTAAAGGAAGAATGTAATTGTAAGAAAATAATTCCTGCTCTCACCCCCACCAAAAAAAAAGGGAATGAAAAAATTATAATGATAATGAAAACTCGTCAAAGTTCATGAAATTGGAAACCCAAGTCATCAAGAGTTGCTAAGAGTTTGATTCAAACCATCAGCCCTTGTTCATCAATGAAAAAGCCAAAACCTATAACAGATAACCATATGAATGGCACTTAGATTACATGATTAGCAAATCAATACTCTAGAAAGTAAAGTATAAGGTAAATCAAGAAGTAGATAAATACAGCTATCGAGAAAGTTTGAGAGCATTCAGGTCTCACCATCTTGACCAATGCAGACCCCATGATGAATAACACAGAAACCACCAATAGTGCAATTACTAAGTACAACGTTATAACTGAAGAAAAATAGTGATTGTCAAAAATCAATATATGAGAAAAGTATACCTATAATCTATTCTCACAATGAAAAATGCGCAATATTTGCGTATGAAATCATTAATGTAGGAAAAAAGTCATAAATTAATGAAATAAATAAATCAAACAGCATGTTAGAAAAACTGTGATGCATGCTATATTGTAAATCCCAAATAGCATCAGTCTTTATATCCAAATGCCAGGGGTATCAGTCTATCAGATAGAATTAGGAGAACATCCTTTACCTATTCTCCAATTCTTGTTTTTAAACCATAGCAGCTCCATCGTGTACCACTTTCTCAAGTATTCACAGAAGGAACAGGACTAACACATGTTCAGTTCTAGTAGGTAGCTCTTAGAAAAGTTGGTCGAATTTTTTGTATCAAAGGTAGAATATAAGGCAAAACCAGTGAATGTATGCTAAAAATGACTATATTTTACCATACACAGCAAAAACTGAATACTGAGTTGAGCATAAATCACTCAGAGTAAATCAAATAAACTCTAGAAAAATCAAATTAGAGTACCCTGTTCGTGTTGATTGACCAATTGTAACAGCAGGTCCAACAACACTTCCTGATCCAACATAGACATTTGGACCCAGAACAGAATCTGAACGAACTAGGGCTCCAATCTCTATTCTAGCACTTGGATCAACACAAGCAGATTTGTGAAACAAGCCCCCTCCATTGCAACATCTCAGAAATTCTTGATGTTCTATCTTGCCCTCCTCAACTAGTCCTGAATCTAAAGTAATAAAAACGAATATAACCAAAGATTTCATTTTTTACTCTAGGTTCAAATTCAATCGACATTATTAAAAACCAGCATAAATAATACACAGGGAGTGCAAACACAAAAACAGAACTGTACAAAAGCATTATCAGATAGGAAGAAAAAACAAGAATTAATACACAATGCGACTTCGTCGTAGCATAAAACGTGAATATCTAAGCGCAAATACTAACAAACAAGAAACTGAACGAATAGACTCATGCGACACTTTCAAAAACACTTAACATATCGAAATCGATTACTGAATATGAAAGAACAGGTTGGCTGCGCTTTATGCGCAGTGAAATAATAGCTGCGTCACCTGTATGTTGGGTGGAATTGTTTGATAAGGATCTTGACAACACGAAAGCAGGGACATTGTATTTCGTATGCGTGAAAGCGAAGATTCTGGATTCCGAGAGAGAAATTAATTTGGCAATGCGCTTTGCCATTGGCAAACCCTAATTTGTCAGAGAAGAAGAAATGAAGAGATTTTTAATTTAACCTGATCCCACCCCAAACCCCTTTTCTTCACTGTTTCATGTCGCAGTAGAAAAATATTTTACCAAAAAGATACCGTTTTTCTTAAAAAAAAAAAAAAGACAATTTCTTCAAAATAGTAGTGGAGTAATACTTATGAAAATAGCGTTATACATACGAAAAACTCGAAAAGTATTGCTAAGAAATTAAAATACTCCCCTCATCCCATCCAACTTGTCAACGTTTTCTTTTTGTGTTGTTCTATTTCATTTATCTACTTTCTAAATATGAAAATGAGTCTCACAAATTTAAACAATTAAATATCTACATGGATCTCACACCTTTACCTAACAAACTAATTTTAAACAATAATTTAATTATCCTACACTTTTATTATATAAAATCAATTTGTATAAATAACCGTCTTAGAAAAGAAATCAGACAAATCGGCGGGACGGAGGGAATAATAAATTTGAAATCGACTTCACTCATTGCATGTCTCGAATGTCTTGTGAATCTTCAAAATAAAGTCTATCTTTGAAAATTAGTCAATACGGAACTTGGTTTTTCCTTATAACAATTAAGCTTCTTGCTTAATGTTATTCATTTCATCACATTTACATTAATGCGTCTATAACTAAGGGCGGACGCAGGATTTTAAGTTCAGGGACGAAATGATAACATATTCTTTTGTCGCGGGTTTGGGAGCCAATTTTTTTTTGGTCGTGAGTTTATTTACATAAAAATTAAAAGAAAACAACTCGTTATCTACTTTACCCATAAAAAATCAAATAAAAATAAAATTAGGGTTAGAGATTTTACCATAAAATTAGGATGGTGGCATACGGCGAACTAGTGGCAGTGGTCCCGGTGGCGGCAAAGTAGCTCCGCCTTCAACCTTCTTTTGTTTTTCAACTCTCCCTTCCCGGTCCGACCGCCAAGTAGCTCGCGCCTTCACTGCTTCTTCTTTTTTTATTTTCTCGTTGCGGAGCGAAAGTGGTAAGTAAAGAATAAGAGTACAAAAATTAATAGTAATTGGAATATTGGACCAACTTGTTTAATTACCTTGATCTATTTCCAATTTTCTAATTCGAATGTTATCTATTTTCAATCCACCTAGTCCTAGCCCAATTAAATCAATTGAATTACAAAAAATTCAAATTCTTGGCCCAATATATTGTATTCTTGTAAAATGGGGAGTGCGAAAATATTTTTTTCGTAAATCTTATACACAAATTTTAGCCTAGGCACCAGAATTGGGTGGGGGGTGGTGGGTGCAGTCAACCCCAACCGAACCCCCATTGTGTCCGCCTGCATGCATGCTGTCTGTCTCGACTACTCGCTTGACCTTTCTTCACCCAAACTTGGATTTTGATTTCGAGTTCGTTTATACAAGGCCCAAACCTTTTTTTATAATGAAACATCATTTTGATTCTTGCCTACAATTGGATCTCCACTTACATGATACTAAGCAGACTTTAATGTCATGTCTTCTTCAGTTTCCAGCCTTCTGCATTGTTTGTAGTGTTGGAAGATTTTTCATGATGAACAATTTCAAAAGAGGTTGGAGGGGTTTTTTGAATAAAATTCTCATGAAACTGCGATTCCAACCAAAAATCTTATGATTTGAATTCGCCCGAGTTATTAAAATTTTCGAAACTAGGGTAATAATTGTTGGAGTTAGGAAAATTTTGAGAATTGTACAAATGGTTATATATGGATCCATAGTAAAAGAGTGAAGAAAATAATTATAGCAAAAAATGTAGGAGATAAAAATAAGGTAATTGTCGGATAAGAAGATAATTATAGCAAAAAATGTAGGAGATAAAATAAAGTAATTGTCGGATAAGAAGATAATTATAGCAAAAAAAGTAGGAGATAAATAAGGTAATTGTCGGATATGGACAAATATATTAAAATTGGTGTCTAGGATGAAAATCATGAATATTGTTATAATTTTTTTTTAATAGTATATATAAAAGATATAGGTCTCGTTTGTTAAAACCATTTAAATAAGGACTTATGTCAAAATCACTTATTGATTAAGTTCTTAAATTAATAAGTTATTGTGTTTGGATGCACATATTGATATGACTTATACAATATAAAAAAATTAAATTGCTAGTGCAAAAAACTATAGGAGTCCAGGATTCAATGAGTGAATCTCTACCTAAAGCTTCTTATAAGTTATTCATAAGTTATAAATATTAACTTATGAAAATAAGTCAAAAGTAACTTATGGAGAGGATAAGTTGTAACGATAATCTCTCCAACACGCACACAAAATAACTTATTCTTAAAAAAAAGTTAAAAGTAAATAATTATTTTTAAGCTCTTCCAAATGGCGCCATAATCAAATTTCAATTGTAATACAATTAATATCTTATGACCAATGGGATAGTGACAAGTGTCATCATCTCAATGGCCATGACTTCATAGTAAGTTCGTTCTCTCTCTCCACGCTTAATGAGAACGTGTCCTTCTCATTCTCTCTCGTGATCTTGTATTTCTCTCTTTTTCTTATTGTTGCTCATATACGTTTCACGGGGTCGAACTGGTTATTTCTACACAGATAAACGTTGTCTTAAAATAAGAGATTGTTGAAACATAAAAACTTGTGTGCACCGGTTGCACCAAGTTCAGAATGTGACTCATTTACTCGACTTGACCCTGATACGCATGTGATGATGTCAGCATGATTTCATCATGACACCATCATCATTATTATAATATTAATTTTTATTTTTTCTTAATTTCTTAATTTTTTTAAGGACAGAAGTGTCATTTCTTTGTGAATAAAAGTATAATTTATTGAATATCACTTGTTTTTGAACAAAAGTGTCATTTCTATTTTGAACACTTACTCCCATCACCGAGGAAAGGTTATTTGTTTTGAACAAAAATGTCATTTGTTGAGTATCATTTGTTTCAAAATAAAAGTTTCATTTTCGTTTTCAAGGCCATCTACTAGCATTGACAGAATTGTCATTTGTTTTGAACAAAAGTTTCATTTTTATAATATCATTTGTTTCAAACAAAAGTGTAATTTATTTTTAACAAAAGTGCCGTTTATGGATTATTAATTGTTTTGTAAAAAAAGTCATTTATTTCGAAAAAAGTATCATTTGTTTAGAAAAGAAGTGCCAATGGTTTTCAATAAAAGCGTCATTTGTTGTGAACAAATATGTCATTTGTTTTGTACAAAACTGTAGTATCATTTGTTTCTAACAAAAGTATCATTTATTGAGTTAATATGGAAAAAAATGTCATTTGTTTTGAAAAAATGTGTCATTCATTTAGGAAGAAGTGTCAATTATTTCGAACAACAAATTCATTTATTGAGTATCAATTGTATAAGAAAAAAATGTCATTTGTTTGAATAAAGTGTAAATTGTTTTGAACAAATGAGTCATTTGGTTTGAACAAAAGTTTCATTCATTAAGTATCAATTGTTTTTGAAAAGAAGAGTCGTTTGAAAATTAATGTAATACATGCACATCATAAATCAAACTTATAGCCTCCCCAATCTGCAGAATATATTAAGAGCGCACAAACCATTATCAAAATTGTATATGAATAACTAGAACACTAAGATTTACATGGAAAACCCCTTCAACGCGAAGAGGTAAAAACCGCGAGACCCTTAGGTATAGCCAAACCCAGTATAACCAAGTAGAGAGTACAATCGAGTAACTATAATATGGTATTTAGCGATTAACAACAACTAAGAATGTACTAGAATCAAAAACTGGAAAACAAAGATGTAAAATATCCACAAAACCAGCTACAAAAGCCCAAAAAATATAACTTAAAATCAAATCGTTAGAATTACAATTCATTTGGTCAGAATGTAGAACGATGTGTCTTCTAACATCAGTTAAAATTGCAGACCGATCGAACAACGTATGAGTCTCGATTGTCAAAAACACCAAAACTGTACAAGCTTGGGGACTTGTCTGCGGTGACGGATGAATGGAGGCAGAACAATTGCTTTGGCGGCGATGGATAACCGGATAAGTGAAGAGAGAGAGATATCTATTTTTGTATTTAGATGCAGAGAGAGAGAGAGAGGCGGTGCGCATGGAGAAGTGAAGATGATGTAAAACTATAGCTTTTTCTCTACATATGTAAATGAGCTTTTTTTTTCAATTATTATTATTTTTTAAAATATTTAAAAAATACGTTGTTGGTCAAAATTGAGAAAATGTGTTACGAATTGGATCGGTGAAACCCAGTTGCAGGTGCAATCGGCCGGCGCATGAAAGTCCAGCTCTTGTTGAAATGATCAACCGATAGAAAACTTACCAAGTATCGTCAACTCCTGTCCCATTCATAAGAAATTAAAAAACCTTAAGCTATAAGTCTTTAACATGATAAGGAAATTAACTACTTAAATATTTGAATGTCCTGTGAACCGATCCACTCGACCTCACATGAGTTCCACCACATTACGTAGACCAAAAAACTTTAAAACATGAATGAATCTTTTAAATCTAGCTACTATATATATTTATACACAATGCAATGATACATTTATTTTCTTAAATTAATGAATATTCATATATCAAATCAAATACTAAGATATTTGATTGAATTCGATTCATTTATAACTCTAATTGAACTTGATAAATATACCCTAATATATATATTATTAGTGTCAAAATTCTCAAATTGTTTTATAAATTAATGGTGGAATTAGTCCGGCCGTATTTTTTAGCCAGTGACTCAACATTTAAGATTAACGTATTTAATTGTTCTCGCCGTACTTTCATTAGCTCTTAAGTCAAAATTAATATATTGTTGAAATGGTCAACTGATTGTATACTTCCATGCAATTTTGAACCGCGTCCTTATTATATACCCCCGTCCCTTTCATAGTTATATAAAAAAATTTACGACGTCAGAAAGTAAATATGAGTTTAAAACATGATATGGCCACTGCAATTTGCTTGTGAAGACTAATCAAATTAAGTTCAAAATTTTAAAATTTTTAACGACATCTTGCAAATCGAAGTTCCATGTTGAACATCAAGAGAGCCTCCCTCTTCATTATAAATTAGCATTCATCACTTTCCCATTTTAAGTAGTACTAATTTGCTAATCGATAGTTATGAACTATCGAAGATTATTAATCCTTACCTTGGTTTTTTTCATCCATGCAAGGCAGTTCTACTTCTCCTCCGGCGAAACCATCTGTCTGGAAAATGGAAATTACACGAGAGATAGCCCGTACGGTGTTAACCTCAACAGAGCTCTCCAAGCCTTACATGAAAATGTGGACTTCTACGGTTTCTACAACACCTCCGAGGGTGAGGGCGGAGATAGAGTCAACGCGATGGTTCTCTGCAGAGGCGATGTTCAGCTCGACGAGTGCAAGAACTGCACACGAGTAGCTGCCGAGGTGCTTTTACGAGAATGCCCCTTGACGAAGCAGGTGGTGGGTTATGATAATTTTCAGAATCATGGGGACTGACCCCGGATTAACTTGGGAGACGGAGTATAATAACGTCACGAGTCCTGATCAGTTTGAGAAAGACATAATAGGTCTGATGAATAGACTCAGTGATCAGGCTGCTGCTGGGGATTCTCTAAGAAAGGTGGCAGCTGGAAATGTAACTGGACCAAATTCTCTGAGAATCTATGGGCTGCTCCAGTGTACCCCAGATTTGTCCGAAGAGGATTGCAGTCGCTGCTTGGAGGACGCTATTAGATATACAGCGACGTACTGTGATGGGAAGCTAGGGTGTAGAGTTGCCACTCCCAGCTGCAATGTTCGTTTTGAGATAAATATTTCCTTTTATAATAAAACTCGGCTTCAAGAACTAGAGCCACCGCCTTCCCCCTCATCTGGTAACCCATTTCTCCAACTTATGTTATCATGCTAACAGCTAACTTACATCATGCAAATCATGGGAATATTGGCTATGAGCGCAATCTGTTAACCATCCTGTTCTTTGCAATTGCAGGTAATAATGGTACATTTCCAACTGTTATCATTGTTGTGGTTGTAGCTGTTTTGAGCCTCATCCTAGCTGTTTCAGCTATTATTATTTTGTTAAGAAAGAGAAGAAACCATAAGCCTATGGAAGACCATCTTGATAGTAAGTGTCTGCTATTTTTCTCCTCGAGGTATTGACTGTCCGTTATGTTTTCTTGTATAAAGATTTCACCAAAGGCTCATTCAATTTACTTGATCTTATAAATCTCCAAAGCCATCGATGATATGAGCACACCCGACTCTTTGCAGTATGATTTCAACACAATCAAAATTGCAACAGATGATTTCTCCAACGATAACAAGTTGGGCCAAGGTGGATTTGGATCCGTTTACAAGGTAACCCAATAAAGCAGATAATTACATTTGTTTATATGCAATTGTATTCTAACATGATATGATAAAATTAGGGAAAACTTCCGAGTGGTGAGATTGCTGTGAAGAGATTGTCCATGCATTCAGGACAAGGCGATCTTGAATTCAAGAACGAAGTTGTGTTACTAGCCAAGCTTCAACAGAGGAATCTAGTTAGACTCTTGGGTTTTGCTATAAGAGGGGTGGAGAAGCTTCTCATATATGAATTGGTTCAAAATGGAAGCCTCGACCAACCTCTATTTGGAGGGAACCGCTCGTATTTGGATTGGAATAGATGTTATAAGATCATAGGAGGTATTGCAAGGGGAGTTCTCTATTTGCATGAAGATTCTCGACTCAGAATTATCCACCGCGACCTAAAAGCAAGCAATATACTTCTAGACCGAGATATGAATCCCAAAATAGCTGACTTTGGCTTGGCAAGATTATTTGGGCAAGATGAAACTCATGCAAGTACCAACCGCATCGTCGGGACATAGAAAGTATTAGAATTTAGAACAATAACTATGTCTCGAGAAACTATGACAAATTTAAGCATGCTGTCTTTGTTACTAAAAAATTATATACTGTAGTGGATACATGCCACCCGAATACTTAAAGCACGGCCAATTCTCAATCAAATCGGACGTCTTCAGCTTCGGAGTTCTTGTCCTCGAAATCATAAGTGGACGGAGAAACAGCAATCCCCAAACTGGGGAGACCACACAGGATCTCTTGGAATTTGTAAGCATGAAAACTCTTTATTTCTTCTTATAATTTGGAGTAAAAACTTACAAATTGGATCTATCAGGCATGGAAAAACTGGCGAGAAGGAAGAGCTGCAAATGTGGTGGATCCATCATTGAGGTCGGGTTTAGGGTCTGGTTCGATGAATGAGATGATGAGGTGCATACATATTGGCTTGTTGTGTGTTCAAGAAAATGCAAGCGAACGGCCAACGATGTCTTCAGTTGTTGTAATGCTGAGCAGCTCCTCCGTCAACCTGGCTCTACCTTCTCAGCCTGCATTTCAATTTTCTACTGTTTATGATTCTGATATCTCACGCCCAGCTGATCAATCAGACCGGTCAACCCACAACATTGATTCAACCAATGAGTTGCATCCACGATGACAGAGATGAGTCTACATCTAGCTCCGCTACATTCAAGTTGACGATTGAATGTTATATAAATTATGTTAATGAAATATAAATATTAAAAATAATGGTCCTCTTATATTGTGAAGGGTGTGAGTTTTGAATAATTTTTTTATCATACAAATATGTGGTTTAGTTAGTGGTCTGGTGTTATATATTAAAGTCTCGTACTACTCATTCATTAGTCTCGTTAATCGATTTAATCCTACTTTCATTATCGAGTTTCGGTAACGCAATCCAACGTTTGAGTTCGTATTTGTTCTCCAACTATCCAATTGCAATACAAACATGGGCGGATGAAAGTCAATTCGGATCTTTTGTCCCACTTTCTCGTGTCCCACTAATATTTTAACAGTATGCTTCTAGGTATTTACAACAACCCTAAAATTCCAACCGTAAACACCTAGATCCTAGCACTAGTGGAACACGAAAAAATGAGTCATAAGATCGGTGAGAGCCGTCAACCACTAATCTTGTACTACAATTCTAAATGTTCTTTACATATTTTCTAATAATATTCTATTTCGCCCTTTATCATCACCCCTCTAATTTTTATTCTTTCTACCGATATATATTTTTTTCTTGCATCCACACCTAATTTTACGACTAAGGATTTTGATAATTTTTATTGGCAATAATTGTTTGTATTTAGTTTAAGAAATGTATCCCAATTCATTGTTATATTATTTATTATTATTTATATGAACTTATACTATTAAAAGAGAAAATGTGTGAGGATCTAATGCGAATTAATCTGTGTTGACATGTTAGTTTATAACCCTCTTCATCGTTGTCTCTATCGCCGCCTTCATTCTCTGGCTCAGCCTCCGCCCTCACCGGCCAAGGTTCCACGTCGAAGAATTCTCCACCCCGGCCTTGGCTGGGCAGGGCAGACCCGAGAGCGGTGCCGTGATTTATAACGTCACGGCGCGTAATGCCAATCAGATTATAGGTGTTTATTATGACTCGATGAAGGTGGAAGTTTATTACCAGGAGCATATAATCGGCGGGTTGCGGGGCAACAGAGTGGAGCTACGTTGAGCGTGGGCGGGGAGCGGTGGCAGCAGTTTATGGCGGACTTAGGGCGGGGCATGGTGGTTTTCCGGCTCAACGTTACGTCGACTATCCGGTTCAGAATATCGGGTTGGCGAAGCAAGCATCATAAGATGCATGCTCATTGCCCGGTTGGAGTAGGACCGGACGGTTTTATCTTGCCTAATTATCAAGATAAGAGATGCCCCTTGTACTTCAGCTAATATTCTCTCTTTCCATTCATTTTGGTTATCATCACTTAAACTACACTATAACATACTATCATGTAAGTTATATCTTAATTTTCATTAAATTTAAATGGGTAATTGCGGCCAATTTTATTAATATACAACAAAAAAGAAGATTAAAAAGAAATTAATCCTTACTTCTGGGATAAGTTGTGATCAACTTTGTCAACATTTGGGTTTGTTATGTCTGAAGCAAGTTTGTTCTTTCTATTGTGCCAAAATTCCTTTGAAGTTTGGCGGATACTAGTAACTTGCTTTCTCCATTCATGGATAGGCACCTGCAAGTTACAAGATAAAATTTATTACATGAAAATGATGTAATGAGCAATAAGTTTTAATATGAACACACTAGGTATGAAAAGTGATGAATGAAATTCTTACAGCCGGAAAGCCTCCATAATCCCCTGCTTGAGTGATGTTCTTGGTCACACAGCTATTAGCAGCTAGCCTCACCTGCACCACAATAACATATCATGATTGCTAACGAGTACGAACTAAGGCGGTAGAAGTAGAGAGTGACAAGAATTATACCTTTGATGCGATGCAGACATGGTCCCTAATTGAAACTCTTCCTCCTAATACCACATAATTTCCTAACCTGATTGAACGCAGCATAAACAGATGAACTTTAAATTTGGGAAATAAGTTTTCGGTTTGAACAAAGAAACAAAAGGAGAAAGGAGATAACGTACGTTGCTGAACCTGCAAATCCGACTTGTCCGCATGACATACAATTTGTCCCTATTTCCACGTTGTGACCTATCTGCAAGTTCAGACAAAATGAATTTGACCTGAAGAATAATCACAATACTGCAATAAATTGAGCCACACCTGTACCAAATTATCGATCTTGGTATGATCTCCTACTACCGTGTCTCGCCAACTACAAGAACAAGTTGGTAGCAAGATCGTCATATGATCTATAATCCAGAATAGATTTCTAATCTAAGAGTTATCATGATAGTGATGAAGACGCAAATAGTTGGAAATTGGAATTATTGAAGTCATCACAAATTTCACCTGCCTCTATCGATGCATGTATTTGCACCTATTTCAACATAGTTGCTTATCTTTGCTTTCAAGCACTAGAGATGGATGAGGAAAGATTCATTAGAAAGTTTGTATAGAATAATGAAGTAGCGGATTGTAAGAAAATAATTCCTGCCCTCACCCCCACAAAAAAGAAAAAGTAATGGAAAAATTATAATGATAATGAAAACTCGTCAAAGTCCATGAAATCGGAAACCCAAGTCATCAAGAGTTGCTAAGAGTTTGATTCAAAGTCATAACTTACTTGAGGCTTCTTAACCATCAGCCCTTGTTCATCAATGAAAAAGCCAAAACCTATAACAGATAACCATATGAATGGCACTTAGATTATATGATAGCAAATCAATACTCTAGAAAGTAAAGTATAAAGTAAATCAAGAAGTAGATAAATACAGCTTTCGAGAAAGTTTGAGAGCATTCAGGTCTCACCATCTTGACCAATGCAGACCCCATGATGAATAACACAGAAATCACCAATAGTGCAATTACAAAGTACAACATTATAACTGAGGAAAATAGTGATTGTCAAAAATCAAAATAGGAGAAAAGTATACCTATAATCTCTTCTCACATAGAAAAATGCACAATATTTGCGTATGAAATCATTAATGTAGGAAAAAAAGTCATAAATTAATGAAATAAATTAATCAAACAGCGTGTTAGAAAAACTGTGATGCATGCTATATTGTAAATCCCAAATAGCATCAGTCTTTATATCCAAATGCCAGGGGTATCAGATATAATTAGGAGAACATCCTTTACCTATTCTCCAATTCTTGTTTTTAAACCATAGCAGCTCCATCGTGTACCACTTTCTCAAGTATTCACAGAAGGAACAGGACTAACACATGTTCTAGTAGGTAGCTCTTAAAAAAGTTGGTCGAGTTTTTCGTATCAAAGGTAGAATATAAGGCAAAACCTGTAAATGTATGCTAAAAATGACTATATTTTACCATACACAGCAAAAACTGAATACTGAGCTGAGCATAAATCACTCAGAGTAAATCAAATAAACTCTAGAAAAATCAAATTAGAGTACCCTGTTCGTGTTGATTGACCAATTGTAACAGCAGGTCCAACAACACTTCCTGATCCAACATAGACATTTGGACCCAGAACAGAATCTGAACGAACTAGGGCTCCAATCTCTATTCTAGCACTTGGATCAACACAAGCAGATTTGTGAAACAAGCCCCCTCCATTGCAACATCTCAGAAATTCTTGATGTTCTATCTTGCCCTCCTCACCTAGTCCTGAATCTAAAGTAATAAAAACGAACATAACCAAAGATTTCATTTTTTACTTTAGGTTCAAATTCAATCGACATTATTAGAAACCAGCACAAATAATACACAGGGAGTGCAAACACAAAAACAGAACTGTACAAAAGCGTGATCAGATAGCAAGAAAAAACAAGAATTAATACACAATGCGACTTCGTCGTAGCATAAAACGTGAATATCTAAGCGCAAATACTACAACAAACAAGAAACTGAACGAATAGACTCATGCGACACTTTCAAAAACAGTTAACATATCGAAATCGATTACTGAATATGAAATCAGAACATGTTGGCTGCGCTTTATGCGCAGTGAAATAATAGTTGCGTCACCTGTATGTTGACGGGTGGAAATGTTTGATAAGGATCTTGACAACACGAGAGCAGCGACATTGCATTTCGTATGCGTGAAAGCGAAGATTCTGGATTCCGAGAGAGAAATTAGTTTGGCAATGCGCTTTGCCATTGGCAAACCCTAATTTGTCAGAGAAGAAGAAATGAAGAGATTCTTAATTTAACCTGATCCCACGCCCAAACCGCTGGGATCACCTATCCCACTCCAGGTGGACCACTTGGTGGCCCACCAATCACGCGGCGCCATGCGTGTATTGGTGGATCACCTTTTTAATACTCAAATATTAATTTATTGGCTTGGAGGCCCACCAATGCACGCGTGGCGCCGTGTGAGTGGTGGGCCACCAAGTGGTCCACCGGAAATGGGCCAGAAGATCCGGACCGCGCCCAAACCCCTTTCTTCACTATTTCATGCCGTAGTAGAAAAATATTTTACCAAAAAGAATAAGTGAAAATATATGTTTATACCTATTCCCACTTAAAAAAATACACAAAATTATCCACTCACTATAATTATAGTTATAAAATACCCAAGTTTACCAATTTATCCTCACTTTTTTACTTGTACCAATGAGTGCTGAGGGGAGCCTACGAGTGCCGACGAGTGCCGATGGTGAGCCTACAGGTGCCGATGGTGAGCTGATTTTCATCAGATGTGCATTGCCTTGAGTGCCGATGAGTGCCTATGGTGCTGCAGAGAGCTTAAAATTTCTATCAGCATATGCATTGCCTTGAGTGCCGATATGTTCTAAATTGATGTTCGATTTCTTGCAACTTTTAATTAATATAGACATGTATCTAAGAATTCGATAGCATTCTACTGCTTCTACACACAAATGCTCGGACATGACCATGATCTATCCAAAACATGTTGCATCAATGTATGTATTACTTTGTTAGTCCCGAGTCAAACGTTCAGGTGTAGAGGGGGGAGGGGGGTGAATACACATGAAAACCTTTTTCAAACTCAAACGCGAACAGTCCGATATACGGAGGTTGCCTACTGAATGAATTCAGTAGACCAAGCAAGCTGTTCTTGATCGCGTGGACATAGTAACTGAAGATGCTGAGCTCTGCTAGCTGACTTACTGTCAGAATTCAGTAGCGTTCAGTAGCGTGCGGAATGTGTAGGCCCCATTCAGTTTGTTTATCAAATCAGTTTCAGTAGATTAGTGCAACGTTTTAAGCTTGTACTGAAAATGTTGTTATATGATTTTGTAAATATATTTTCAGTATGAACCGTTAATCTATGCAACAGTTAATGACACATCAATTTTAAAGTGGTTCGGATACGCAAGATCCTACGTCCACTGTCATGAACAAGGCAGAAAACTATTTTATTATACTGAGTTAGTCTCAGTTAGTTTGTGCGCTGGACAAACTGTAACTTGTGATTATAATGAGCAAGTCTCAGTTTACATGTTCAAACAGTTTGTTTGAATGTATCTCCAACTATGAAGGAGTTCTTAACAGTAAGAACAGTTCAATAAATGAACTCCTTCGATCTAAGCTATGAATATTATGATGAGCTTAGATTAGAGGGTGGGAACGAGAAAAACTTCTAGAGCGAAGAACAATGAGGAATAATCTCTCTAGTTTCGTATTCTTCACTTGAATATTAGCTTATGAAATCTAGAGCTTGAGTTCTTTGAATGCTTGAGTTCCCTCGATAGGTCGCTTGTATTTTCGTGTAATGCGACTTGGGCGTTCTGTGATTCTATCGATATGTGCCCATCTTTGAATACGACCTTCCCTCTATTTATAGACGTGAGTTCTGAATAGATCCGTTGGAAACGAACTGTCCACGTGTCACTCTATATGGATAGCAAACGACTCTTTTTTGAATTCTGTAGAGCCCCCTTTCTTTACAAGAAAGTGGTTGACTTGCAACTTTTGTCGGAGACTTTGCCAGCTGGCTGCTTGTCATTGGTCGAGGTACAGATAGTGGTTGAGACTTTTTTAGACTTCAAGGTTGATACTGAAGCTGACTTTTCTCAGATGTACGACCTCAGATAACTCTGCTGAAATTGACATTGAAGTCCACTGTCAGTTAAAGCAACTGACAGGCCGTTGCTGAGTCTGACCGAAAGGTTCAGTAGTCTACTCCTGCTGAGTCCAGCACTACTGAGGGTCAAACTCTGAGTTTAGTAATCTGCTCTTGCTGAGTCCAGTTCTACTGACTCCTAAACACCTTTTAGTATACTGCTCCTGCTGAGTCCAGCCATACTGAATCTTCACTCCATGGCATTGCGGTAGATGGTCTATTGAGAGACAGCAAACAAAACTTCTGAGCCGGAACCATTCTGTAGGCAAGTCTACTGAGTCTGAAACACTCAAAGACAAATGCATTAACTTTTACAACTGAAGGATTCATCAATCAGAATAGGGTTTTGGGATCAGTCAAATCAGCTACTGAATCATCTCCCAACAATTTCCCCCTATTTAATGATGCCAAAACCTACCACTCTCTAACACTCTAAAGAACTATCAGATACAGACTCTTTACAATTGTTACAATGAGAATCTGTGGAGATGTATCTTCAAGTCTCTATCTAAGCAAATACAGAACACACAGATAAACAGTGAGTGTGTGAGTCAGTAATCACTTAGGTGATTCTGAGTGTCAATGAGAAATTGTCGGGCCAGGTAGCAACTGATGTATTAAATTACAAGAGATTGAGTACAGTTACATCAATGCTACACTAGGAAGCTATCAACACTATCAAGCTAAACTACTTCCTAGAAGATCTAAAACGCTAAATCCTTGCCTTAAAATCATTCGATTTGTCCTCAGACAACGTAAGTCCATAGAGCTTGAATATGTATTTCCTCATCTGGAGATATCTCTGAAGATCTTCTGCATCTTTAGGGTTAAGAGATTTTCTCCAAGCTGCTTCCCTCGCTTCTGCTTCTATCTCGGCTGTGAAAAGTGATCCATCCAATTTTTGCGGTGGAGGCAGAGTCCTGAAGGCCGGAGTCATAATAATGATATTATCGTCGATGATGGCCTTCTGAACTATATCGTAGAAGTCAGGATCACATTTCTCTATCCAGGAAACAAACATCTCGGCTTTGTCGGAGTCAGGCCAAAGCTTCCAAACGTAGTATCTTTTGATGAATTCAGCTTTGATCGTCTCCCATAGCTGAGTTTTCTCCCAGGGCATCCACTTGTCTACACGAGGCCATATGTGAGTCTTCAGCTTATTTGTTTTTCTGCCTCGTCTATATAATTTGGAGGTTGTGGCGATGTCCTTGTCCTTAGGAGGTAGTGGGTTAGGCTTCAGTCTTTCAACTTCTCTTGCCTCTTCTGCCGCCTTCTCCTTGGCTTCTGCATGTTTTCTCCTAGCTTTAGCTAGCTGATGCCACTCAACTCTGGAATCAAGAGCTCTTATGCTGAGATCAAAAAGCTCATCAATTGTAGGCTCAGCCTGCTTCTTTGTTTGCTTGGATGTGTCATCCTTTTTCGTAGCTTCTCTCTCTTTTTCTTTCTCTTTGTCATCATCGTCTTTGAGAGTATGCTTTCTGGCAGCATGCCTCTGAATAGGCTTTCTTGTAGGTGCCTTGCTTCGAGCTTTCATAGGAGCCTTCTTGGGCTTCTTAGCCGCTTCAGCCTCAGTAATTTCACGAGCCAGTTTCTCATCTGCGTCAATCTGAGCCTGCTCTGCTGGGCTTATGCATATTTGGGGACGAGGAGGAATTTTCAGAAGTTTTTTCCTTTCCTAGATACAGGTGGAGGCAGAGGAGTGTCTTCAACATCAGACTCCTCTATAAACGCGGTCACTTCCTCAATGTATTTCTGAGGAGTTTCAAAAGTGTCGATTTCTGCCTTCTTGGGTCCTGAACCACTTGGGCCTGTCTCAGCTACTACATCTCCTGCTGAGACACCTTGGGTAATAACCCTTATTACTTCCCCCTTAGACTTATCACTTTTAGTCTTTTCAGTCTTTTCCCCCTTAGAGCTCTTAGTCTTTCCCCCCTTTTTGCCATCATCTAATAGGAGAGGGATGGGAATAGTAACTACCTTGGAACTGAGCATTTGATAAGATTTGTTGAGCTCATCCAAAATCTTCTGAAGACCTTAGAACTTGAGGTGCAGATCATTCCTCTCAGTAATTAGTTCTTCAGCGTACTTGCGCTGAGAGTGATCTACAAGTTCTTTGATCTTCTTCAGCTTTGCATCGATCTTCAGCTCACACTCATTCTGAAGTTTTGAAATCCTCTGTTCATGAGCTAGAGTGTGCTGATAGATCTGGTTTTGAAGCTCAGTCTGGGCTGCCTTGAATGAATCAAGAATGGTAGACTGGCCAGCTGTCAGAAGCTACTGAACCGATGCTTGCTGAGTGTCGAATTTGGCTTGCTGTGCAGATAAGGCATTTGAGAGAATTGAGCCGAAGGCAGGGATGGGAGGAATATTCTTAATAGAAGTCTTCAGTGCTTCTGACTTCCTCGCACTGAGCCGCAGTGGTCTGGCGCCAAATTTTGTGCACATTCCAGGCAAGGAGACGATTCTGAGTCCCCTACTTCAGGAGGGCCTTGGCCACTGCCTTCGACTTTCGGCGCTTGGCAACAAAGCCAACCTCATAAGCTGACCCCAACAGCAACTGTTCAGGGTCAGCAGAGCGAGAGGTGCCTGCTGCTGCCGATCCAGAAGGAGGAGGGGAGTTGGAATGATCTTCAGAAGGTTGTTCTCCCTCCTTCTCCTGTTGAGAACCCTCATCAGGCTTCTCAATTCCTACATTACTGGGCGGTTCCTGGTCATCGGGACCTGCGAAACCTTCTATAGGGTTGGCTGAAGAAGGATATCTCTCTTCAAGCAAGGCCAGTATAGCCGCCCTAAGGTCGTTGAACGAGCTGAGATCAGCAGGCTCTTCGTAGCCTTGATGAGCCTAGATTTGTAGCCCATTTATCCATTTGATTTGTGCGTTTTTTGTTATGCAAATGCAGATAAGTGGCCTGGATGTGGAGAGAATAGGGAGAAAATATGGTGCTGCTGGATCTAGAGGTCTTCTGACCAAGATTAATGGAACTGCCCAGAAGACAGGAGAAATAGCCTGAAAACAGGTCAGAATTAATGCAGATTCCATCAGGCCAAAAATTGAGAAGAAAAAAAATGCTAAAATAGGCTCAAAACCCGGCCCACATCATTCTGGCAAGTTTATGGCGGGAACTAGGGACCTAGGAGCTACAACATAGCCTTACTCTGATTAGCAGCCCATACCTGCTACAGTTCTTCTCACCTACCAAATCCAGATATTTTGTGAAGACAAAAGAGGAGGGAACGATGCTAATATATAACTTTTCATACTTACATTTTCCATGGATGTAGCTTAATCCTCTCTCTAGAAAACTCTCTAAGATTTCCACCATTAATGTAGTTCCAAAAACATCTTTACTTTTCTGCCTAGAATAGCTCTTGAAGCTCTCCAAGGAGAAGACTTCCTTTTGTGAATGTTATCGGTCAGCTTTATTTACAGTTCTTAAATTCAGTCTTTAATGCTTACATTTACTCTTTCATGTTCGTTGCTAAGTTCCTATACTATTCACGACTAAGTTAATTTATTGCATGCTTTTACGTCCATATCACGCCTTTACATATAAATGCCTTTGCTTTCGTACGATGTTGTCTCTTGTTATTTTTAGTTAAATGTTCACGCTAGTTCTTTGTCTTTGTTTTACGAAAGTTTGTTTGTTTCAACCTTAAGTTTCAGATCTGCTTCATGCTTTATTTTTACATGCCTAGTTTTATGTCCTTAGTCAATATGTGTAGCTAATTTCCCAGATCTGGCCGAGGTAATGAGACACCACCCCTAAGAATCCGTGAGATGTGAAAACGTGCTTGATAATTGGTTGAGTAAATGTTTTAGTTGAACTCTGTTTGAGATAGTTGAGAACTGCTTAGATCTGATCAACCTGGGCAGGTACACTTCTTTCTGGGCAGACGTAGACTAGCTGGGTTTTCTGCTTTGAATGCTAAACATCGGTAGATGCCTTGATTTGGTTCCTTTGTTCTTAATGCTCCTTAGTGCCTCCCTAGTCATTGCTAAACAAGGTAGGATAGTCACCTGGGTAGGGGACTGTTTCTATGCTCAACATGGCAGTTCCAGCGTAATACAAGGAATGGACGCCCCTGTGCTCAACACAGCGTCCTAGCCAGATAACCTTAACTAAACTGATTCACGTAGTAATCTAGGATCGGACGGGGGGTGGTGTGAAATTACCTTGGCTGGATTGCTTTTATAACTGGTTATTTAATTGTTGATTATTTTATGTTATCTTTCTGCCTAATTATAGAACACCCAAAATTTATGGTGGCTGCTAGCCAAACCCTTTAGGTCAGTAGAATTTGTTGCTTAATCACCCGTTCCCTGAGGATCGACCTCTTGCTTGTCACTATACTTGTCCAGTATAGTCTCTACGCAAGTGTTCTTACTTATAAATTTATTTGGTGCGCGCGGTTCTAACAGCGACGGAACTGCGTGTCCATCAAATTGGCGTCGTTGCCGGGGAACGACATTTTTAAGATTTAAGTTACTTTTTCTATTGACCAGTTTTTTATTGAACAATATCTCTTCCAGGTGTTTATGAGCGGTTTTGTCAACCCTAATTTCTGGTACAATCCCGAATTAGAGAAGACAGCCAGGAGAAACCGGAAGGAGACACAACTGCGTAAGCGACAAGTTCAACTGGAGTCGCAAGGCGAAGAAACCGCCCATACAGGAGCAGCAAGTGAGGCCGGTATCGAAGCCACCGCCACGAAGACCGAGATACTCAGTTTGTCCGGGCAGAGGACCAAGCTGAGAAGGACCAAACTAACAAGGAAGAATCTGATTCTGAATAAAAAACATAATCCGCAACAGAAATGGACGAGGAAGATAGGCAGGTCCTTGAAGTTAATGAGCACACTGCGAGGAAGAGGAGGAATCCTGTGCAGATTGCTGCGTATGGAGAGAACCCAGTGGAGCTTAAGGCAGTAGTACTGAATGCTCTGCCCAAATTTTACGGAAAAAAGAATGAGAACCCTTTCTCGTTTTTAAACGAGTTTGAGAAGATATGCAGGCTACAAAAGAGAAATGGCCAGCAATCTGAAGATGAAGTAAAGCTAATGGCATTTCCTTATGCCCTGAGTGATCGTGCTAACACTTGGTACGCAAGTTTGCGCACATACACCATTGCTAACTGGCCACAGATGGAGACCACTTTTCTTGAATATTATTTTCCAGCCACGAAGACAAGTGCCTTGAGAAAGGAGATCTCAAGCATCCAACAAGAAGGTGATGAATCCCTAAGTGAGTATTGGGAGCGATTCAACAGATTAGTGGAAGACTGCCCAAACCACAAGTATAGAGATGGGGAATTATTTCAATTCTTCTACCAAGGCCTAACCATGAAGTACGAAGACCTGGTGAACTCTGGAAGTGGAGGAGGATTCACTCACTTTAAGGTTAGTGAGGCCAGGAAGTATATCCATAGACTGGTAGATTCCACAAAAGAATATGATAGAGAAAATGCAAAGAATGTGAGGAAGGTCGCCCAAGCAACCTCCTCAGACTATGAAAGGAGGAACGAGGACAGGATGGAGAAGATAGAGAGACTGCTGAACCAAGGAGTGAACAAGCCAACCACAACTGAACCTGTGGAGGTGACTTGTGGTGCCTGCGGTGAGTTGGGCCACTCTTCCATAAGATGCACCATGGGAGTGGTAGAGTATGAAGATGCCAATGTAGTGGGGGGATATCATTTCATGAAGAACAGAGATCACCCTAACCTCCGCTGGAGACAACCTGGAGATCCACCACAACAGACACAGCAAAGATATCATCCACCACCACAGCCAGACTATCAGCAACATAATTATCAACAGAATCACCAAACTGTACCTCCTCCGACTCAACCATTCTACCAACAACCACCACAACGTTATCAATCACCACCTCCAGCTTATCAAAATCAACCACAATCACCATCCCATCAAACACAACCCCAATCTTCTTCTTTCCAAACACAGCCCTACCACCAACAACAACAAGCCCAATTACCTCCTTCCCAACCTCAAAATCAATTACCACCCAACCAAAATCAAACCTATAGACCACCACACCACAGAGGAGGTACTTCCCAGAACCAGAATGCTCCGCAAAGGTCATACAGAACCAATGAAGAGCTATGGAATGAATTCCAAAACTCCCAGAATGAGCAGAAGGCTGGTATGAGCGCCTTATCCAAACAATTGGAACAATTGGCCAACTCCCTGAAGGACATAAAAGGAGACAAAGGAGCCATTCCTGCCCAGGTTCAGATCAACCCAAGACAAGAGAATGCCAGTGCAGTAACTCTGAGGAGTGGACGAGACTTACCCCCACCAACATGGAAGGAAAGCAGTATACCTGAGCCTAAACAGTCAGAAGAGGAGACGCAAAGCCCGATTGAGCCAATTGCTTCACCACCGTTTCCATCTGCCTTGTTACGAAGAACGAAGCCGAAGACAGAAACTATGGACTACAAAGCATTGTTTGAAGGACTGGAAATTAACATCCCACTTCTTCAGGCTCTGAAGTTTCCCCAATTGGCGAAGTTTGTGAAGGAATTTATAGCTGGTAAGGTGCCTGATGGAGAGAAGGTGATCATGCAGAAAGCAGCTTCGGTGATGATACAGAAAAACCTCCCAGAGAAATGTGTAGACCCAGGTGCGTTTACACTTCCGTGCTTAATTGGAGAGAAGTTGATCCTAAATGCCATGTGTGACTTGGGAGCATCTATAAGTGTGATGCCACTATCGGTTTACAACACATTGGTGGGAGTAGAACTGAAAGAGACTAGGGTAGTGATGCAACTTGCAGATAGATCATGCATCTACCCAGTAGGACTGCTAGAGAATGTCTTGGTTAAGGTGAACGAGTTTATTTACCCAGCTGATTTCTTTGTCATCAACACCAATGATGAAAGGATAAAGGGGACTGCTGGAGTACTTTTAGGAAGGCCCTTTCTGGACACCATAAGGGCAGTCATCAATGTACACGAAGGAACAATCGGCATATCATGGAATGGGGAGCAATACACACACAACATTTATGCAGCCATGAAGCAGCCTGCCGATGCAGAGAATGTGAATATTGTTGATGTTTTTGTTCCAATGATTCAACATCATTTGGAAACAAAATTTGCAAAAGACAAAATGGAGGTAGTTGTTACCCAAGGTATGACAGAATTGGATATTCAAGGGATGAGTGATGATGAAGTCAAAGAAGCTGTTATGAGTTTATATTCTCAACCAGGTGGAAGTTACCAACGGCGTGAGTGGATCGCCCCGTGATCGATTCCGGAAAAGCCACTACCATCCATTATCAAGGCACTCGAGCCGGAACTCAAACCTCTCCCTGCACACCTCAAGTATGCCTACTTGAGAGAGAAAGAAACATTGCCAATCATCATCAGCAGTAATCTGACACAGGAGGAGGAAGCCAAACTAGTTGCAATTCTGAAGAAGCACAAAACTGCAATTGGGTGGACATTGGCAGATATCACTGGGATCAGCCCAGACATCTGCATGCACCACATTTTGATGGAGCCCAACAGTAAGCCGAGCAGAGATCCACAACGCAAATTGAATCCAAACAAGAGAGAAGTGGTCCTCAAGGAGATTCTTAAACTTTTGTCGATGGGGATCATCTACCCAATCTCTGACAGTAAGTGGGTCAGCCCGGTACACGTGGTGCCCAAGAAAGGAGGAATTCAACTAGTGGAAAATGAGGAGGAACTTGTCCCTACGCGCCCAGTCGTTGGATGACGAATGTGTATAGACTATCACAAGCTCAACAATGCCACAAGGAAAGATCACTTCCCCCTGCCATTCATTGACCAGATGCTCGAGAGGTTGGCGGGGCAAGTATATATATGCTTCTTGGATGGCTACAGCGGTTATTTTTAGATACATGTGAGCCACGACGACCAAGAAAAGACAACCTTCACCTGCCCCTTTGGCACCTACGTATACAGAAGAATGCCCTTTGGGCTATGCAATGCACCAGGTACATTTCAAAGATGCATGATGAGCATTTTCTCAGACATGATCGAGAAATGTATAGAAGTTTTCATGGATGATTTTACTGTCTATGAGAGTTCATTTGATAACTGTCTGGATAGCCTAGATAAGGTTCTGGCCAGATGCGTTGAGAAGAACCTTGTGCTCAATCACGAGAAGTGCCACTTCATGGTGAAAGAAGGCATCGTGCTGGGCCATATAGTATCAGAAAAGGGGATAACTGTTGATAAAGCGAAGGTAGACATCATTTCTCAATTGCCATACCCTACCAATGTCAAGGAAGTCCGTGGGTTCCTTGGCCATGCAAGGTTCTATCGCAGATTCATCAAAGATTTTACTAAAATAGCTCAGCCCCTGACCAAACTTCTTCAACTTGATGTGCCTTTTGAGATCAGTGATAGTTGCAAGAAAGCCTTCAACACTCTCAAGAATAAGCTCACCTCTGCCCCAATCATGCAAGCTCCTGATTGGGACCTACCATTCGAACTAATGTGCGATGCCAGCGATTATGCAGTCGGTGCAGTCTTAGGTCAGAAGTTGGGCAAGGAGAATCATGTCATATACTATGCTTCGAAAACTCTGAATCCTGCCCAATGCTACTACACAACCACTGAGAAAGAACTATTGGCGGTTGTTTTCGCCTTTCAAAAATTCAGATCCTATTTGTTAGGATCCAAAATCATTGTCAACACGGACCATTCTGCTTTGAATTATCTGTTGTCAAAGGCAGAATCCAAGCCAAGGCTAATCCGATGGATACTACTACTTCAGGAATTTGACTGGGAGGTTAAAGACAGGAAAGGGACAGAAAATAGAGTTGCTAACCACCTAAGCAGACTGATCCAACCTACAGATGGTGTCCCCATTCGAGAGACCTTTCCAGAAGAACACCTATATGAGATCAAGGAAGTCTACAACATGAGCATAGCAAGTCCGCCCTTCTGCCCAGAAGTGACGTACTGCGCCGCAGTCAGCCGAATGGGGAGACTCCCCTGGTACGCTTCCATTGTCAATTTTCTTACCTCAAAGCAAACTCCATCCCACTTCACTCGAGCACAGCGCCTAAAACTTAAGAGTGATAGTAAATACTACTTTTGGGATGAGCCATACTTATGGAAGATCGGGGCCGATCAAATTATACGGAGATGTGCCCCTGAGTCTGAGCAGAAGAGTATCTTGGAGCACTGTCACACCCTTGCATGTGGAGGCCATTTCGGAGCGTAAAGAACAGCCAAGAAAGTCCTAGACAGTGGATTTTTCTGGCCATCTCTACAGAGAGACTCCTATGAATTCTGCAAGAGTTGCCACAGATGCCAAATGACAGGCAACATTTCCAGGAGAGATGAGATGCCTTAGCAGCCCATGCGGTTCTGCAAAATTTTTGATGTCTGGGGAATGGATTTTATGGGACCATTCCCCAATTCATTCGGGAATTTCTACATTCTGCTGGCTGTGGACTACGTTTCCAAGTGGGTAGAAGCCAAGGCAACCAGAACGGATGACGCCAAGGTTGTTTTGAGCTTTTTACGATCTCACATCTTCAGCCGCTTCGGAGTACCTAGAGCAGTCATCAACGATCAAGGGACACACTTCTGTAATCGAACCATTGAGGCTCTAATGAAGAAGTATGGAGTCCAGCACCGCTTGTCAACACCATATCACCCACAATCAAATGACCAAGCAGAAGTTTCTAATAGGGAAGTTAAGCAGATTCTGGAGAAAACAGTCAACCCAACTCGCAAAGATTGGAGCCTTCGGCTCGATGATGCCTTGTAGGCATACCGAACTGCTTATAAGACACCTCTTGGGATGTCTCCCTACAGGTTAATTTTTGGAAAGATGTGCCATCTGCCGGTAGAGATAGAGCATAAAGCCTTCTGGGTTGTCAAGCAGATGAACATGTAGCACACTCAATGTGGGCAAGAAAGGAAGTATCAACTGCAGGAATTAGAAGAACTGAGACTGGAAGCCTATGATGTAGCTAGTTGGTACAAAGATAGAGCCAAAATTTAGCATGATAAGAACATTCGGGGGAAGAGTTTTCAAGTCGGACAACTCGTGCTGTTATTTCAATCGAAGCTCAGGCTTATGCCTGGGAAGTTGAGGTCCAGATGGATAGGGCCGTTCAAGGTCACTCGTGTCTGGCCTAGTGGAGCCGTGGAGATCGCAGGATTGTCAATAGCCCAGCCATTCACCGTTAATGGAAACCGCTTGAAAGCTTACCACGATCATAGTCAATTGGAGGAGACGGACTGCATGGTCCTCCAATGCCCACCTTCCCTCTGATTACTCAGAAGAAGGTCCAGCCGAGGACGATAAACTCTGGTGCTGGAGGGCATTCCCCTCATTTATGAACCTCTAAGTGTTTTGCCTGCCAGTAGGGGATTTTTATCGCTATTTTATTGTTTATTTTCAATTCTGTATTTTCCTATTTTGTTTTTCGTTTTTCTTTTTGGTGGATATTGCAGAGGGGTAGCGGAGCAAAGACAAAGCTGCGAGGGACTTGAGTGCAATTGCCAGAGAATTGTTTACTGTAGAAAGGCGGAGGGACCAATTTGCAAATATCGGATAAGATTTAAATAATCTTATTTCGACCTAATCAAGCGAAGGGAGGCGGCTGCTACTGTTCATACGTCACATCAACACAGACACACCCCTTCATATCCCGCTCTTTCTCCATATCAACTACCAAGAAACCCTCTCTTTCATTTAATTTCTCTCGCCATCCTCAACCTTTCTCTCAAAATCCACAGCAAAATGCATTCTGCTTCTATAACCATGGCCACAGATCACACCATGAAGCGCAAGAAGAAGTCGCGGCTACACAAGGGAGAATCTTCATCCGCTGTGGTCGGTGAACCAGCGACAGTACAATAGGGCCCTTCCTCTGACGTCGGCGCACAACCACCATCGCTCACGGACGAACGTCGCCGTAAAGGGAAGAAGCATCACCGCTCTCATGATGACAAGGTCTCGGAACACCGTCTCAAGAAGCGCCGCTTAGCAAAACTCGCTCGCCGCCGTGCGCATAGGCAACCCACTGTCACTGTCACTCCGTCCACTCCGGAACGTTCATCCGTCCCCGAGTTGACCCCTGCCGCCGCTGAAGAACCTACTGATGCACCAGATGTTGCCACTCTCGTACAACTAGAGAATACCACTCCCGAACAACCAGACGATGCCATTCTGGAGCCAACAGAGCACAGCGCCGCTGAGGTTGCTGAACCACCACCGTCGCCAGTGCGTACGCCGCCTCGGTCACCAGTTGAAATCTCAGACTCTCCTCCAGCTGAGGAGATGTCCCCTGTCGACCCGCAGCCTCTACGCTCCTACCCTGGATTAGAGGAGTTTAACCTGCATAAGCACGGAACAAAGCCTACCTTCTACTTCCAGAATCCGCAACTCTTCTCAGTGGAAGGACAGCGGGTGGTTGAGTTCACCTCCAGCGCAGAAGTGAAGGCGTTGAAGCAGTTCCCGAACAAGAAAATGCGTCAGGGAGGAAACCGACAGAAAGCTTTCTCTTCAGGTAAATACTTTGACCCTTCTGTTTTACAAGGTTTGGGCATTCATGATGAGTTCGTAGAGAAGTTTGAGACCATAGGCTGGTCATGGTTGTTGAATATTAATAACGTGTTTCTGCATGCTGAAATGTACGAAGATTGGTGCATGAGTTCTGCTCTTCCTTTAGAATAGAAAGGTTCGAGTCTGTGAATGATCGATGCATAACCTTCCACCTTTTAAATGTTTGGTATAAGTTGAGTCTAGCCGAGTGGAATTTTTATCTTGGAATTATCCCATTTGCTGTCTGTCTGCATGAACCTTACTTGAATGCATTGCGAGGTGCCCCTAATGAAATTCCCTACTATAAGAAACCCCAATTGGTATGGTCACAGTTTGCCCCTGGGGCTGGTAAGTTTTCGGTCCTCACAGTCTGAGATATACCCTGTCTAAGACCAAGTCCTTAGAGTCTGCCATCTCTTCCTCACTTATAACCTTTTCGGTCGTTGCACTACTTACTCTAAAGTGTCTTGACAAGAATTATTTTTCATGTGGTGCATGAGGGAGGGTTATAAAATTGACTTAGGATATTGGATAGCCAAGGGGTTTGTTGAGATTGCATTGCGACCTACTCGCCATTTCACTCTTTGTCATTTTCTGGGGGAATTTTTCCATAAGCATTTCTTGCTGCAAAGTACACGTCGGCTGAAAGCCATCCCTCCCCCAAAGCCGTTTGGCATTCATCATCTTATCTGCGCTAAAGTAGTCTTTCGTAGGGCTAACAATTCTTACAAGTTTATTGAGCCGGGAGTCAAACTCCCGAGCCACACCATAGTTGCAGGTGTCTCTCCTTCTAAGGCAGGCCCTTCTGAGGTGCGACGCTTAAGAGAGACAAATATTCAATTGCAAAGTCAAGTCTGCAGCCTGCAAGCAAAGCTCAATAAACTGCAAAGAAAGGTCGCCGAGTTGACTAAAGGGAAGGAAATGGCAGAAGAATCCGAAGAGACCCCCACAGATGACAATTCCGCAAGAGCGAACGCCCGAACCACCTACCGAAAGTAGTGATCAGCACAATGAAGAAGGAACCCCAGAGGACAGCCCCCAGGAGAGTGATCTTCCAACCGCGGAAGACACTGACTCTGAGTTCCAGGCCTCTGAAGGCCATATTGAGTCAGAAATTGAACCAGGAGAGGTCAGAGATGAACAAGTGGGGTCACTAGAGGAAAGTGACCTAGAGCCAGGGGAAATCAGAGTGTCTGCCGCAATAGAGTCGGAAGAGAATGAGCTTGAACCTCGGTGAAGTCGATTACCCCAACCCGTACCCCGGTTGAAACAGAAATCAATGCCCCCGTCGAAGATGACAAGACTGAGCAGGAAAGCCAGCCTGAAAACAAGGAACACACTCAAAATGATGGAGTGGAGCAGGACGCGCAACAAGAAGTTCAGCCTAAGGACACCACTGTGTCAAGTGCTCAACCGGATGAGGCCTCTCCCAGTAAGACTCAGCCCGAAGTACAGAACCCAACCATTGCTGAGCCTGCGGCCGACAACCCATCCACTGCTGACCCTCATAAGGAGTCTTCGCAACAGGCAGCCGCTGTTCTCCAGAACAGACCATCACTGTGGTAGCTACCCAAAGCTCCAGTGAAGTAGTAGATCAGATGCCCTGTGGCACTGATCAGGCAGCGGCCCCTGTAGAAGATAAGAGCAGCCATGTGGCAGCCGCTCCTCCGTCCAGTGCTCCTCCATCCAAGAAGCAGAGCCCCCCCCCCTCTCACCCTGATGCCAGGAAGAAACTCCGATTCCACAACATGCCTGAAGGAAGAAGTGGAGGGGAAGGCTCCAGTTCAGCCACCAAGTCCAAGAAAAGGAAGTCATCCGCCGCTCAGAAGCCAAGAAAGAAGACGCACCGTGCGGCAAAGCCGCGCGCCGAGTAAGTAGATCAGCTCCTCCCCAGTTTTTCATTTTTTATTTTTTATTTTGTTTTGTGAGTCTGTTTGCTTGTTTCTTTCTTTCTTTCTGTGTTTGTTGTCCCCCTCTGTTCTCCTTTAACTTGTCTTGCTTGAGGGCAAGCAAGGCTCAAAGTGTGAGGAGGGGCCGAATCCTTGATCTTGTCTTGCATGAGGGCAAGCAAGGCTCAAAGTGTGAGGAGGGGGGATGTATTTATTTTATGCTTGTGTTTGTGTCTAAGCATGTCAGCCTATATTCTTTCTGCCCAATCTTCTCATCTGCCCTACTCTTGCGAAATTTTTTAAAAAAACTTAGCGAAATCTCTTTGCTCAGCATGAGAAAATGTAGATTCAATTCCTAGGAACTTATTAGATGAAAACAGGAACGATGAATAAGGGCAGGAATAGGTCTTAACATAACCCCTAGGCGATCGATTTGAGCTTAAAGTTGAGCGGCCTCAACTCTTTCCCTTCATGAGCGTAATAGGTTTGCAAAGTTTGCTATATTGTCATATCACATGCATCATATGATAGGAGGCATTAGGGAATCCCATTTGAGCCTAAATTCTTTCAAATCATACCAAAGAAGAGATCCCCTAGTGAACCAAGATTGTGCCTTGGCCTGTTGTTTCATTAACCCACAAAATTTTTAGCCAAGCCTTTCTGACCTTCCTTTCACCCAGCTGTGTATGCTTGTTTGTGAACTTTAGGAAAAATTATTCAGACAGAAAATTTCAAATTTGGGTGTTGTGCGAAAAAGAGAAAAGTTGCAGCAGCAAATAAAGTCTAAAAAAAAATAAAAAATAAAAAATTAAAATTAAAATCCTTGAAATAAAGAAGAAGGGAGAAGAAGAGGAATAACTCTGAATACATGATTACTTCCCTAGTTTGCTGCCTTGTACAAAATTGCACACCCATTATGCTTTTACATGCTTCTGTCTGCACATTACAGTTCTATTGCATATTGTTTACAATGCATGCATACACAACGCTTGTGCTTAATTGAAGAAGCCTAGGACCAATTAGGACAATTCCACCTTTGAAAAATCTGTTCATGGTCCCTGGACCTATTACAACCTGAAAAGGAAGACCTCCTTGATGTAGCGTTTGTGAGTGACACAATATGGCAGCTGAGTGAACATAGTATAGTTGAGCGGCTGTCCTGGACTAGTATAGGGGAGTGATGAGCGAATCGTGAGGAAGACCTTATTACCTGCATGGTTTTTGACCGTTTGATAATAATGTTCCTTGGTTTTAAATCCATGATCTGTGCTCTACAAATCGAGAATTGCTATGTGTGCTTCATCTGTTTTTGAGTCTGGGCATATTGCGAACCTTGGGCAGTTTGACTGGATGAATGCTTTTCTGTCGTTTCTTTTTTTTAGTGTCTGTTTGTGTATCTGGGGGAGTCTGTCTTGGGCTACAATCTAAGCTTTGAAATTCTCTTCATACTTGAGGGCAAGTATTGCTTAAGTGTGAGGAGGTTGATGAGCCTAGATTTGTAGCCCATTTATCCATTTGATTTGTGCGTTTTTTGTTATGCAAATGCAGATAAGTGGCCTGGATGTGGAGAGAATAGGGAGAAAATATGGTGCTGCTGGATCTAGAGGTCTTCTGACCAAGATTGATGGAACTGCCCAGAAGACAGGAGAAATAGCCTGAAAACAGGCCAGAATTAATGCAGATTCCATCAGGCCAAAAATTGAGAAGAAAAAAAAATGCTGAAATAGGCTCAAAACCCGGCCCACATCATTCTGGCAAGTTTATGGCGGGAACTAGGGACCTAGGAGCTACAGCATAGCCTTACTCTGATCAGCAGCCCATACCTACTACAGTTCTTCTCACCTACCAAATCCAGATATTTTGTGAAGACAAAAGAGGAGGGAACGATGCTAATATATAACTTTTCATACTTACATTTTCCATGGATGTAGCTTGTTCCTCTCTCTAGAAAACTCTCTAAGATTTCCACCATTAATGTAGTTACAAAAACATCTTTACTTTTCTGCCTAGAATAGCTTGAAGCTCTCCAAGGAGAAGACTTCCTTTTGTGAATGTTATCGGTCAGCTTTATTTACAGTTCTTAAATTCAGTCTTTAATGCTTACATTTACTCTTTCATGTTCGTTGCTAAGTTCCTATACTATTCACAGCTAAGTTAATTTATTGCATGCTTTCTGTCCA
The DNA here is from genome assembly GCA_028984105.1 of Lavandula angustifolia. Classification (NCBI taxonomy): domain Eukaryota; kingdom Viridiplantae; phylum Streptophyta; class Magnoliopsida; order Lamiales; family Lamiaceae; genus Lavandula; species Lavandula angustifolia. The sequence continues at coordinate 30,568,990 of CM054809.1, forward strand.
TATCACGCCTTTACATATAAATGCCTTTGCTTTCGTACGATGTTGTCTCTTGTTATTTTTAGTTAAATGTTCACGCTAGTTCTTTGCTATTTTACGAAAGTTTGCTGTTTCAACCTTAAGTTTCAGATCTGCTTCATGCTTTATTTTTACATGCCTAGTTTTATGTCCTTAGTCAATATGTGTAGCTAATTTCCCAGATCTGGCCGAGGTAATGAGACACCACCCCTAAGAATCCGTGAGATGTGAAAACGTGCTTGATAATTGGTTGAGTAAAGGTTTTAGTTGAACTCTGTTTGAGATAATTGAGAACTGCTTAGATCTGATCAACCTGGGCAGGTACACTTCTTTCTGGGCAGACGTAGACTAGCTGGGTTTTCTGCTTTGAATGCTAAGCATCGGTAGATGCCTTGATTTGGTTCCTTTGTTCTTAATCCTCCTTAGTGCCTCCCTAGTCATTGCTAAATAAGGTAGGGTAGTCACCTGGGTAGGGGACTGTTTCTATGCTCAACATGGCAGTTCCAGCGTAATAGAAGGAATGGGCGCCCCTGTGCTCAACACAGCGTCCTAGCCAGATAACCTTAACTAAACTGATTCACGTAGTAATCTAGGATCGGACGGGGGGTGGTGTTAAATTACCTTGGCTGGATTGCTTTTATAACTTGTTATTTGATTGTTGATTATTTTATGTTATCTTTCTGCCTAATTATAGAACACCTAAAATTTATGGTGGCTGCTAGCCAAACCCTTTAGGTCAGTAGAATTTGTTGCTTAATCACCCGTTCCCTGAGGATCGACCTCTTGCTTATCACTATACTTGTCCAGTATAGTCTCTACGCAGGTGTTCTTACTTATAAATTTATTTGGTGCGCGCGGTTCTAACAGCGACGGAACTGCGTGTCCATCAAGCCTATTTGCTGTCAAAGCTGTAGCTCGTCGGTGTTCAGTAGTTCCGAGGACTTGAATCAGATCAGTTGCTCTAGAGTGATCTAGTCCCGAAATCTGTATAATATCTGAAGCCTAGCCCTGTTGGCTATATCAACATAGTCAGAGTGACTGGCGATTTCAGGAATGTATTTTGAGACCTCTTGGGTTGCTCTGGATTGAAGCAATGAAAGGTCAAACCCAAAAGTCTCGGCTTTAGTGTCAGTCTCCATCTCCTCAATATCTATGAGAGACTGTCTTTTCTCAGCAGAAGGCAAGCTGCTGAGTGGAGGGACGTCCAGTGGAGAAAGGGGAGTTGGAGTCGTGACATGAGGTGAAGTCCCCTGTTCCGCTGAGTCTGCTTTGTCTGCTGAGGCATCATTCTCAACTGACTTTGCCTTCTCTTCTGAATCAGCTTTCTCAGCTGACTTAGTGTCCTCATCTCTGAGCTGGAGGACAGTAGTGGCTACAACAATGGCTTGCTCCGAAGCCTTCTTCTTCTTCGGGGTATCACCCTTCTTCACTGGGGTTTGGGCTTTCCTCTTGCCCTTACCCTTACCAACACCAATGCCATTCTGCTGAAGTGAACTGTCTTGGTTGTGGAATCTGATCTTATTCGGATTGAAATATTCATTGTCAGCATAAGTGATCTGATCAGTTCCACAGAAGTCCTCGATCATAACTGAGAGCTTCATCCAGTAAAGAAGCTTTCCCTTAGCACTCAGTCGAGCTGCTAATCGATCGAACTTCTCCCCTTGAGCCTGAAACTCCTTGATGAAGACTTCGACCCAATTAATATGAGCTTTGTCATAAATGGCCATCATCATTTGAAGTTTCAGCCTCGACACCTGATCAAATGAGCCAGCCTGGCTAGTCAGAATCTGCATCACAATGTATGCCAAGGCCCTGAATTGCGGAAGCATGCTGCTCTTGGGAAATGCAGCTCTAAATGTTGTGGGCTTCCCGCAAAACAACTTCAGGTAGTCGTCAAGGACATCATCCTTGTATCCCACATGACTGATGCCTTGGTTCGGAAGTCTGAAGCTTTTGTCCAAAGCTTGCTTCAGAGACATCGTCTTCAAATGGGAGCCGCCTTGGATGGGTCCTGAATCTGGTGAATCTGGAAGGTCCCAAACAAGTCCCCGTCTTCCTCCTCAAGGTTAAGAAATAACTCGGCAATCTGGCGAGGCTGGAAGAATGATGGTTTCTTCGAGAGAAACAGCTCCAACCCAGATGCCCTCAAGGCATCGTAGACTTAATCCAAGAACTCCAGGTCACTAAAGTCAAACTCCATGACTGGTTCACACCCAACCATGTCCTTCTCCAGGATCTCGATGATGTCTAGAGGAGAAACGATGCTAGGTTCGTCATGACTATCTGCAAAAACAATGGTTAGCACTTGAAAATAGAGTTAGTGAGTATGAGTGCTATAGAAAGTAAGATTTACCGTAAGAAAATCTCTGAAATATATGAAAATACGTAGGATGCTGAATGTAGTTTCAGAGAATTCTAAGGTATTTGCAGAGAGAAAATGGCGAAGATGACGGTTTTGGGATGATCACGTTGATACATAGGTTTTTGAATATGAAATGTTTATGATCGATGGATAGGATTAAATACTGCTTTTCCAGTTGGACGGTCCCGATTTTATTTGATAGAAAAAGTTAATGATGACTGTGCCACCTTAGTAAAATCTCAGACTAATATAGCTTATAGAGGTAAGATGATACGACATGCATTTAATGCAAGGTAAGATGATACGATATGCATTTAATGCAAAGCAGTTTCAACAAAGTTGTATGGAATGTCGTATAATAAATGAAAATGACTTTAATAAATGACATTCTCTAAAGCAATAAATGCGATGCTGAACTGCTATCATAAAACCTTTTTATGCTGAGTTGATTACTGGAAGAGATACGCAAACCTGTCAGCTGAACATTGTAGTCAGTTGATACCTCGTGTAGATGGTTGCTGAATCTCTTAACTGAACGAATTCAGTATCAAACGAGTGTTCCCCCTTACTGAGGACACTCCATCTAAAATGCTTACTGAGTGAAATCAGTAGGTTCCAGGAGACCGAGCTCTGCTGAAAGATCTCTGAATCTAGCTTCAGCTAGAGGCTTGGTCAGTGTATCAGCCCTCTGAATGTCAGTGTGGATTTTCTCCAATTTGACGTCCTTCTTCTCGACATGATAGCGAATGAAGTAATATCGAATGTCCACGTGCTTGCATCTTGTATGTAGAATAGGATTCTGCGAGATGGCAATGGCACTGGTACTGTCACAGTAGATCGGCACTTCATTCTAAATTACATCATAGTCGCGCAATTGCTGTCGAAGCCAAAGGATCTGGGCGCAACAACTTCCGGCAGCCATGTATTCAGCTTCAGTAGTGGATGTAGCTACTGAATGTTGTTTCTTGGAGAACCATGAAATCAACTTACTACCGATGAACTGACACGTTCCTGAAGTTGATTTTCGGTCGAGCCTGCAACCTACATAGTCAGCATCAGTATAGCTAGTTAATTCAAAACTATCATCTGTTGGATACCATAACCCTCTGTCAGGTGTGTCTTTGAGATAGCGGAGAATCTTCTTTGTTGAATCCATATGGCTCAGCTTGGGATTCGCCTGGAATCGAGCACATACACCTACATCATAAGTTATGTGAGGTCGACTAGCAGTTAGATATAATAATGAACCAAATAATCAGTAGAGGCTACTAGTACTCCCTCTTTATCAATATCGATTTGAAAGTTTGTGTTCATAGGGATTATGACTGGTTTGCTGAACTCGCAATCGAATTTCTTTCATCTCGACAATCATTGACATTTCGAACTTATCTTTCATCATCTTCTCAAATTTTTGACACATGGTCACGTTCTGAGATCCAAAGATGATGTCATCCACGTGGACTTTGCGAAAACCTTTATGAAGGAGGAAATGTGATACTGAATAATGTGCGGTCTACGGTGCCTTTGCGAAAACCTTTAGTACGCTGTTCAGAAACGCACTAGAAGAATATCATCGTTCAGTCTAATACTGAATAATGTGCGGTCTACGATGCCTTTGCAAAAACCTTTATGAAGGAGGAAATCTAAGAGGGTATCATACCAAGCCCTGGGTGCTTGTTTGAACCCATACAGTGCTTTCCTGAGTCTGTATACTTGGTGTCCTTTGGCCGAGAGCTTCTACGTATACCTCTTCCTTTAGTACGTTGTTCAGAAACGCACACTTCACATCCATCTGATATACCTTGATTCTTTGATGTGAGGCGTATGCGAGGAAAAGACGAATAGCTTCCAGTCTTGCAACTGGGGCAAATGTTTCTTCGAAGTTAATTCCCTCAGCTTGACAGTAGCCTTTGGCAACTAGACGAGCTTTGTTTCTAACAATGACGTTGTTTTCATCTCACTTGTTCTTGAAGATCCATTTTGTTCCTATGACATGTTGATGTCGGGGTCTGTCGACAAGCTCCCAAACCTCGTTACATACGAACTGGTTTAGCTCATCTTGCATGGCTATAATCCAGTCAGCGTCATTCAATGCCTCCTCAATATTCTGAGGTTCTTCAGTAGACAAGAAGCATGAGTATAGTGCACTCTCGCCTTGTCTGAGATTAGCTCTGGTTTGAACGCCTGCTGAAGGGTCACAAATAATAAGCTCAGCAGAGTGAATATCTAACCATAGACGTCGTTTCCTTATCTCTTCTTCTGAAACAAATTCAGTACAAATAGTAAGAGTATTAGGCATTTCAGTAGTACTGTTTTGAAACTGTAGAAGTTTAGTAACAAGTTGAGGTTCTACTGAATCGTCCACTGCAGGGGTGTTTGATTCAAGAACATTATTTGTTCCCCCCTGAGTTGGTGGATTCAGTGGTGGTCTCAGTACCTACTTGGGTATCTTCATCGACCAATACCTAGGATTGATCTTGTTCAATATAATCAACCTTCTCAGCTACATTCAGTGTGGGTTGATTCTGAATATAAACTGCTAAATCATCATACCAACACTGGTGAATCATTTCTGAATCTTTGTTTAAGTTCAAATTCTGTAGCTTCTGGCTTACATCTTCAGAATCTGAGTTGCTTCTGTTCCTGTTCTTAGTAGCAAACTCGTTAAAAACAACATGAGGACTTTCCTCCATGCAAAGGGTCCAGAGGGTTGAAAACTCTGAAAGCTTTACTGACCATGGAGTATCCTAAGAATACTCCTTGGTCGAATTTGCCATCAAAAGTTCTCAGCTGATCCTTCCTATTATTGTGAATGAAACAGAACAACCGAAAATATAGAATAAGAAATAGAAGGTATTCTCCCGTTCCATAATTCATAAGGCGTCTTCATATGCTTTTTTGTCAGTAAGGATCGATTCTGAGTGTAGCATATCGTGTTTGTGGCTTCTGCCCAGAACTTTAGTGGTAGTCCGAAATCTGCGATTAAGGTCCTTGCTACTTCTTTTAGTGTTCTGTTTTTCCACTCAGCAAGACCATTCTGTTGAGGCGTACATGTTGTGGACGTCTCATGTTCTATTCCTTCAATGTCGCAATATTCCTTGACCAGTGAGTTCAGAAACTCAGTACCTCTGTCGGAACGGATCTTCTTAATCTTGGTGTCCTTCTCGACACTGAGTCTCTTCAGTAGCCTCGGCAATGTTGTCTTGACGTCAGACTTGTTGGCAATAAAAAGTACCAACGTGTATCTGGAATAATCATCAATGACCACCAGTATGTACTTCTTGCCTCTGATCGTCACAAGGGAAACTGGCCCAAAAAAGGTCCATGTGAAGAAGTTGAAGGATTCCATCAGTAGATGGAGACAGAATTGAAGGATGACTTTTATTTGTTTGCTTTCCGTTCAGACAGGCTTCACACTCTTCTTCCTTTGTGAAAGCTTGCTTGGGCAGTCCCCTTATAAGAGATATATTCCCTAGTTTGTTCAACACTTTAAAGTTGAGATGGCTGAGTCTTCTGTGCCACAGCCACTCAGTTCTGTCTTCGTTCCGTGCTATCAAACAAGCCTCAGGTTCCACGGATTTTCAGTTTGCAACATATATGTTATTCTTCCGTGTTCCTGATAACACTGTTTTACCTGTGGATTTGTCAAGTATATCACAAAAATCAGTGTCAAATATCACACTTTTATTATTATCACAAAATTGACTAACAGAGAGGAGGTTATGTTGGAGCCCTTCAACATAAGATACTTTTGGAACTATAGTGGTTCCAATATTCAGTGTTCCATGTCCTCTCGTGTAGCCTTTGACATTGTCGGCAAACTCTATTTTGGGTCCTTCTTCTGTGATGTTGAAACGCCCCAATTTTCATAACTTAACAAGGGACGCTACTTCATACTTAACATGTATATTTCAACTCTTTCAAAACATTTTCATTCAATAGTACCATTAAAAAACTTAGGTTATTTAATGCTCAGCGGAAGTCTTAAATAAAAATTTACTAAGTCTAACATTTCAAAATGAAACAACGAAAAGTTCATAAACTAAAAGCAATAATTTAAATACGATGAATTATCCTTGTGACCATCACCACCAACACCTTTACGCATCGGCCGAGTCATTTCCCGAAAAATGTTAAAATGATAGGGATGAGTACAACTACTCAATGGGGAATACACTTATCCAAACTATATAATATACCAATATATTATGAAAAATTAGAACATGTAAGAATTACGTAGTCACACAGTTTTTAACAAGAAATAAATTAACAAATAAATAGTAAACGTATCCAAAAAATTCTATATTTTTAATATGATTGACCTAACATATATTATATCCCTTTAAAATTCATCATGGTTGAAAAAATCATAAAGAAAACATGAAAAACAATTTTCCTATCAAGCTTATGGACGTGTTGTCAAAAACTGGCAGGTTATGAATAACAATTTTTAACAAATACTTATCATGCTTGGAAAATTCTACAAAAGTAATATAGTATACTAGACATACCGAGGAAGTCGATCCTAAATTTTCACGACGATATGATTACAGGAAGATGTGTAAATAATTATTGAAACAGTTCGTAGGTATGCTGGCAGAATTTGACGACTAAGGGTGTATTTATAGGCTTAAAATAATTTATATAAAGATCCCTAATCATAAAAGGTATCAAATATATTTTATCCATAATTATTTTCGTACTTATATAATTTAGATAGAATTTAGTCTATCACCTACGATATAAGTGATTCAATCATAGTTGGATTATGATATATACACAATTAAAATTGATCCTAAACATGAATATCACATATAAAATATCTATTTTAATATTAAAACATAATATAAAATTATCTCCTAATTATTTCACACAAATATAAAATATTCAATCCTTTCATGAATCCCATCCAGTTTAGGAAATCCTAAGTAAATAAATATTATTTTGCCTCATAATTCTAACATTATTTCTATCCCAATAATAAACAATATAATCATAATATGATATAAATAAACACATTCAAAGTTCAAAATAAATTTACATAATAAAAATGATTTAATAACAAATAAGATAGATGATTTAATTTTCATTTAAATTTCTAAGGCGCGACTTACAGAACTAAAACACTTGATAACATGCTTGAATAGATATGCAGTGCATTTTATATTTGAAAATTTTGGGCGGCGTTCGATGTAGTACGTCGGCGGTGTCTTTTGGTACGTCATGTGTCTGGAACATCCGCTATCTACGTACCATGGGTCTTTTTGTACCTGCAAAATAGAAAATCACAGTTAGGTACCCTTTATGTTTCTTCAGAGTTAGTTAATTCGCAATCCAAATATGTTTGACTACTTTAGTAGTTTCAGACAACTTCCTTCCTGACCGTCAACATACTTCACTGAAGGGCTCAGTGTAGTTGACTCTTTCTGCTTCAGAGGTTCAGTAGTCCTGATCTTCTGCTTAGGTGGACTTTTAACCTTCTGAGTTGATTCAGTGGCTTTCGTCTGGATCTTAGGTGCCTTCTTGACTACTGACTCATAGTAATAAGCGTCGATCTTGGTTTGGGTGAGTCAAAGTCAGAGGCCTATGTTGATCTGCCCATCTTACTGAAGTTCCCCCTTGCTTCTAACTGGGAGGTTGTGAGCGAGATCTTCCAGACTTCTGATAGGTGGGATGAGGTACATTCACCTTTTGCTTGTCTTTTGTCAAAGGTTTCGGGTATTTTGAACGTTCAGTGTTCCCTTTGACAAACCTATCAGTAAGCTTGTCTGCTGAATCCTGTGGACCTGAGGTTGAAGCATCATAAGTGTTGTAGCATAACCCTTCCTTATGAGTTACAGGCCTTTGACTTGTAAGCATGGCTTCGAGCTTCTTCTCTGCTCCTAGAAATATGTCGGTCATCAGAACTTTCCAGACGTCATCACTCTTCTTGAGGGTTTCGTGTTGTGCCTGTAGTTCTGAATATTCCTTCTTTAATAGACCTAGTTCAATGACTTTCGTCGCCAAGTCTTTGGTCAGTGCTGAGATCAGTCCTTCTTGCTTCTGAGACTGTGTCATCAGAGATTCATTCTCCTCTTTCAGTCTCTTGGCAAGCTGAGCCGACTCAGAACCGTCCTGACAAGACGTCGAAAGTCTCTCATTCTCAGCTCTCAGGAGATCCATCTCCTGCAGTGTCTTACTAAAGTCCAAACTCATCATAATCTGCTCATCTAGTAATACTTCATAGGGCAGTGCAGATTCTGGATGATCACCTGCAGTAGATTGTGTAGTGTGTGCGCATGGTGGAGAGGGTACATAGTTTACATAGGAGTTTGCCTCATCCTCTTCTCCGGCCATGAGACACTTCTCATTTTCTTCAGCTTCTATTGCAATGAATGAGACTTCATCATCAGATGAGTCCATGAAGTTCTCCGCCTCTTCAGAACTGAAAGCTCTCCAACAATGAGCTTTTTGGCGAACTTCTCTCTTCGAGCTTGTCACACAGCTCTCTCAGCTGCACTCAGCTCTAGACACTCGTACTGGTAGTGCCCATCTTTCTTGCAGTTGTAACATGAAGAGGGTCTGCTTGATTTATGTTCTGACTTTTCAGGCTTGGAAGCAGATTCTTCATTCCTGCATTCAGAGAGTTTTTGGTTATGATCTCTGGTGATCGTTGTATTGCACCAAATAATCCTGCAAAACTTGAGAATTATATCAGTATAGTTCACATTATTTTTCTACTTGTCTTGAGTTTGGTTAGCAACCACGCAAGTTTTGGTTTTTTTATCTAAGCTAAGAAATTGTAAAAACTGAAAGAAATTGTAAAAACTGAAAACTGAAATAAAACTGTTTTAACTGGGCAGTTGAGAGATAGGTCCAGCAGAATATTCAGCATACACGTAATTCCAATCCTCGGCACTTAATATGAATTAATCTTAAGAATCTACTAGTTATAGATTGTCGTAATTAAACTGACACAACCTTCACTCCCACTTACTTAATCGGTAGCCGCCATGTTGGGCATCGAAACGACTACTTCCCTAATCTAGCTACAACCTACGTTGTTGGGCAATTAATAGATTTAATAGCTAGACAACTTTATCGATTTAAGGGAGCCTAGTATAGGAGTCTACTCGTATGTTGGGCATCTAATAGTCTCCTACCGGTTTAATCCAACTATTCTTACGAATAATTTCGCTACTTACCTAACCTTGTTCCACGAGAAACGAAGGAAGTACTAAGTTAGCTACAGACTACGCAACCTAGGGTGATCAAGCCTAAATTACTAGCCAGATTAATTAATTCAGAACTAACCCGAAACCCTTTCAATTAATTATTAGCACCTAAGCCTCATGTACTGTTCACGTGTGTGTTTTATATTCTGTCGGACCACTAAAAGTTTTAGCTACTTATGAAAACGTCCTGACTGCGCAGGTAAGACACTTTGCAGAACATAATTATAATCATTCGTAACCCTAATTCTAGCATGCATGGATATTAAAAATAGAACATTAGACATGAACGAAACCTTAAAACGAAAACACAAACTGCAATTAAAAATAAGAACGAAAGCAAGAACGAGAGTATCGAATTTGTCGTCGATCTCTCTAAACAAACGAACTAAAATTTAAAAGTTACGAACTACGAAACTGGAAATTAAACCTAATTGATTGTTTCTTCTTCTCTACTTCTTGAATTGCAATGGAAACGGATGGAAACTTCTTCTAGTCGGTAGCGGTGGCGTGAACTCGGAACGGCGGCGGCGGTGGTGAATTCAGGATTGAGATCGGACGGAAATGAGACGGATTCGTGTATGAGGAGGTTAAGATTTTGTGCCTCTCTCTCCCTTTTATATGGCTGCTCCTTGATCTAGATAAACTAGGATTCCTTTTTCGATAAGGAAAGCATTCTTGAGATAAGAAAAATATCTTATCCTTCCTTATATATCCGTTCTCTTGCCTTCTCTTCTATTCCTGGTCAAACTCGTTCGTAATCACATCATTCCAGCTGAAAAATGCGTTGCCACATCATTTCCACATCACGTGCCAAATCAGCCTAAATTCCTGCACAACTGCCAACAAAAGCGTCTCGCTTGCACAGTTAAGAGACTGTTCGGAAAAAAATAATTAGGTACGAAAGCGACTCATCAATCTCATTTAGAAGGTGAATCATACTTACCTTGGGATTTTCAGTAAGATTTCTTCAGCTTGATCCTCCTATCCTTCTCTCTCTTGTACTTAAGGGTCATCAGAGCATATCGTTCAGCCAAGGTTCCTTCAGTAAGAATCGAGACTGAGCTTGTTGACGTGATTTGATTGCTCACTGTTGTTGTTGGAGTGCTGACTGATGCCTTTAGGGCATGATCATGTGTAGTGTCAACTCCATCCCTTATCTTGTGAGGTAGACTGAACTCTAACTCCTCTGCCTTTAATTCAGAAAATATATGGTCAGTAGAAACAGAATCAAGGTTAGAGTGTCGAAGATACGTGGCGAATGAAGTCCAGCGTCCTTCAGGCAATGCCCGCAGTATCTTCAGGTTCATATCATTGTTCGAGAGTGTTTTCCCTAGCCCGTTGATTGTGTTCATTATTCTCGTGAATCTGTCGTTCAGATCTTCAATTCTCTCATTAGGCATCAGGGTGAGTCTCTCAAGCTTCTGGAGCTCCAGCGTTAGTTTGTTGTTCTTGATCTTCTGAGTCCCCCGACTCAGTAACACCAGTGCACCCCAGAGTTCTTTCACGGACTTGCAGTCCTGAACCCTGCCTAGATAAGAATCACTTAAAGTTGTTAGAATAGCATTACATGCAACTCTATCTATATTATTATTGAAAATCACGAACCAAATTCAATTTATAAACACCTGCGACAGCAACTAAACTAATACTAGCACAGTTAGCAAGCAGAAATCGAATCTACAGGGAATAGGTAGATTTAAATAACTTATCTCTAAAGACCGAAAAAGGGTTTGGTTAGTAATCACCATTAACTTCGGGTTTAATTAACACAAGGCAATAAATCATAAACTGCGCAATTAAAATAGGTGATGAAAACAAATATTAAAAGCGACTCGGCTTTGGGCAGATCTACATTGATCGGCCTCCAATCCTTGATTCTATGATTAATCGGTTTTCCTAAGGTTGCTCGGCTAAGGTGCCGTGTTGAGCACGGACGCACCTAAATCTTATTCTTGAATGGAGAAGGAATGTTAAGCATTAACCTACTCCCTACCCTAGTGTCGATCTGTCATGTTGAGCATTGCATAGACCTACAACTAAGGAGCATTAACATCCAAGAAACTGAAATAGCAAAGCTACCCATGTTGAGCATGAAAATAACTCTACCATCTCCCCTGCCTGTTCAATACCAGCCCAGTTAACCTAGGGTGATCAGTCCTATGTCATCTTAAGCAAGCATCTACACAAATCTGGAAAGAAACACTTAGTTAATGATGAAGAGGCACAACATAAATCGAAGAGTCACATGGAGAATCTCAAAAGGCTGCATAGATAATCGTTTTTATTTATTATTAGACTTTAAAAGGTTATTATTGTGAGCCTATATAAAGGCATCTCTATGTTTTAGTTTAAATAGATTTGAGGATTGAAGAAAATCGACGGTGCGACCGTTCGTCCCCCATTCCCCTCCGCTAGGCGGACCGGCTTTGGATGCCGTTATCCTGGGTATTTGTGCGTCGAATCAATGGGTTAACGAAGATCAAAATCCGGTATTCGTGCGTGAATCAACGGATTTTGATTAATATTTGTAAATCGTCTCCGGCATTCTGAGAATCAACGGATTCGATTGGTATCTTTTTATCATATTTTTATCTATTTCATTTTTACTTAATCTTCCGCTGCACCAGTTTGGAATCAGAGCCGAATCCCGACGTCGAGGAGAGCTCCGCCCATTCTGTGTTCCGATCTAGATTTGCAAAGGACAAAAAAAAAAGAAAAAAAAGGAAGGTTTGAGTATGGAGTGTTCGCCGACGAAGTTGTCAGCCGTGAAGCCGCTGCTCGAGTCTGGGCAGATTTGCTTCTTCCTCACTGCCACAGCTAGCAGGCTGCATCTATCCGCGCTCAAGCCGCCTACTGCATTGCTCAAGACCGTGCCCACCGGCTAGCAAGCTCTCTACACGCGCCCGTGCATCGGCTGCGAGCCGCAAGCTCATCCCATCCGCCGCCGACATATTTCTGACCGTCGCCTCCATCGTCTCCACATGACCGTTCAATTGGTGGAAAAATCCAAACCCTCGCTGTCTGCAAAAGAAAGTCTAGCCAAGATCTAGGCCTTGCAACGAAGTGGGCTCCTTGTGGAGAAACATGGGCCCAAACCTTGGTTACTCTATTAGGTTTAATCTGGAAGTGTGGACTGCTTTGTTGGGCTCTCAGATTGACTTTTCATTTTATTGTGCTGCTGATTTTTGGACGTTGAAAATTCGAGGATGAATTTTGTTCAACCCGGAGAGAATGATGAAGAGACACAACATAAATCGAAGAGTCACATGGAGAATCTCAAAAGGCTGCATAGATAATCGTTTTTATTTATTATTAGACTTTAAAAGATTATTATTGTGAGCCTATATAAAGGCATCTCTATGTTTTAGTTTAAAGAGATTTGAGGATTGAAGAAAATCGACGGTGCGACCGTTCGTCCCCCATTCCCCTCCGCTAGGCGGACCGGCTTTGGATGTCGTTATCCTAGGTATTCGTGCGTCGAATCAATGGATTAACGAAGATCAACTTCCGGTATTCGTGCTCGAATCAACGGATTTTGATTAATATTTGTAAATCGTCTCCGACATTTCGAGAATCAACGGATTCGATTGGTACTTTTTTATCATATTTTTATCTATTTCGTTTTTACTTAATCTTCCGCTGCATCAGCTAACCAATTTTTAGCACGTTAAGATCTCATGGAAGGCAAGGATCGGGTGTTTCACTGCCCTAGCCGAATCTAGGGCTTAGCCACACATATTTAGACCAAGAAAACAAGATAACAGGCAAGAGAAAGACATCTTAAATGCAGAACACTAACTGGAAGAGCAATAACTTCTGAAACCGTAAATGAATGAAATAACAGTGCAGAATTAAATGAGTGAAACATAGCAGAAAACAGAAAACATTACTGAGGCAGATCTTCGAAACGTAAATGTTTGAGCTGGGCGAGAATTAAAGAGCATCAACTACTTGAACTTGAAATATGAAGAACAAGAACTAAACTAGAGAGCATTTCAAATTCTAGAAAGAGAAACTAAAAGTAGAGAGATAAAGTGTCTAGAGAGTAGTTATGTTGTTGTGGGATATCTCCCCCTATTTACTAGTACAAAACCCAAAATATAATAATTCAAAAGATAATGTCTAAATCATCACATGGTTTTCTTCTTGAGCCTCTCCATGCATTTAATGCAGCATGGGCGGATTTGACTAAAATGGAGAAAGCTGCAGGGAGGCTGTTGGCTATTTCAAGAAGTCCTTGCCCAGCTGGGCAGCTATGGCAGGAACAACTTTCCTGTCACTAGTTCTTTTCTGCACCAACTCCTTTCATAGCTAGTAGCCTCAACCTACAAGAAGCAACTTTTCCCTCCATTTTCTTCCAACTTGATTGAGTTGGGCTTCTTTATGCCTTCATTTAATCCATCTCTTCAGCCCATTAACGCTGACTCAATTGGAGGAATCCAAATCCTGCCAAGATCTTTTAATTTTCTGGCCGAAACTCATTTGATCACATCTTGCATGCATGTAGCTTCCAATCTGTACTTATGCAATATTCATCATCTTTTTTGCATTTTTTCCACCTCCTACACGCATAAACACGAGACAAACATGCACAATATCGGTAATATAAAAGCAACAATTACGTGCTTATCAACCTCCTCACACTTAAGCAAATACTTGCCCTCAAGTATGAAGAGAATCTCTAAGCACGAATGTTGCTCGGTTTCCACTCCCCCCAACCCGACTAACAGAAACAGACTAAAAGAAGGAAAAGGAAACACAATAAAAGGAAGACGTGGACACAGAAAATAAAATACAGAAGACAAGCAACCAAGCATAACCAGACTTTGAACATGTAAATAATAGCACCCAACCAAGAATATAAAGCACATCAAAGTGAGATCTCACGCAAGAAACATGCATCAACAAGGTTAGGAAAATCAACTAGGTCAAAACAGGGCATGCATTGAGTCATTCTCACGTTTCACTCAGCACTCAACTACACTAGTCCGGACAGCCGCTCATTTAAACATAAATACACGCAATGACCATATTAAGTCAACCAATTATCACAATAAAAAATGTCTTTTTCTCTTGGGTTGTAATGGGGCTAAGGACTATGAAATGATATTGCAAGGTGGCATCCTAAAGGTCCTAGGCTCATTTAGTTGTGCATCATTTGTCATGCATATATGCAAAGTACCCTCGGCTTGTGCAGGTAAGCGTTGTAATAAAGATTTGATACAGGGTAGAGAGTTATGATAAGCAGCCAGGGAGGATAATAAAATTTCTTTCTTTTCTTTTCTTTTCTTCCTTCCCCTTCTTCTTCTTTTTTCTAGGTGCATCATTTTTCTTTTCTTTTGTTTTTCAAGTACCTTTCTTTCATTTGATTTTTTCTTTTTACTCTTTTTGCTGCTAAAATTATTTGACTTTTCTTCCTAGTCTCCCACTCTACAATTTACCCCTCTAAATAGGCAGTTCAGCACGATCTTTGATTTCATCAGTTGCGCTAGGTGTACACAAGCATACATACATAACAGGGCCAAGAGAAGGTATAAAAATGGGCAGTGGCTAATATTTAGTGACTGATTGAATGAACAGGCCAAAGCTCAAGTTTGTTCATTAGGGAATATTTGGGCAAGGGTTATATAAACTCATGCCAGAATTAAGGTTATCCCTAGTGCCTTCTATCACATGGTGCACATGGTATGCTAATATAGCGACTTTGTGACATCTATTCTCTCAAAAAGAAGTAAGTAGGGAGTGTCCCACTCTAGGTTCAATTCTGACTATTTAGTGCATTTTAATTAGACTCAATATCTGCCCCTACTTAATCGTTCCTAGCGTCTTCTAATCCCAAACAGTGAAGAAAACATGCAAACATGCTTGTGATTCACTAAGTTTTGAAAAAAAAATTGGAGCAGGGGGTATTCATAATACATAGCAGAATTGGAAAAACATGGCATGCTTACTTACGAAACAAACAACAAAAATAAAATAAAATACCCCTCCTCACACTTTAGAGCCCTGCTTGCCAGGCAAGCAGAACGTAGTGTTCAGGGCAGAAAATAGATGATACATAAATACCCTTCCTCACACTTTAAGGCCCTGCTTGCCCTCAAGCAGGCAGAGAATAAAGGAGAAGAGGGGAAAGACGGCAATAAAAACAAACACACCCCCTCCTCACACTTTAGAGGAGGAGGGGGGGGGGGGGGCAGACATAAAAGAACAAAACTAAAAAGAAAAAAGACAAATAAAAACAAATGGGGGAGTGAGTTGAAACTAATTACCGATTGCGCGGCTTAGCCGCGCGCTTGCCTTTCTTCACGGTCAGTGCCTCGAGCTGCCTCTGCATATTCGCCATCTGCTCTTAAAGCCTTTTGTTTGACTTGTAAAGAACCTCCAAATCTCCCTGCTCTGCATAAGAAGTTAAAGATTTTGCATCCACAGGTGTGCTTGGGGTGCTCTGCCCGGGCTTAAGTATCTCTGCAGAACCGTTTGTCTTGTCAGGGGTAGAGGGATCTTTAGGTACTGAAGTGCTCAAAAGGCTCAATCCCAACTGGCTTTCCACTTTCAATTTTTTTCACAGTCATTGCTTGACCGTATGTCCAGTTTCCTTATTGCTCCGTCTTTATCTCTTTTATACTCTGGGTTTAACTCCTTAGATCTTGCAGTTTTTGGTTGATCATAAAGATCCAAGACAACCTCCTTGACGGGTAGTTGGATCATGGACGATGGGGGCTTTTCTGGAATCTCTTTAACTTTGACATCACTCATCCCATGAGTTTCCATCCTAGTTAGATTTTGTGTCAGGGTCAGTTCTAGCGTATCCTGCACCAACTTAGTCTCAAGATGATCTTGGACCAGGGGGTTAAACACATCGACAGCATAAGCATTTTCAATGTCAGAGATTTTTTTCATTGCCTCATTAATGTTATATGTGTAGTGGTCCCCCAACCAAGACATGTCAATTATGCCTCCATGCACATCAATTATAGCTTTAATTATGTTAGAAAGGGTCTACCCAAAAGTACCCCAGTTGTTCCTTTAGCTTGTTCATCATTCGTTTTAATCACATAGAAATCAGCTGGGTAAACGATTTCATTGATTTTGACCAAAACATTTTCTAATAATCCAACTGGGCAGATGCATGACCTATCTACCAATTGCATAATGACTCTTGTTTTAGTTAATTCAACACCAATCAGACTCTTATAAACAGAGAGAGGCATGACATTTATTGATGCACCAAGATGACACAATAGCAAGGGGAATCAGTTTTTCACCGATTAAATAAGGAAGGGTAAACGCACTTGGGTCTACGCACTTCTCTGGAAGATTACCTTGAATAATGGCAGATGCAACCTTCTCCATCAACACTTTTTCATTGTCAACCACCTTTCCAGCAATGAATTTCTTGATGAATTTCCTCACTTGGGGGAATTCCCGAGCATCTAACAGGGGTATGTTGATCTCCATTTTTTCAAATAGAGCCTTATAGTCCATGACATCTATCCTAGGCTTCGGTTTTATGCCCAGGGCTTCTGGAAATGATAGTGGAATGGAAGCTCCAGTTGGTTTTTGCACTTTTGGCATTATCTGCATTTCTTGTTCCTCTTCTATAGCTTCTTGATCATCTGGACATGTCACATTTTTGTCCTTCTTTGCTTGCTCTTTCAACTCTTTCTCACTTCTCAACATGATTGCACTTGTATTCGAATTTCCCTTGGGGTTTGCTTTGACTTTGGAGGGCAACTGTACTTGGTTAGGATCTTTTTCAGGTTCCTTGTCCTCTAATTTAGTATCTTTCTCGGATCTCTTTTTATCTAGATCAAAGTGCTCTCCCCAATCGAATTCCCAAGCAGTTTTCCGCTTCTTTGGTGGCAGATCTTTCAAGTCCACGCCAGTCTGCAATGTCACAGCATTTACAAGTATTTGTGGATTAGGCTGAACTGGGGAAGACAGCTTCCCATGAGCTGGAGCCTTGGTAGTTTTATTCTCCCATGTTAATGCAGCTGGAAAGGGTGGGGGTATCTCCATCTTTTTTGCCTCAGGCAGACATGCCTTTTGCTTCTTCATTCTTGCCGATTCATCTCGAGAAAGAATCTTGAAACTAGGCAAGATTAATGGTGGTTGCAGTTGGTTTCACCACTTTGGTTTCATTCTTACTTAGCATGGTAATCTTGCTCACATTCGCCATGGGATTAATTTGGACATGCGAAAGCACTATGCCTTGATTCTCCTTCAGCTTTTTTAACGAATTTGCAAGTTGTTCCATTTGTTGTGACATGACACTCATACCAGCTTTTTGTTCAAATTGGGTATTTTGAAATTCTTTCCATAGTTCCTCGTTTGTTTTGGCAGGCCTTGGTGAAACAAGTTGGTTTGTAGCTTGTTGTGCAGATACGGAACTTGGTGGGAATCCACGGTGTGATGGAGGATAAGTCTGCTCCTC
Source organism: Lavandula angustifolia (assembly GCA_028984105.1). Lineage (NCBI taxonomy): Eukaryota > Viridiplantae > Streptophyta > Magnoliopsida > Lamiales > Lamiaceae > Lavandula > Lavandula angustifolia. The sequence goes on from CM054809.1 coordinate 30,587,015, forward strand.
GCAAGGCTGCTGTTGAGGTTGGAAATCTTGGTGTTGGGGTTGTTGGTATGACCGCAGTTTATATAATTGTGGAGGCTGTTGATAAAAAGTCTGCGCAGGCTGTGGGGCATAATGATTTCTATTTTGAAAACTTCTGTGATGAAAGTTTTGTTGATAGTCCTGTGGAGGCTGCTGGAAATTTTGGTTTTGTGGTTGGAGGTTTTGCTGAGGTTGGTTTTGGAGATTTTGGTTTTGGAAATTCTGTTGAGGTTGCTGGTAGAAAGTTTGGGCAGGCTGAGGTGTATTTTGGTGAGGAAAGCTTTGATGTTGGAAACTCAATTGGGTTTGTTCCGAAGGTTGGTAACTTGATTGTACTTTCCGTGGTGGCTCTCCTTGTTGTCTCCACCGAAAATTGGGATAGTCCATGTGTTTCATGAAATAGTACCCTCCCACAACGTTCACATCTTCGCAGTCAACACCCATGGTACATCTAATTGAAGAGTGGTCGAGGTTGCCACATGCACCACAAGTCACTTCAATAGGGCCTGCTGGTTGTGGTTTATCCACCACCTAGTTTAATAATTTTTCAATCTTTTCCATCCTCTCTTCGTTTCTTCTTTCATAGTAAGATGAACTTGCCTGGGCAACCTTCTTTACATTCCTAGCATTCTCCTTGTTGTATTCCTTGGTGGAGTCAACTAGCCTTTGGATGTACCGTCGGGCTTCACTAATCTTAAAGTGGGTAAATCCTCCTCCACTTCCAGAATTTACCATGTCCTTGTACTTCAAATTCATCCCTTGATAGAAGAACTGGTATAGTTCTCCATCCTTATATTTATGTATAGGGCAGTCTTCCACCAGTCTGCTGAAATGCTCTTAGTACTTACTTAATGGCTCATCATAACCTTGTTGGATACTTGATATTTCTTTTCTCATGGCACTTGTCTTTGTTGCTGGAAAGTAGTACTCCAGGAAGGTAGTCTCCATCTGTGGCTAATTCCCAATGGAATCTATGAGTAGGCTTGAGTACCACATGTTGGCTCGATCGTTTAATGCATAAGGGAATGCAACTAGCTTCACTTCATCTTTAGTCTGCTGGCCAATTTTCTTTTGGAGCCTACATATCTTCTCGAATTCATTCAAGAATAAGAAGGGATTTTCATTCTTCTTTCCATAAAACTTGGGATGGGCATTCAGCACCACTGCCTTGAGTTCTACAGGATTCTCACCATAACCAGCAATCTGCACAAGATTCTTCCGCTTTCTGGCAGTATGTTTATTGACCTCGAGGACTTTTGGATCATCGTCTTCTATGACTGTTTTGGATTCTATTTTTGATTCAGAATCAGAATCTTCTCTCTCATATCCGTCCTCTGCCCGGTCAGACAGAATATCTCGATCTTCTAGGGAGCTGGCTTCAGTACCAGCCTTACTCGCAGTCTCCGTATGTAGAGTTCTTTCGCCCTGCGACCCCAGTTCGGTTTGTTGCTTGCGCAACCGTCTCTCCTTCCTGAGTCTCCTGGCAGACTTCTCAATTTCAGGGTCGAGCCAGAAATTTGGGTTGAACGAGCCACTCATAAACACCTAGAAGAAACACTTGGGTAGAACAAAAATAAAAAGGTCAGTAGAAAAGGTTAGTTTAAATCAAAACGTCATTCCCCGGCAAGGGCGCCAATTTGGTCGAGCACGATTTCTTCGTGAAAATCGCGAACCAAATACAATTTATAAACACATGCGACAGACAACTAAACGAATACTAGCACAATTAGCAAGCAGGGATCGAATCCACAGGGAATGAGTATATTTAAACAACTTATCTCTAAAGACCGAAAAATGGTTTGGTTAGTAACCACCATTAACTTTGGGTTTAATTAACACTAGGCAATAAATCATAAACTGTGCAATTAAAACAGGTGATGAAAATAAATATTAAAAGCGACTCGGCTTTGGGCAGATCCACACTCATCGGCCTCCAATCCTCGATTCTAAGATTAATCGGTTTTCCTAAGGTTGCTCGGGTAAGGTGCCGTGTTGAGCACGGACGCACCTAAATAACTCTACCATCTCCCCTGCCTGTTCAATACCAGCCTAGTTAACCTAGGGTAATCAGTCCTATGTCATCTTAAGCAAGCATCTACACAGATCTGGAAAGAAACACTTAGTTAACCAATTTTTAGCACATTAAGATCTCATGGAAGGCAAGGATCGGGTATTTCACTGCCTTAGCTGAATCTAGGGCTTAGCCACACATATTTAGACCAAGAAAACAAGATAACATGCAAGAGAAAGACATCTGAAATGCAGAACACTAACTGGAAGAGCAATAACTTCTGAAACCGTAAATGAACGAAATAACAGTGCAGAATTAAATGAGCGAAACAGAGCAAAAAATAGAAAACATTACTGAGGCAGATCTTCGAAACGTAAATGCTTGAGCTAGCGGAGAATTAAAGAGCATCAACTACTTGAACTTGAAATATGAAGAACAAGAACTAAACTAGAGAGCATTTCAAATTCTAGAAAGAGAAACTAAAAGTAGAGAGATAAAGTGTCTAGAGAGTTGTTATGTTGTTGTGGGATATCTCCCCCTATTTACTAGTACAAAACCCAAAATATAATAATTCAAAAGATAATGTGTAAATCATCACATGGTTTTCTTCTTGAGCCTCTCCTTGCATTTAATGCAGCATGGGCGGATTTGACTGAAATGGAGAAAGCTGCAAGGTGGCAGTTGGCTATTTCAAGAAGTACTTGCCCTGCTGGGTGGCTGTGGCAGGAACAAGTTTCCTGTCACTAGTACTTTTCTGCACCAACTTACATAGCTACTAGCCTCAACCTACAAGAAGTAACTTTTCCCTCCATTTTCTTCCAACTTGATTGGGCTGGGCTTCTTCATGCCTTCATTTAATCCATCTTTTCAGCCCATTAACGCTGGCCCAATTGGAGGAGTCCAAATCCTGCCCAGCTCTTTTAATTTTCTAACCGAAACTCATTTGATCACATCTTGCATGCATGCAGCTTCCAATCTGTACTTAGGCAATATTCATCATCTTTTCCGGCTTTTTCCACCTCCTACATGCATAAACACGAGACAAACATGCACAATATTGGTAATATAAAAGCAACAATTACGTGCTTATCAATTATGAAGCTTCTTCTCTTCAGGCGTGTAATCAGATTTGTTCTTGGCGATCTTCTCCCCTGTTTAGGCTCCACCTTCATCAATGAATTTAACGTTGTTAAATGAGAGGAATGATAGGACCGGTTTCCAGCACATCAGACATGCTGTCATGTAGTGAGGTCAGATGCGCCTCCATTATCACGCGCCATACGCTATAGTTCTCTACAGAGAACATGGGTACCATCCGGATCCCTGACATATCAGACATAATGCACAGTATGGAATAAGGATGTATGAAGAGATGTATGCTGTGAAAAACATTTTCAAAGGATCAGTTCGAGTAGACTAGTTTCAGACAACAAGAGTCAAAAGAACTCCAACTCTGATACCAATTATTGGTCCCGAGTCAAACGTTCAGGTGTAGAGGGAAGGGGGGTGAATACACCAGAAAACCTTTTTCAAACTCAAACGCAAACAGTCCGAAATACGGAGGTTGCCTACTGAATGAATTCAGCAGACCAAGCAAGTTGTTCTTGATCTCGTGGACGAGTGATCCGAAGATGCTTGAGCTCCGCTAGCCGGCTTACTGTCGAATTCGGTAGCGTTCGAGGGCGTGCGAAATGTGTAAGCCCAATTCAGTTTGTTTGAAAACGTTTGTTTATCAAATCAGTTTCGGTAGATTAGTGCAACGTTTTAAGCTTGTACTAAAAATGTTGTTGTACGATTTTGTAAATTTCTTTTCAGTATGAACCATTAATCTCAGTTAGTTTGTGCGCAACAGTTAACGACACAACAATTTTAAAGTGGTTAGGATACGCAAGATCCTACGTCCACTATCCTGAACAAGGCATGAAACTATTTTTTTATACTGAGTTAGTCTCAGTTAGTTTGTGCGCTGACCAAACTGTAACTTGTGATTATACTGAGCAAGTCTTAGTTTACAGGATCAAACTGTTTGTTTGAATGTGTATCTCCAACTATGAAGGAGTTCTTAACAGTATGAACAGTTCAATAAATGAACTCATTTGATCTAAGCTATGGATATTACAATGAGCTTAGGTTAGAGAGTGGGAATGAGAAAGGCTTATAGAGCAAAGAACAATGAGGAATAATCTCTCTGGATTCGTCTTCATCACTTGAATATTCGCTTATGAATTCTAGAGCTTGAGTTCTTTGAATGCTTGAGTTCCCTCGATAGGTCACTTGTATGTTCGTGTAGTGCGACTTGGGCGTTCTGCGATTCTATCGATATGTGCCCATCTTTGAATACGACCTTCCCTCTATTTATAGACGTGAGTTGTGAATAGATCCGTTGGAGACAACATGTCCATGTGTCACTCTATATGGGTAGCAAACGACTCTTTTTTTAATTCTGTAGAGCCCCCTTTCTTTACAAGAAAGTGGTTCACTTGCAGCCTTTGTCGGAGACTTTGCCAGCTTGTCATTGGTCGAGGTATAGATAGTGGTTGAGACTTTTTCAGACTTCATGGTTGATACTGAAGCTGACTTTTCTCAGATGTACGACCTCAAACAACTCTACTGAAATTGACATTGAAGTCCACTGTCAGTTAAAGCAACTGACAGGCCGTTGCTGAGTCGGACCGAAAGGTTCAGTAGTCTACTCCTGCTGAGTCCAGCACTACTGAGGGCCAAACTCTGAGTTTAGTAAACTGCTCCTGCTGAGTCCAGTTCTACTGACTCCTGAACACCTTTCAGTATGCTGCTCCTGCTGAGTCCAGCCATACCGAATCTTCACTCCATGGCACTGCGGAAGATGGTCTACTAAGAGACAGCAAATGGATCTTCTGAGCCGGAACCATGCTGAAGGCAAGTCTACTGAGTCTGAAACACTCAAAGACAAAGGCGTTAACTTTTTCAACTGAATGGTTCATCAATCACAATAGGGTTTTGGGATCAGTCAAATCAGCTACTGAATCATCTCCCAACATACTTTTACCTACAAGTAATGAGCTATCTACATGAGAAATGGACTACGCAAATATTTTCATACAACAAAGAGAATTGAAAATAGACTGCATAAGATAATCGAAAACCGACAAAACCCACTACCACTAAATATCGACGTCTCCAAAACCAACAAATTCGGTCTCCAAAACCTATAAATTCGAGAGAAAATGGACCGTGTGCATAAGATGCCTAAAATCCAAAAAATCAAGGCCTAACCATTTATCAACAATTTACAAAACACATCATCTTCTTCCACTAATTTCACCACCATCAACTCCAACATAGGCCTGAAAACCATAAATAAACATTAATAAAGAACATATAAAACACATTTTATCACATGCACACACACATAAACGAAGAGGACCTGCTTCTGCTCCCTTTTATGATGTTTTCTGTGCATTTTTCTTGATGTTTTCCCTTTTCTCATCACTCATCTTTTCCAACTGTGTTGTGGATACTGTTCTAGTTCCAACATAGTTTCTTATATGTCGATCTTGATATTCTGGGTCAAATTCTTTGCAATGTGTCCACCAATTAGCTGCTGATAAATTGAAGGGCCCTGCAACAACGGTTGCTTCAAAGTCGAGGTAGCAATATTTGTTGGTGTTGTTATAGGTGCTTTTGATCCACCAATTGAAAATGTGTTGGATTTTATCAGGTTTCCTCGTCTCTGCAGCATGTGACTTTACAGCTTCATAGAATAGCTTCTTGCGAGAAAACCTTTGTCCCACCTCAAACTTTGGGTGAAGTGTATTCATCTCTCTAAAGTTGATGGATTTCGGTTTTCCTCCTGTATCTTCTTCTGATTTCTCACTAGTGAAATATTCATCACTATCCCAAATTGTCTTTTCAACCACATCGGCATCCGAATGGTAAAAATCATCTCTTGTCTCTTCCCCACCTCTTGCACTACCTTCTGAGGCACTGCCTTTCGAGTTTCTTCCATCACCGTCATCATCATTTTCTCCTTTTCGCCCTTCATCACTATCATCTTCGTATCCACTATCATAGAACTCAAACTCGTCCCAATCAATCTCCATATTATCATTATTCACTGTAAATTCACACTTCTGCTCAATAAACCAATATCAATCTAATTATGCCGAGTTCGAAAACAAAATCAATAATGCTAATTTCTACCTAAACATGATATCAAGTTGCAAACAAATTGAAGTTCTACATTCAATGCAAATTCAAATATTGTGTGATATTGATGTTAATGTCCACAAACTATTGTCCCTTCAACAATCAATGCAAATTAGGCAATGTTAAGTGATATATAGTGTAAATTTCCACAAACTGATAGAGTCCATCAGTATCATTAGCAAATAGACTAAGGTCGACTAATATAAAACAGGTGATTGCACAAGCCATCCTATCCACATATATCATCCACAGTCAATGCAAAATTGCAAATTAGGCAAATATAGTGAGATATTACTGTTATTTTTTACAAACTAATAGAAAATCAGTATCACTAGCAAATAGACCGAGATTGACTGACAAAACAAGCGACTGCACAAGCCCTCACATACTATCCACATATGCCCTCTACAAACTACAATAAATGCAAATTAGGCAAATATTATGAAATATTACTGTTAATCACCACAAACTAATAGACTATTAATATATTATCATAGCAAATAGACCAATGTCGAGTAACAAAATAAGCAATTGCCGAAGCCATTACATACTATCAATAGATACCATCTACAATCAATGCAAATTTGGCAAATCTCATGTGATATTACTGTTAATTTCCACAAAGTAAAAGAGTAATAGACAATTAGTATCATTAGCAACAGACCAAGGACGCCTTACAGATAGCGAGAGTGTTACTAATCTTTTGGATGAAGAATATTACAGAATCTCATTGAGGGGGTTCTGTTCATATCAGGATACACAAGAAGCACGATTTTGCGTTCGTTCATACAAGCACCTTCAGAAAACTATAAAACCTTGAAATACTTGAAATTAAGACGTTCAAAATACAAAATTAAGAAACATTCACCTTATCTGCTTCAACTTCTGAAATTGGAGACTAATCGCGGTGAGAGGAGTCGTTGATTATGAGGTTTCGATTTATTGCCGGAGCATTAACGAGCTTACAAGTGAGGGATTTTCTCTTGAAGTGGGTAAGGGAGTCGTAGGGCTTATTGACGGGTGAGAAGAAAGAAACAATTTTGATTCCAATTTATCAATTAATTAATTAGAAAGAATAATAGTTATAAATTATAAAAATAAAATATTACAAGGCGCGTGTAAGCTTCCGGCGAAATACTAAGTGTGTACACCACTCTCGCCGGAAGGACCAAAAGCGGACAAGCATAAGATATAAAGGACTAAAATCGGATGACGCCACAATAAAGGACCAAAATCGGACAAGAACCACAATAAAAGACCAATTTTGACATTTTCTCAATTATAGGATTTGAAGAAATATATCAATAATATTGGTATCTATTTATAAAGGATAAAAAATAATGAATTATGGTATAATTTTTATTTTTAAAAATATTATATATAAAAGATATAATCAAAATTAAATTATAATATAATTAATTTCTTATTAACAATGGAATAGTGACAAGCATCATCATCTGAATGACCATGACTTCATAAAACCTCTGTTCTCTCTCCACGCTTCATAAACATTCGTCCTCCTCATTCTCTCTCTTGATCTTACGTAAATTTGTGTGCACTGGTTGCACGAATTTCCAAATTCGGCCCATTTAACTAGTCTGACCCCGATCCGAGTGCGATGGCGTTAGCATGATGTATCATGACATCATCTGCATCATAATATTATTATTTTTTAATTTTCTTAATTTTTAATTTTTTTAAAGACATGGGTGTCATTTGGTGTGAACAAATGAATCATTTATTTAATATCATTTAATTTGTTTTCCAACAAAAGTGTTATTTTTCTTTTGAACACTTACTACTATCATCGAAGAAAGTGTTATTTGTTTTAAACAAAAATGTCATTTGTTTCAAAACAAAAGTATTATTTTCATTTTCAACCCATTTACAGGCACTGATAGAATTGTCATTTGTTTTGAACAAAAGTATTTGAAAAAAGAAGTCATTTGTTTCGAAAATAATGTCATTTGTTTAATAAAGAAGCGTAATTTATTTTGAACAAAACTGTGACTTATTGAGTATTATTTTTTTCGAACAAAAGTGTCATTTATTAAACATCAATTATTTTGAAAAAAATGTCATTTGTTTTGAAAAAAAGTACCCCCTCCGTCCTATAGATCTTGTCCTATTTTCTTTTGGGTGCGTATTTTTAGAAGAGTTCTTAGTTGTGTATGTAGTGGTGGGTCCCTCAAATTGTGGGTGAATTATAGCCACACAATCTTCACATTATAGGAAACAAGACAAGATCTATGGAACGTCTTAATTAGGAAAATATGACAAGATATATGGGACTGAGGGAGTATCGTTTAGGAAGAAGTGTCAATTATTTCAATAAAAAATGTTATTTATTGAGTATCAATCGTTTATGAAAAAAATCATTTGTCATGAACAAATGTGTCATTTGTTTTGAACAAAAGTGTCAATTTTTGTGAACAAATTTGTCATTTGTTTTGAACAAAATTTTCATTCATTAAGTATCAATTGTTTTGAGAAAAGCTATCATTTATTTAGAACAAAAGTGTCATTTGAAATTACATGTAATACATGCACATCAGAAATTAAAATTATAGCCTCATCAATTTGCAGAATATATTTGGAGCATAAACCAATACCAAATTGGATGTAATTCAACAAAGAACACACAATAAACAATAGAAACCTCGAGAGCACCAAGATTAAATGGAAAATCTCCTTCAATGTGAAGAGGTAAAAACTGCGAGACCCTTAGGTCTAGCCAAATCCAGTATAACCAAGTAGAGAGTACAACTGAGAAATTATAATGTGATATTTAGCCCTTAACAACAACTGCGAAGGCACTAGAATCACAAACCGGAAAGCAAAGACGTAAAACATCCAAAAAACCAACAGTAATATCTCAAAAATTATAACTCAAAATCAAAACGTTAGAATTACAATTCATTTGACCAAAATGTAGAACGACGCGTCTTCTAACAGTAGTTAAAATTTCAAACCGATGGGGAAACATATGAGTCTCCGATTGTTGAAAAACGCCAAAACTGTACAAACTTACAAATTTGTCGTGTTACAAATTGGATCCGTGCGACCTAATTGTACGTGTAACTGGAGCATGAAAGTCTAGCTATTGTTGAAATGATCAACCGGTATGAAACTTAGCAAGTATTGTCAACTCCTGTCCAATTCATAAGAAATTGAAAAACCTTAAGCTATAAGTCTATACGTCATACGGACATTAACAACTTAAATATTGTGAATGTCATGTGAACCGATCCACTCGACCTCAGTAGACCATAACAACCAATAAAACAGGAATGATTCTTTTAAATCTACTATACATATATATAAATATGTACACACACAATGCAATGACACATTTACTTTTTAAAATTAATGAATTATCAGATGCTAAGAAATTTGATTGAATTCGATTTGTTTATATATAACTCTAATTGAACTTGATAAATATACCCTAAATTGTACGTGCAACCGGTGCATGAAAGTCTAGCTGTTGTTGAAATGATCAACCGGTATGAAACTTAGCAAGTATTGCAAACTCCTGTCCAATTCATAAGAAATTAAAAAACCTTAAGCTATAAGTCTATACATCATACGGACATTAACAACTTAAATATTGAATGTCATGTGAACCGATCCACTCGACCTCAGTAGACCATAACAACCAATAAAACAGGAATGATTCTTTTAAATCTACTATACATATATATAAATATATATACACACACAATGCAATGACACATTTACTTTTTAAAATTAATGAATTATCAAATACTAAGATATTTGATTGAATTCGATTTGTTTATATATAACTCTAATTGAACTTGATAAATATACCCTAAATACTCCTTCCGTTCCATTGAAATTGACTTAAAATTTTCCGGCGCGGTTATTAAGATAAGGTGAGTTTTAGTAGTAAACGTGTGAATGCTATGATGTAAAATAAGTGTTTTAATAGTAAATGTTTGAGTCCTACAATTTAAATAAAGTGATTTAATAATAAAAGTGTGAGTTCTACAATTTAAATGAAGTAATTTAATAGTAAAGGTATGTTTCTATATCATAAAACTTTTCTTTTTACGTTGAAGACAAGTTGAGTGAGACGATCCGAAAAGGAAACATAGACAAGTTAAATGATATGAAGAGAGTATATATTAGTATGTAGTGTCAAAATCCTCAAATGTTTTATGATTAATGGTGGAATTAGTTCGTCAATCTCGTTTACCACTAAGGATACTATATCTCACTTTTGGTGTCTCAATACATGTCCCCACCAATGAGGTGGGGAGAAGGAAGAGCTGCGAATGTGGTGGATCCATCGTTGAAGTCGGGTTCAATGAGTGAGATGGTGAGGTGCATCCATATTGGTCTGCTATGTGTTCAAGAAAATGCAGGGGAGCGGCCAAACGATGTCTTCGGTTGTTGTAATGCTAAGCAGTTCCTCAATCACCCTACCGCTACCTTCCAACCCTGCGTTTTATTTTTCTAGTGTTTCTGCTTCCGATGACCAATCAGACCATTCGTCCCATAATGATGGTTAGATCACTGAGTTATATCCACGATGATCTCCAGCTACTCAGATGCAATAGCACTCATGATTTTGATATTTTTTTCTAGTCAATTGGTATATTTTGTGTTGAATTTTGGAGTATCATGTTGATGAGGCAAATAAAATGTCAAATTTAGACTGTTAAATTGATCGACAAGTCTTGCATTACATGGTCAATGTATAGTGATGGAAATCTGCAACCTTGTTTTACGGAGTCCAGTCTTTTCAGAAGTCAACAATTTCAAACTTGAAATGTAGAAATAGCATGAAGTAAAGAAATGAGGTAAGTGTAATGGCCAATGAAGCGAACAACTTTTTTTGTTTTAGCTTTCAGATTAAATATGTAAGTGTGCATAATTGAGAATTAATAGATACGTTTTAGTGTATTGTTTTCTTCAAAGTTTCACGGTGACGCCCTACATAAACTGAATGGTTGAAACTTGAAAGTATATGTCATACTTTGCGAATTCATTCACTTGAGAAATATACTTCATCCGTTTCACAATTGTTGCTCCACTTTAATTTTCGGGCTGCCCACAATTGTTTTTTCATTTTTAAAAATAGTAAATCATTACAAATACTTTATTTGAGGATCGCACATCTTTACAAACAATCAACAACTCTCGTTAAAAACCATGCCAAAAATTTTTAGAACAAGAATTGTGGGATGGAGGGAGTAGTTGCTTGAATTCCGATAATTAAGGTCCTAATTTCTGGGTGCGATTTATTAAGGGTAGACATAAATGTCCTTAACGAGTCCAACAGCACTTCCTGAACTTGGACACCAATCTCTATTATAGCACTTGGATCAACACAAGGAGATTTGTCAAAACAAGACCTTAATATTGAGGCGCAGAGAGTAATAGTTAAGGAAATAGTCTATAAGTAGAGGACGTACCAAAACTATTGCGAAAAAATTAAAACAAAATATATAAATAAAGTCCTTGCACATGGTGCAGACTGCAGATTCTCTAACAAAGTCTTTCTTTAGAAATTAATTAAAACATCGTTGAAATGGTCAACTGGTGGGAAACTTACCAAACGTTGTCCTCATTATGTACTCATGTCCCATTCATAACTTTAAGAAATTACAATACCAAAAGAAACTTTAAGGATGGGATCACCTATCCAATATAATCTCTATTTAATTAGTGTTCGATTCAAAATTATGCAATTCTGGATTTAAAAACTGCACTTTTTTATTATTTATTTTATCCTTTCTCTTTACCGCTTTACAATTAATAAATCAAACGGATAAAACCGATTTTTTTTTTTTTTGCAATCTTTTTAATTTAAAATTACGTAATTTTGAATCGGACATCAATTGGACAGGTAATCTCATCCTGAAACTTTAGGCTATAGCATGATATATTTCAAGACCATTAACAATATCAATCTTTGAATAGTCTTCACAAGAAAAATAGTAGCGTCGGACCAATCAAATTTTCACACTGATAATCAAGGCTCAACATCCTCCCCTTTCATTATAAAGTCGAAGCTAAAAGCTCATGCGCGTAGAGTTGTACCCCACGCTGCACTGCAATATTCATAACTTCCCCATTCACAGCTGCTATGAATCATCAAAGGGTATTTTTTGCCTTGTTCTTCTTCGTTCATGGATGGCACTTCGCTTTTGCCCAAATCAATTGTATACACAACGGAAATTTCACGAGAAACAGCCCTTATGCCGTTAATCTCAACCGAACTATCCAAGCCTTGTACGAAAACGTCCCCGCCAGTGGCTTCTCCAACGCCTCTGTGGAGCAGGGCGGAGATCGAGCCAACGCGGTGGTGCTCTGCAGAGGAGACGTTCAGCTCGACCAGTGCAAGGACTGCATTCTAGAAGCTTCTGAGGAGCTCTCGAGATCATGTCCCTTGATGAAGCAGGCGATCCGTTGGGACGATCGCTGCATGCTACGGTACTCGAACGATACGATTTTGGGAGTCATGATGACTAGCCCGACGTGGTATTGGTGGAATCCGAATAACGCAACGAGTCCGGATCAGTTTGAGGAGGATGTGAGAGGTGATCTTTTATATCAAAAATCTAGTTTATTATCTTGAGATCTGTCGTCCTAAAAAGTTAATGTTCCAACCATGTCTTAATTAAAAGTACTGCATTTTTGATACAAAGAGAGGGGTAAACGAGTAAAAGAACAAATGTTTTGCTATCAAATCTACATAGTTTTGACTTTGACATAGTTGGAATATAGTTTTTGGAAAAAAAAATCTACTTTCTTTGAATATGTATACAACATTTTTCACCTTATAATTACCTCCTTATGTACTAAATAATACTATTAAACAATGAGCACCACCATATCTTTTAACGAGTGTTTTGGTTCGAACCCTTTTAATGTACTCCCTCCGTCCTATTAGAAACGACAAGTTTCTTTTGGGTGTGAAAATCAATAAAATGGTGTTATATGGTATAGATTATTTGACTTATTAGTAGTTTAGTGGGACGATCCAATAAGAAAAACGCGTCATTTCTAGTGAGGCGGAGAAAGCATATTTTTCTATCTACCCCACTACCGATTTAAAAGTTCTGGTTCCGCCATAGAATAGGTCTGGTGAATCAACTCAACAGCCAGGCTGCTTCTGGGGGCTCTCTAAGGAAGGTGGCGGCGGATAATGTAACCGGACCAGATTTTCAGAGGATTTTTGGGCTGCTCCAGTGTACACCAGATTTGTCTCAAGCGGATTGCACTCGCTGCTTGATTGAGGCTATCAGACGAATACCAGTGAGGTGTGATGGGAAGAGAGGGTGTAGAGTTCTCTTTCCAAGCTGCAATCTTCGTTTTGAGACATATCCTTTTTATAATGAAACTAGGATTCGAGAGCTAGAGCCTGCGATCATTTCCCCGCCCGCGCCCGTACCCGTACCAGTCGGAGATCCGCCTGCGCGGACATCCGGTAAACATTCTTCAACTTATGAAGAAAAATGGGAAATACTGATTTTGAGCATTTTATTAATCGGTCTGTTATTTGCAGGAGAGGATGGAGGTGTTAAATCTACAACTGTGATCGTTATTGTGGTTTCAATTGTTGTGAGCCTTGTAGTAGCTGTTTTAGCTATCACTTGGTTAAGAAAGAGAAGAACACAAAAGCACATGAAAATTATTAATGATGTTGAGAGTAAGTATTTGATCTTCTTTTATTGTTTTGTTGACTTGCATTTCATTTGGTCTTCTTTTAATATTTTGAAGGCAATGAGGAGATTAGCACGGCCGAATCTCTGCAATATGCTTTCAGCACAATCAAAGCAGCAACAGATGATTTCAGCGAAGATAACAAGTTGGGCGAAGGTGGATTTGGCTCGGTTTACAAGGTAATTCATAAAACAAAGAATCAAATTGGTTATATATACTTAAGTGTACTTTACATACTGTGATAATGATATGATAAAATTAGGGAAAACTTTCAAATGGTCTCGAGATAGCTGTGAAGAGGCTGTCTATGAATTCAGGACAAGGCGATTTTGAATTCAAGAACGAGGTTCTATTACTAGCCAAGCTTCAACATAGGAACTTGGTTAGACTTTTGGGTTTTGCAATACAAGGACTCGAGAAGCTGCTCATATATGAATTGGTTCAGAATGGAAGCCTAGATCAACTTATATTTGACCAAGGGAATACCTCGTATTTGGGCTGGGATAGACGTTACAGGATCATAGGGGGGATTGCTAAGGGAATTCTATACCTGCATGAAGATTCTCGACTGAGAATCATTCATCGTGATCTAAAAGCAAGCAATATACTTCTTGACAAAGAGATGAATCCCAAGATTGCAGACTTTGGTATGGCAAGATTATTTGGCCAAGATGAAACTCAAGCAAATACCAGCCGAGTCGTTGGAACATAGTAAGCATTGCTGATTTGTTCAAATTTAATTTATATTCTTTAAAAAAATTAATATTTCACTCCCATATTTTTTTAATTCTATGTTTGTTACTAAAAAAATTGTATTATTGCAGTGGATATATGCCACCTGAATACATAATACACGGTCAATTCTCTATCAAATCCGACGTCTTCAGCTTCGGAGTTCTTCTCCTCGAAATCATTAGTGGCCAGAAAAATAGCAATTTCCGAAGTGGACAGAGCACAGAAGACCTCTTGGGTTTTGTAAGCACATTAATCCATGTTAGCTACCTGTAAATTCTATCTAAATTTTCTTTATAATTTTTTAAAAATCACTATTTCGCCCCTCAAAATTTCATGTCCTCTAAAATTTGAAATTTGTTATTTCTCTTCCTAATTCCTAATCCTAATTCGTCCTTGTCAACAGACATGGAAAAATTGGCGGGAAGGAAGAGCTGCGGATGTGGTGGATCCATCGTTAAGGTTGGGTTTAGGTTCGGGTTCGATGAGTGAGATGGTGAGGTGCATCCATATTGGTTTGCTGTGTGTTCAAGAAAATGCAGGAGATCGGCCCACAATGTCTTCAGTTGTTGTGATGTTGAGCAGCTCGTCCATCAGCTTGGCTCTACCTTCTGAGCCCGCGTTTCACTTTTCTAGTGTTTCCGACGTCTCAATCCCGTCTGAGAAATCAAACCATTCGTCCCACAACGATGATTCAATCTCCGAGTTATATCCACGATGATGCACGGCTCATGATTTTGATGTATTTTCTTAATTGATTAGCATAATTGATTGTATTTAGTTTTAAAAGTATCATGATTCTGAAATAAGTTGATAAGACAAATAAAACGTCAATTTGTTGTCTTGTAAATTAATCGATAAGTTTGCTGAATTATTGCTCATTGGACAGTGATGAAAATATGCAACCCTGTCTTCACGTAGTGCAGTCTCTGTTAAAACTCGTTAATTTCAAAACCAGAAATATATAATAATACGAAATCCATTTCTAAAGTCAATATTCTTTTTATATTTAATTCAGTTTCAAAATTGTGGATATTGAATATGGAATGGATAGAGATACGTGTTATTTTTTATTTTATTTTTTTTAATGATTATGTTTCATGTTTACATATAAAATTAATAGAGTGGTTGAATTATATTTTGTCAGTATTTGAAATAGCTTTTATAAACAATTTGCTTAAAGTTATTTTTAAGCAAAAGTTATTAGTGTTTGCAATATTAGAAAAAGACAACTTAATTTAAAAAAAAATAGTTTTCCAAACGCTATCATAAGTTGTTTTTCAGTTATTTTTGGCTTCTAATTTTAAAAAAACATCATTAACCAGCTTATAAACATCTGCTTATTATGACTTATTTTAAACTCTAAAAAGGCAGAAGTCTACATTCTAAACATTAAAAGAAATGCTATTGTGATAAAAAAAAAAAAAAAAAAAAAGCTCAAAAATAACTTATTTAAGTCATCAACAATAACTTTTTTCTGTTCGTGAATACGGCCACTGAAGAAAGGTCATTGGTTTGAATTCAAGACTGCCCACTGATTGAAAATTAAGGTCCTATTCGCTGGTTGCACTTTAATAAGGGTAGACAAGTGTGCAACAACTTGCAACTTACTTTCTTTTGTCTTATTAGTAACGTCATGTATTTTTAATTGCATTGTCTCATTAATAACGTCATGTTTTCCAAAATGAAAAAAATTAACATTAAAAGTCAAGTGAGACCAACTTCATTTACACACAAAATTAAGTTCTCAATAACAGTGCTCCAAAGAAATATAAAAGTTACTAATGGGACGGAAGGATTTTTATAGGATGAGGAAAGTTTTTACTTGCCAAATCTCATGCGAGATCAGTGGCAATTACACGATCAACAAAGCTAATTTGAATTCTACTGTCTCTCTCTTGATTATCTTAATAATGTTATTTATGTTAAGTGCTGCACACTCGATTTAATAATCAAAAGTTTAGCCCACTTTCGGCTATTACAGAAAAACATTTAGTCCACTGCCCAAGGTCTATGATTATAAATTCTTACATCTTTAGCTCTAGCAATATTAATGTTTCAAAATAACCTCTAGGGAGAAGAAAATGTAGGAAGATATGTCATTTCAAATACTCGAATAAAATTAAAATAATAAAAACAATATTGGGACCAATTAATCTTAAGTTGTTTTGTGTAAAATTATCTATTTGTCCGGGCTTCTTATTACCAATTAATCTTAAGTTGTTTTGTAAAAACTCCTTGACTAGCTCTCGTCTATCATAATAGATCAAATTATACCATTTTTCCAAAATAGATTCTCACGTACAATCTTTTCCTTTAGAATTTCATGTGCAATTATTACTATTCGATTGAAGAGTGAAGACTATTACAATTTACAATCTAATTATCAAAAGGTAGTATTTAAAAAAAATTATTAGTGCTTGCAATTTTTTAAATAAAAAACACCTTAATTTAAAAAAAAACAATTTTGCAAACACCTTCATAATCTGCTTTTAAATTTTTATTTGTTTTTGCTTTTAACAGTACCCCTGATGAGCTTATGAGCTTCTGCTTCTTCTGGCTTATTTTAAGTATAAAAAAAACAGAAGTCTACATTTCAAATATTAAAAAAATATTTTTGAAGTGAAAACGCCCAAAAATAATTTTTTTAAAATTGTTCCAAATACTCCCTAAAAATAGTGCTTTTGGAATAAAAAAAAATCAAAAATAATTTATTTAAATTGTTTCAAGCACTACCTTATTTGTCGATATTATTCTTAGAAGAGCTTGTTTAAAAATTACTTACGTGTTTTGCTCGTTATGGAAAAAAGTTGTCATTTTCACCCTCCATTTTCATTATTAGCCAAATAGTAAACATTAAAACACAAATGTAGCCAATCACTAAAACAAAACACAAAAGTAGCCATTTTGTCTTTATCCGGCGGAGGGCCGATGGAGGGCCTATGGAGTCCATCGGCCCTAAAGAAAAAAATCAGAATAATTACCAGGACCGAGGGCCGATGGAGGGCCGATCTCCATCGGCCCTCAACATATTAAAAAAAAAAAAATTAAGAGGGCATCGGCCCCGAAAAAAAAAAAAAAAAAAAAAAAAAAAAAAAAAGGTGAAGCAGAGGGTCATCGGCCCTCAAAAAAAATTCAAATTTTGGGGCCATCGGCCCTAAAAAAAAAAATTCAAATTCAAAAAAAATTCAAATATTTAAGTTTTAAATATATATATTCAAAATTATTAAATTTATTATATTAAGTTTTATAAAATATATTTTTTATATAAATATTTTTATAAATGTATTATATATTTATATTTAATTGAATATTTTCAAATATCGAATCGAATATCATAATTTTGTATTCGTATTTGAATACTAATCGAATCGAATCAAATATTTATATTCGAACTTGAATATTAAAAATTCGAATACGAATATCAATATTCGAATAGAAATACCGAAGGGGGAGTTCATCGGCCCCCATCGGCCCTCTCCCGATGGAGGGCCTATGAACTCCCCCCATCGGCCCTCCCATAGGCCTCCGCCGATGGAGGGCCTATGGACTCCCCCATCGGCCCCCATCGGCCCCCCATCGGCCTCCGCGTGATGGAGGGCCTATGGACTCCCCCACCGGCCCTCATCGGCTCTCCCATCGACCCCGCCTAATAAAGATAAAATGACTACTTTTGTGTTTTATTTAAGTTGCAGGCCATATTTGTATTTTTTTTTTTAAGTTTTGGTTACAACTTAATTTTTTATTATCAAGGAATTCAAGACAGACGTCGCTTCTTTGATGGCAAACGACTAACTGTATCATAAATGTCTTTAACCAGTCCCGTCTCTCTCTCCTCTCTCTCTCTTCTAGATGGGATTGGGTCGCTGGGCATTGACGAGTTGAGTCTCTATCAAATATATGGTCGTCCAACAACATTAAATTCCAACAGGAAGTCGGGTAGCAACATTAAATTTCCAGTCTCCCCCTAAATGTAATTGCATGTACAAGTCAGAAAAGGCAGCCTTCCTTTTAAACCGTTACCCTTCCGGGTTATCGCAAGTAAGATATTTTATTTTAGAGGCATTTTTAATTTTAGCTAAATAGGTTAATTGAAATACTACTTCCGTCCCGCTATTACTGACACAGTTTCCTTAAATGGACGTCCCGCTATTACTGGCACGTTTCCTTTTTTAGAAATACTACCTATCATCTCTCTCCTACTTTACCATTTATCTCTCCTACTTTTTCTTACTTTATCATTTTCTCTCTCTTACTTTATCATCTTCTCTCTCTTACTTTATCATCTACTCTCATTCATCTTCTCTCTCCTACTTTATCATTTACCCATATCTCAATATTAATCATCTACTTTCTTAATTTCCGCGCCGAAATAAAACGTGTCGGAAATAATGGGACGGAGATAGTATTATATTAGCCTATCACTATAAAAAAGTATAAATGTAGCCATGAAAATACACTTTATGACAAATATAATGATTGCGCGAAAAAGTTATCAAGACCGATGGAGGACCGATAGCCCCATCAATCCTCAATATGTTTTTTTTAAGAAAAATAAAATAAAATAATGAGGGGTCATCGGCCCACAACATTAAAACAAAATTGTTGATAGCCGATGCATTGGTCATAAGATTGATGCCTCGACCAACATAGAGATGCATATTCATTAATTTTTTAATATTTTTTATTTTTTTAAAAAACATGTTGCCGCCATCGATCCTCCATCGACCTTGACAACTGTTTCGCCAATCATTATATCTATTATAAAGTGTATTTTTATGATTATATTTGTATTTTTAGATAGTGATATGCTAATATAGTGTTTAACTTGACCTATTTGGATAAGTTTGTATATTAACACTTTATTTAATTATTTTATATATAAAAGGGAAATTAGTTCCACGATTGCGTGATCATTGTTCATTTATTAGCACCATTTGAAAAGAGAATTATTTAGGATAAAAAAATTCTGTCGTGCAAGTCCCACTTTCTCTCTCCCAATTATCCTCATTAACTAATGATGGTATGTAATACCTCCTCACGGCAACTAAAGATGACACATTTTCTTTATCTTATTGTTCAACTATAAATGACAGAAAAATATCAAAGATTGTATAAATTGTATTAAATTATTAAAAATTAAAAAAAAAATCGTAGCATAACACTACTTCCTGAAAGATCTTATAATCATAAATACAATCTACTAACGTCGTACAAATCGAATTATTCGGAATATATTTGTTTTGTATATTTATATGTAAATAGAATTTTTTTAATATTTAAATAGATTGTTGGATTAAGTGTGTCAATTAAAATAAAACACGGTCAACGCATTAAATAATTTTTTTCTCCGGTTCTGGAAGGCATCTACGTTTTATCTCACACGTCGCAACAGGCACGGATAATTTCTAAATAAAAAAGGATGCGAGGGCCGAGGACTTCCTTCCACACTCGAAGCTAGCAAGCAAAATCCTTCTTCTTCTTCTTCTTCTTCCTCTTCTTCTCTCTCTACTGGACAATCCAGTCATGTGTTCATGGGGTACCAGGAAAATCTCCATGATTCTGCTCATCTTGATATACCTTTCCTCCTCCGTAAACGCCCAAGGCAATCCCTTCCAATGTATTCCCAACGGGAATTACACGAGGAACAGCACATACAGCACCAATCTCAACGCTCTACTCAACTCTCTCTCCTCCAACATGACCGCCAACGGCTACTACGCCTCATCCGCGGGGCAGAGCCCCAACACGGCCAACGGCTTCGCCCTCTGCAGAGCCGATCGGACTCTCGACGAGTGCCGCGCGTGCGTCGTCTCCGCCACGCGCGAGGTACTCCTTTCCTGCCCTAACCAGAGACAAGCTGCTATCTGGTACGAATACTGCACCCTGCGCTACTCAAATGATCCAATACACCGAGAGCAGACAGCAGAAACCCCAGTTTATCTATTAAATACACAAAATGTAACCGGAGATCGATTCAAGCAGGAGCGAGCGAGTCTGCTCGGTGATCTCACGGCGCAGGCGGCTAACGGCACTTCCGCGCTCAAGGCCGGTGCGGGGATGCGGAATTACTCATATACGACTATTTATGCTTTGGTACAGTGTACGCCGGACTTCTCATCGGAAGATTGCCGGAGTTGCTTGGTCGAAATTGCCCAAGGTATGCGGAATTATATCTCGCTAGGGTTCAGAGTGCTCCACCCCGACTGCAATCTCCGATACGAACTTACCGGATTCTACAACGATTCTCGGCTGAGGGAAATAGGGGTACTACTTCCGCCGCCAGGTAATTGACTACTCTCACCCTCCTCTTCTCTGTTTCTTCCCTCTTTGCTTAAATTTCAAATCGGAGCATATGCCGAAAATCATTTGATTTTGTGATTCTGCAGGAAACAATGATAATAATAGTAATAATACAAGACCAGGAAAGAAAGATGATAACGCAACAAAAGTTATCTTGATCATTGTTATCCCAATTGGAGTTACTCTGATGTTTGCTGCTTGTGCTATCTTCTTCATGAGAAAAAGAATGAAGCGGAGGGCGTATGAAATAACCGAGAGTAAGAATCTTTTTTTTTTCTTCCTTTTCACTCTGTATTTAAAACATATGAGATTTTAATGGAGAATGGTATACTATATCGTCATATCAGTGGAAATGACCTCACTGATTTCTTCTGCCCGGTGAATCAGCTGGTGACGACATGAGCAGCAGCGTTGAATCCCTGCAATATGATTTTAACAAGATTAGAGCTGCAACTGGTGATTTTGACGATGCTAACAAGCTGGGGGAAGGTGGATTTGGGGCTGTATATAAGGTAATTTAGTATTTTTACTTCAATAAACAAGAACAAAGTAACAATTTTCATTTAACCTAATTTGTGTTTATTTTGTTTTGAACTCAGGGAAGACTAGACACAAGTGAAGAAGTAGCAGTGAAAAGGTTGTCCAAGGATTCAGGGCAAGGTAATATGGAATTCAAGAATGAGGTTTTGTTAGTTGCCAAGCTTCAACATAGGAATCTTGTCCGGCTCTTAGGTTTCTCTATGGAGGGAAGAGAGAGGGTACTAGTATATGAGTTCTTACAGAATGCAAGCCTAGATCAGTTCATATTTGGTAAGATTTTGCTTTAGTTTCAAAAATCTGATAAATACTTGGTTGGCTCATCTTAACATATAGTTAATAGTTTGTCTTTTGTAGATCCAATCAAACGCTCATTGTTGGATTGGGATAAACGCTACAAGATCATAGGGGGAATTGCAAGGGGGATTCTATACTTGCATGAAGATTCCCGACTCAAGATCATTCATCGTGATCTCAAAGCTAGTAATGTACTTTTAGATGGAGATATGAATCCTAAAATTGCAGATTTTGGCATGGCAAGATTGTTTAAACCAGATGAAACTCAAGCAAATACAAGCAAAATTGTGGGAACTTAGTAAGTTCCCTATTAACCATCATTAAGATTTTCTTAAACAAATTATTAACCCTTGATTATGCAGTGGATACATGTCACCCGAATACGCAATGCATGGACAGTTCTCCATTAAATCAGACGTCTTTAGTTTCGGGGTGTTGGTTCTTGAAATTCTGAGCGGTCAGAGAAATGTTTGTGTCCAAAACGGGGAGCATGTGGAGGACCTCCTAACTCTTGTAAGTGAAAATGCATGTTAATTAATGTTAAGACGAATAAGCCGAATAGTATCTTTGCAGCTGACTGTAACACATTCTTAGACATGGAAGAATTGGAAAGATGGTACACCTGCAACGATGATAGATCCAGTGCTGAGGAATGGTGACGGTTCCATACGTGATATGGTGAGGTGCATGCACATGGGATTGTTGTGTGCTCAAGAAAATGCGGCAAACCGGCCTACAATGGCTTCGGTTGTTCTAATGTTGAGTAGCTCGACGATGACTCTGCCGGTACCTTCCGAGCCCGCATTCTATATGGCTAGTCGTTTTGGTCCCGTGGATTCGGCATACCAGCAAGATGACTCGAAGGAGTCAAACTCCAGCGAAGCATTAAACTTGAAAACAGGTGCTTCTGAAGGCTCAACGGTAAACGATGTTTCAATCACCGAGTTATATCCTCGTTGATTTGCAAGACTTTGTCATCCACCATCACAGAATGTGCTTGTATTACTAGGAGCTTTTGCATTGCAGTTTACAGACAAATAGTGCATGTGTTTTATTTTTATTTTTATTTTTTTTAGTGACGTCCTGTTTTCTTATTTATGAATGTATGTACTTTAGAACTTATGAAAAATAAAGGGGTATTAGCCTGTAAATACACAATGTTTGACCCGAATTTGATTTTACACACGACATTCAAAACGCTCCTTAAAATACATCAATTTTAAAATATGTTCAATTTGCGCACCGGCAAACCTTCCAGCCAAATTGAATCTGACGTGTCGCTCGACGTGGTATGTGGCTGCTGACGGGGAAGAGACATTAATATACATGTGAAATGGTAGCTTCTTTCTTAGCTAGTTAATACGCCAAGTTTGGTTATCTTTCGATTTTGCACATGAATTTCAAACGTGTAATAACTAATAAGATTGTCCAGAGGTACCAAATCCACTCCCAAACTAACCATCTGCTTGATTCCTCAATTTCCCGTCAAACTTCACCTTCTCCACTGAATTCAACAACTCGGATCACGTATTGGGATACAAAATTGAAGGAATAGTCTACCCTAAATCCACGAAAATGGAGAGCTCACCATCTACGAAATCTACTTGTTTTACATGTTTTCAGAGGGAATTAAAAGATTTATATAAAAAAACCCTAAATCCCATATTAAAATTCGATTCTTGGCCAAGAATTTCCCCAATTCTCCCAACCAATTCTTGAGTGAAGATGCTACTATATACGTTTTTTCTTGGAGATTCTACCCAATTCATAATAAGCCCCAATTAATGACCTTAATCGTCGGGATGGGCCTCTGCCTCCAGCCAACAAAAATGGCGGTAGAAGAGCTAATGGAGAAGTCCACTCCCTCGGTTGTGTTCGATTCGTTGGGGTGCAGATGATTGCTTCGATGAATAATGGAGCTCTACGAAAACCCTCGCATAGCATAACGGGAGGGGAGAAATCGGGAAGAAATAGAATGAAGGAATGAAATCTTATTTTTTTTATTAAGTTGGTGATAAAATGACGTTGTTTCGTTTGGCCGTCCGACTTGTCCATGTCAATTATCCGGCATACACATAAGATTCAATTTGGGGATTTTTTTAGAAGCATGTGCAAATTGAACGTATTTAAAAATTGATGTATTTAACAAATGTTTTAAATGTCTCGTGCAAAATCAAATTTGAGCCAAACATTATGTATTTTCAGGCTAATACCCAAAAAATAAAATACGAGATGCCAGCAAAATTAGTTAATAGCCATTTTAACGGACAATCTATTTTTTTAGGGCCCAAACAAATACGTTAGAAATAAGGCCTTCTCCAACGGTCCCGTAAACTAGGGAATTCCCCTAAATTTTGCATCCAACGGTCTCGTATATCTTGCACAAAAATGAGGGAGCCAAGAATCCTCTCCTACATATACGGGAGAAAATTGGATCCCCTATCTTTTCCCATTTCAATTTTTTTTTCACTTGTGGTAGAAATCAAAGGAAAAATTGGAAGAGAAATCAGAAGCAACAAATCAGAGATTGCACAAATTCGGCGCCATCGCCGTCGGAGATGAATTGAGATCGTCGGCGCTCCACCCCTCCACCAGAGCTCTACCGGCACGTCTCTTGATCGGCGGAAATGGAAATTGAAATGGAAATGGAGATCGGCGGAAATGGAGATTGGCGAATCGGAAGAAATTGATATCGGCGAATCGGAAGAAATAGAATAAAAAATGGAGATCGAAAATTGTAATCGGAAATCGAAAGAAATGGAGATGAAAATAAAATGGAGATCGACAGTGAGAGAGAGAGAGAGAGAGGAGGATGTGAGAAAACCGTGGGTGGAGGAATTCCATTTTTTAATTTTGTGTTATAAATTTTTGGAAAATATAATATTAATCCATACTAAAAGTGATTTGTATAGTTAAAAAATAAGACAAAATATTGTTTCCGCACAAAAAGAGGGATAGAGCTCCCAAGAATGAGGGAAACCCTTGGAGGAGTTCTAAGGACGCTACATGTAAATTTTCTCGTCTGTAGTTGTACCACAAATGATTATTGACTGTGTTCTTTTTCTATTTTATTATATTTAATTATAGAGGTCACGACATGACATAATCAAAATATACATATAACATCCAAATTGGGTAAGGATTTTATGTAGAGATGACAATTGGAGCTGGATCCATCGCATATGACCTGCCTCGCCCTGGGACGCGGATAATACTCATACCCTTAGAAGTATGAGGTGAGTCTAGAGCTAACTCATGTGGGCCATCACGGATCCAATTTCTCTATCCACTTTTGTCCCACCCATTCCTGTTCCAGACCCGCATTATTAATTTTCTTATTAAACTTTTTTTATCTTATTTTAATTTTCTTATTATTCAATTATCTTATGTAATAATAGATGTTATTTAAATAAAAAGGATTTCACCAACCAAAATTAATAATTAAAAAATAAGATAATTCAATATTAACAATTCAATTCATACCAATGGGTTTGGGGCCGAGTAGCCCGCTCCGTGCGGATCCGGAGTTGGTTCCAAATTTCTGAACCCATATAGGTCTTGATCCTAGTCTAGGTGCTTAAGTCCAAAATGCAGGACGGATTCGTGTACTATACTACTCACCCCGACCGGAAAATTCTCATCTCTAATTTTATGTAATTGACATATAGAATACGAATTGAGTACAATGATATTTGATTCAATTTATAACTTTTTCTAAATCTTAGTCATCAAATATTAAAAATTGTGAAATTCTTCCCTAATCGTTTTCTTTGTGGTTGATTGATTAGATCAGTTAGTCGGTTAGTAAACGGTTATTTCATAATTTCTTTAAAAATATTGACCAAATTAAAAGAAAACGTTGGTTTTGGAATTAGAAAAATACAACAAAGTCTCTGTCAAAACAAAACATGCCAATGGTGGATGACGAATTCTCTAAAATCAACGAGGAAATAACTCTGTGATTGAAACATCGTTTTCAGATAAGCCTTCTGGCACACCTTTCTTAGACTTTGATGATACATTCGAATCGTATTGCTGAAACGCTAAATCCACGGGACCAAATTGACTATCCACGTAAAATGCAGGCTCAGAAGGTACGGGAAGAGTCACAGTAGACCTACTTAGCATTCGAACAACTGAAGCCATTGTTGGTCTGTTTGCCGCATTTTCTTGAACACACAACAATCCAATGTGAATGCACCTCACCATATCATGTATAGAACCCGCTTCATTCCTCAGCACAGGATCCATCATCATTGCGGTTGCAGCCGTCCCGTCTCGCCACTTCTTCCATGTCTGAGAATGTGCAATCGTTAGTCTCAATAAATTAGCATGGCTAGAGTTTATATTCACTTACAATGATCAAGAGGTCCTCCACATGCTCCCCATTTTGGATCGAAGCATTTCTCCGACCGGTAAGAATTTCAAGAACCAGCACCCCAAAACTAAAGACATCTGATTTAGTGGAGAACTGCCCATGTATTGCGTATTCGGGTGACATATATCCACTGCATTATCAGGGCGGGGGTGTTTAGCAATTAGCTAAAAAGAATCTTTATTATCGTTGGTCTTCAACTTACTAAGTTCCAACAATCTTGCTTGTATTTGCATGAGTTCCATCGGGTTCAAACAATCTTGCCATGCCAAAATCGGCAATTTTAGGATTCATATCTCCATCTACCAGTACATTACTGACTTTTAGATCACGATGAATGATCTTGAGTCGAGAATCTTCGTGCAAGTACAAAATTCCCTTCACAACCCCCCAGATGATCTTGTAGCGTTTATCCCAATCCAAAAGTGAGCGCTTGATTGGATCTACATATCCAGTGGGAAACAAAGCATTACTATATTCTAAGATGAGAAACCAAGTATATCGTCGTTTGATGAAACTAAAGCAAAACATTACCAAATATGAACCGATCTAGGCTCGCATTCTGAACAAATTCATATACTAGAGCCCTTTCTTTTCCTTCCATAGCGAAACCTAAGAGCCTCACCAGATTCTTGTGTTGAAGTTGGGCAACTAAGGAAATCTCATTCTTGAATTCCATATTGCCTTGCTGTGAACCCTTGGACAACCTTTTGACTGCAATTTCTTCGCCGGTTTTGAGTCTTCCCTGAGCTCAAAACAAAACAATCTGATATTAGTTGAACTGAGCATAGTAGTTTGTTCTTACTTATTGAAGTAAAATACTACTAAATTACCTTATAAACAGCCCCAAATCCACCTTCCCCCAGCTTATTAGCATCATTGAAACCACCAGTTGCACCTCTAATCTTATTAAAATCATATTGCAGGGATTGAACATAGTTAATGTCGTCAACAGCTGATTCACCACGAATAAGATTTTTTTGAGGATGAGTACCGACTAATTTTACGGTATAGCACATGCCATTCTCTATGAAAATCTCATATATATGTTTCAAATGCGGACTATTGATGAGTCTAATTTGTATTATACAAATTATGTCTGTTTTGGCGCCCACTTGGGCAGTTGGACCGTATTTTCTGTGTTGTCTTGCAGATTTTAGTGCTGATGTGGCGATGACGAGATAATGAGGTGGCAGGCGCAATTTTAGGGTTAAAAGACTGATTTTTTGACGAAAATATAGAGAAGGAAGGTGGAGGATAAGGGAAGAGATGTAATGGAAAAAATTGGATATAGTATATCTAATAAATATCTTTCCATATCGGATATAAAAACCTACTTCTACAAAGAAAAGAGGGGAGCGGTATATAAGGAGAAAGGATGGACGAAAATTAAGAATATTTTACACCCTCTTTGAGACGCATACCACCATTCTGAGACGGAGAGAAGGAGCAGCCGAGAGAGAGATTAACACCGTCATAGTAGTTCAGATTTGGAGAAACAAACATGACTTTTAATTCTGTTGCTTAGTTTAGTTTGGAGATTTCGACTTTGCTTTACCGTTTGGATGATTTGGATTCTTCGTGCTGGTATTTTCTGATCGTTTAGTTTTAATTTCAGTTCTATTCTTGTTCTAATTTAGTTCGTAGAATTGTTATAATTTTCGTGTATTTAATTTTCGAATTTCAGCATGTTTTGCATTCTTCCTAGTTTTGTCGTCCGCCTGCCCAGTCGAACCTGCATGAGTAGCTAAATTTTTAAGGGGCCGGCGGGATATGAAACACACACTTTTATGAATTCGTGAGACTTAGGCCTTAATAATTAATTACATAAGTTTCAAATTAATCTTGGTTAATTAATTGGATTAGTTAATTTAGGTTTGATCACCCTAGGTTAGTTTAATCCATAGCTAATTTTGTACTTCCATCGTTTCTCGTGAGATTAGGCTAAATCAGCAGCACAATTGTTTTTAAAACAATAGGATTAATTTGGTAGGAGACTATTAGATACCCACCATACGAGTAGGCTCTTAAATCGGGTATCTTTAGTTCTTAAAGCTAATTAGGTGTTAAATCTATTGATTGCCCACCAACGTAGGTTGCATCTAATTTAGAGAAATAGTCGCTTCAATGCCCACCATGACGACTATCGAATAATTAAAGGGGAATATGTGATGTGTCAGTTTAATTACGACGTCCTACAACTGATTGATCTCTAGGGATTATTTATCTTTAGTGTCAATGATCGATTGTGTGTATGTGAATCATCTTGTTGGACCCATTTCTTTACATACGTTTATTCCGTATTTATTTTCAGTTGTTTACTTTCTTGTTTTAGGATTTAGAAAACCCTAAAATTTGCGTGGTCGCTAACCAACCCCATAGATTGATAAGAATTTATGTCTGAAATCTCCGTTCCCTGTGTTCAATACCTGTTTGCTATACTAATCTAAGTTCTAGCACTTCGCAGGATTTATTTGGTGAAAAACCAATCACCAAATTGACGACGTTGTCGGGAAACAGTGTTATTTTTAGCTTATTTTTCTATTGATCTTTTGTGCTTTTTAAGTGTTGCATGAGCAGGTCTTCCCGCCCTTTTCTACACTTTGATCCGGAAATTAAAAAGACTGTAAAGAGGAATAGAAAGGCGACAAAGCTGCAAAAGCAACAAGTTCTGCAGGCAGCAACTGCTTCAACTGCCCAGGCGGATAGAACAGAAGCTGGTGACAGAACCAGCGAAACAGAAGCCGAAATGCTCTGACCGGCCAAGCAGAGCACTTTTCTGAAGAAAACATGTCAAATTCTGAAGAAGAAGAAGAAGAAGAAGAAGAAGAGATGTGTGACGAGAATAACCCACCTTTGAGGATGAATACTGGATCATTCGACATGGGAGATGACCTACCTGGTCCAATCCAGATTACTACACATGAGCAGATTGATGTCAAGCTCAATATGGTTGCTTCAATGCCAAAGTTCTATGGGAAGGCAAATGAGAACCCTAACTCTTTCTTGAAGCAGTTCAATCAAGTCTGTAATCTACACAGATAAGGAAATTTGGACGCATTCAAGCTCAAGGCGTTTCCTTTCACGCTTCAAGATGGAGCTCAGACATGGTTCTCGAGTCTTCGGCCGAATTCGATTTCCACATAGTCCCAAATGTGCACAACCTTTTTGAAGAAATACTTCCCTCAATCAAGGACGAACGCGCTCAAGAAGCAGATATCCGACATTATTCAAGAGCTTGATGAGAGTTTCGACACATATTGGGAGAGATTTGGGCAGCTCATCGATAGTTGCCCAAACCATCGATATTCGGATGTAGAACTCCTACAGATTTTCT
Source organism: Lavandula angustifolia (assembly GCA_028984105.1). Taxonomy (NCBI): domain Eukaryota; kingdom Viridiplantae; phylum Streptophyta; class Magnoliopsida; order Lamiales; family Lamiaceae; genus Lavandula; species Lavandula angustifolia. The sequence goes on from CM054809.1 coordinate 30,616,508, forward strand.
ACCAAGGCCTGAACGATTAAGCAAAGGCTATGGTAGATACGGGCCTAAAAGGGAACTTCCACATAAGTCTCTATGAAGATGTAAGGAATATCATTGAAGGACTTGCAAAATTCACCTCACAATACAAAGGACCGAGAGCTACGAGGAAGTCCGTCTATTGGTCCCATTCAGACTTTATTGATGAAGTTGATGCAAAGGTGGAAGAAAAGATCAGCAAACTAGAAGACAAGTTGGATCGATTGTTGAAGGAAACTTCTTCTACTTCAAGTCCATTGATTGCAGATCACATATATGGAGCTTGTGGAACTAATGTAGCCGGTAATTGGAACCAGAAACAAAGGGGTTACACGGACCAACGATGGAGGCAAGAAGAGCAAAGGCCACACCAGATGATGAATTCTTCATCCCAATCGTTCCAGCTACGGATGAATCAACCCCAACAGTTCCAATCGCCACAGCAACAGGGGTATCCACAGTCCTATAAGCCTCCACATCAAAGGCAATTTTCGCAGCAGAGTCAGCCGTCTAGCCAGGCCTACCAGAACAATTCGCTGGAGAGAATAATGTCAGATATGATAAATTCTCAAAAGGATGAAATTGCCTATCAACATCATATGCAAAAAGAGATAAATCAGTCCAAGAGGGATCATCAAAGCACCTTTGAGAATTTATCCAAGCAGATTTCCAAGTTGAGTTCTTCGATTCAAGAGATGAAAGGAAGCCAAGGGAAGCTGCCTTCGCAAACCCAGCCCAATCCAAATTCACACAATGGCAATCACATCATGTTGAGGAGTGGAAAAAAATTGCCCGAACCAGCACCGAAGGCGAATCCTAAAATGATTCGATCTGAAGCAGAACAGACCGCCGAATTGGCCAAGCCGAGCAGTCTGACAGATCTTGTAGCAATGCAGAATATTGAGGATGAAGTGCTGAATGATAGAGAGGGACAGACTGCCCAGACGGAGCCTTCATCTGTCATACCTCCGCAATTTCCTGAGGCATTAGAGCAAAAACGGACAGCGAACAAGGACTACATGGATTATGTGAAGCTGTTCAGAAAGCTGAAAATCAACGCACCTTTCTTGGAGGCCATGAAGATTCTCCAATTTGAGAAATTTGTCAAAGACTTCATAGCGGTGTCGACAATTATCCAGAAGATGCTTCCCGCTAAGTGTGTAGACCCAGGTATGTTTACTTTACCTTGTCTTATGTGTAATGTGATGGTTAAGCAGACTATGTGTGACATGGGTGCATCTATCAATGTTATGCCATTGTATGTGTATAATCAATTAACTGGAGTTGAGTTGGTATCTACTAGGGTGATTATACAACTTGCTGATAGGTCATACATTGCTCCCATAGGCTTACTAGAAAATATCCTAATGTTGATGAAGGTTCAATAAGTGTGAGATATCATAATGAGATTTATGTTCATCATATAGTAAGAGCACTTAATAAACCTTATGATCATGAGAATGAAATTTCATTATCTACTGACGAGATTGAGAGCTTTGTCCAAGAATATCTTGAGACGCATTTGTTGCAGGATAAGATGGAACTCATTCTCACTAAGGGAAGTTTCATTATCTACTAACGAGATTGAGAGCTTTGCCCAGTTGCCCAGGCAGACCGATTCTGACAGAATTCTGCCCTCGTTAGTAAAGCCACCAGTTCTGGAGTTAAAGCAACTTCCAACGCACTTGAAATACGCCTACCTTGCAGATGATCAGATGCTGCCAGTCATCAAGCAAGGAGTTAACCCAACCCCAAGAGGATGCGTTATTAGAGGTTTTGAAGAGGCACAAGAAGGCAATTGGATGGACTTTAGCCGACATCACCGGTATAAGTCCCGATATTTGCACTTACTCTATTTATATGGAGCCTAACAGCAAGCCGTTCCGTGATCATCAACGGAAACTCAATCCCAACATGCGAGAGGTAGTGCTTAAGGAGCTGCTTAAGCTTCTTTCCATGGGTATTATTTACCCTATCTCCGATAGCAAATGGATGAGTCCAGTCCATGTGGTACCAAAGAAGTCCGGTTTTCAAGTTGTGGAGAACAAGAAGAACGAGTTTGTGCCAATGCGTTTGGTGACGGGCTGGCGTATGTGCATCGACTACAGAAAGTTGAATGAAGCTACACGGAAAGATCATTTTACGTTACCCTTTATCAATCAGATGTTGGAGAGACTTACGGAGAAAGCTTATTTCAACTTTTTAGATGACTATAGCGGGTACTTCCAGATTTTTGTGAAGGAGGAGGATCAAGACAAACCACATTTACTTGTCCTTTCGGCACCTTCACATATCGCCGTATGCCATTCGGATTATGTAACGCACCAGACACCTTTCAAAGATGTATGATGAGTATGTTTTCGGACTTCATCGAGGAGTGCATTGAGGTCTTCATGGATGACTTCACAGTCTACGGGAATTCATACTAGAGATGCTTGAAGAATTTAGATAAAGTCCTTGCCCGGTTTGTGGAGAAGAACTTGGTACTTAACTAAGAGAAGTGCCATTTTATGGTGACCGAGGGAATTGTACTAGGTCACGTGATTTCGAGTCGAGGAATTGAAGTAGATAAGGCCAAAGTTGACTTGATTACAAAGTTACCACCTCCTACTTTAGCAAAGGAGATCCGCGACTTCTTAGGGCACGCCGGATTTTATCGGCGCTTCATATCAGACTTTGCAAAGGTAGCTCAACCACTCACAAGGCTTCTACAACAAGATGTGGAGTTCGTGTTTGATGATCAATATAAGGAGGCCTTCAACCTCCTTAAGAAAAAGCTTACCACAACCCCGATTATGCAGCCCCCCGATTGGAATAAGCCGTTCGAGATCAGGTGTGATGCATCCGACAGGGCAGTCGGAGCAATTATGGGATAGAAAACCGGCAAAGAAAGTCATGTAATCTATTATGCCTCGAAGACACTTAACTCGGCTCAATGCAACTACTCTACCACGGAGAAGGAGTTGTTAGCTATTGTATTCGCATTCAACAAGTACCGGTCCTACTTGCTTGGTTCAAAGATCGTGGTGTATACGGATCATGCGATAGTTAAGCATCTTCTATCCAAGAAGGAGTCCAAACCCCATTTGATTCGATGGATACTCTTACTCCAAGAGTTTGATTGGGAGGTAAAGGACAAGAAGGGAGTAGAAAACCATATGGCAGATCATCTCAGTCGTTTGATCAAAGAGGAAGACGGTGAATCGATTAAGGAGTCTTTTCCCGAAGAGCATCTTTATGTTGTTCCCGAATGTCTCCGGTCGGCTAGGCTCGGCCCCCTTGCGTGCTTTTCGGTTTGAACTCGGCCCATCTGCTCCAATCGGCCGAGATCGACCGATATCTTGCTCCGTGAATGGCTTAATGCCATGGGTGCACTTTCTAAATTCCCTTGGTTTGCTAACATAGTTAATTACTTGACTTCCAAGCAGCTTCCTTCCGACTTTACACATGCCCAAAAGATGAGATTGAAGAGTGAATGCAAGTTCACTTTTGGGACTCTCCAATTTTGTGGAAGATGGGAGTAGATCAAGTAATTCGCTACTGCATTCCTGAAGCAAAACAAGGTGAGATTTTACATCTTTGTCATTCATCCCCTTATGGTGGACATTTTGGTCCAAAACGTACTGCCAGAAAGGTTTTGGATGCAGGTTTTTTCTGGCCGACCTTAAACCTCGATTCCTACAATTTTTGCATGACATGTACACGTTTCCAAATGATCGACAACATCTCCCAGAAGGATGAAACTCCCCCAGAAGCCGTTGCGTTTTGGTGAGATCTTTGATGTGTGGGGCATGGACTTCATGGGTTCGTTCCCGAGTTCATGCGGGAACTTGTACATTTTAGTTGCCATAGACGTGTCTAAATGGGTCGAAGCTAAGACTATAAGGACTAATGATTCTAAAGTGGTTGCAGGTTTCCTTAGATCTAACATTTTTAGCAGATTTGGAGTGCCGACGGCCATTATTAATGATCAAGGGAGTCATTTCTGCAACTGCACTATAGAATCGCTCATGAAGAAATATTGTGTTAAGCACCGTATCTCCACGCCCTACCATCCACAAACGAATGGGCAAGCTGAGGTTTCAAATAGAGAAGTGAAAGCCATACTTGAGAAGACTGTGAATCCCTCTAGGAAGGTTTGGATTTTAAGGTTAGACGATGCTTTATGGGCCTAGCGCACTGCTTACAAAACTCCTCTAGGTATGTCTCCGTATCGGCTAATTTTTGGGAAGCTTTGCCATTTACCCATGGAACTGGAGCACAAGGCGTGGTGGGCTGTTAAAAAGGTTAATATGGATTTGAACAAGTGCGGAAAGGAGAGGAAATATCAATTGCAATAGCTTGAGGAGATCCGACTAGAGGCTTACGATGCCGCTATGAGGTACAAAGATCGTACCAAAGCATGGCATGACAAGCACATTTGTGTTAAGAGCTTTGAAGAAGGCCAATTGGTGTTACTGTACCAGTCACGACTCCGTCTCATGTCGGGCAAGCTTCGTTCTCGTTGGATTGGTCCTTTTCGGATTCGGTCCGTCTGGCCAAGCGGAGCAGTGACGATTTTGAAGCTTAATTCGAATGTTGAATTCACCGTCAATGGCCATCGTTTGAAGATCTACCATGCTGCTGAGATGTTGGAAATTGTGGATGAGCATCGCTTATCCAATCCCTCTTATTCGTGACCTTGAAAACAGAGTCTAGTCAAAGAAGATAAAGAAAGGCGCTACCGGGAGGCAACCTGATTTTAATTTTTGTATTTTCTTTGATTTTATTTTGTTTTGCTTTTTTTTAGTTGCTTTTCCAGATCTTGGCTAAGAAGTGCTGCACAATTCAGAGTAAGGAGACAATTGGACGCAGAGGTTTTATGTGCTTCAATATTAAAGTGGTGCCGAAAAGTGTTGGGAAGTCAATTTGAGAGTTTGAACTCTTTGGGGACTCAATTGAAAGGAATTCTTAATTGGGAACTTAATTGTTTACCCATGGGGCAAATCTGTGAATTCTATAATTTTGGGTGGGGAATTACAAATTCAAACTTCTTCCTTCCCAATTAGATCGATAACATGCCCTAACCATTTTTCCCCAATTCTTTCTCTCCCACGCTGCACTTACCTCCAATACTCTTCCTTTTTAAAATTCTCCCCATAATCGCAACCGCCATTTCTCCTTGCCCAAGTCGACGATCATGGGTCCTAAGAAATGAAAGAGGATTGCTCAACCTCCGCCGACTGAATCACCGATTCCGTTGTCCGCAGCGTCGCCGACCCATTCTGACATTGCTCTATCCTCCGGCGCGACTGGACGACAACCGTTCGCCGTGCCAATTCCAGTTTTTGAAGACGACCCTGCATCGCCCTCACCGATGGCGGCACAGTCTTCCTCTCGTCGTCCGCCGCATCGAACTCACCGCATACGACACGATTTGGTCCCTACTTCTACCAGACCCTTCAATCTCGATGACGACGAGCCTGCTGCTTCCATCGACGACGTGCCTGATGCTTCTGCCGCTGACGAGCTTGACGCTCCCGCCAGCGATGCGCTTGCCTCCCCTGCTGCCGAAGACGCTATTCCGTAGCCCAGTCTTTACGACCCCTACCCATTTCTTCAGATGCAATATCCGCTTCCGACGACCAAATCTTACGAAGGCATTGATTGGGTGAGGGAGATAGGGGGCAGTTCGGTTCTATCAATCGATGAGTCGGATTTTGTGCCGTCGGAGGAAGATTTATATGAGCTGACTCTCGAGCATCTCTCTTTAGCTGATTCTCACGACTCTTTTTCTTTTCCACTGGCGAATGAGTATGGCAACCTCATTGTTCTTCGTTTACCTAACAAGGACGCGGTGCTTGCTGTTACGCAGCTTGAGGAAGAGCACTACCAAAGACGACTGTACAACCGATGTAACAAGAGCTTCCAGAATGGTCGGGTTATGGACCACACCTTCCTACGCTCCACCGGTGTTTTAGATACATTTTACGAATACTTTTGCTGAATTGGTTAGTTGTGGCTGACTGAATCGCATCACTATCCTTGCTATCATGCCTTGGTTTCTGAGTTCTTTACTACTTTCTCTTTTGAGAATGTGACTGGGGTATATGACAAGAGTATTTCGTTTCGTCTAGCTGGTATCTTTTATGAGTTATCTTTGGCTGAGTGGTCTGCTCATTTGGGAATTGTATGTTTGGAAGATTTAGATGATGGTACTTATGCTGCTACTCCTCGTGGTTTTCCTGCTTCTTAGCGTGATTATATAGGTTATTTCTGTGCTTGGCGTCTGCTTGCTCCTAGTGATACTCAGCCCTTTAGAACTTCTGTGTCTGATATATGCTTTGTGGCTGATCCTGCACTTCATCTCTGTCATCAGTTTATTTGCCATAACTTGACTGGCAGCTGGATTGGTTTTAATACTGTGATTGATAATGATCTTTACTTTCTATTGTGCATGCGTACGGGTCGTCGGGTTGATCTTGCTTATTGGGTAGCTTGTAGCATGTATGATATAGCTATTCATGTGGCTAGACATCTCACTCTCTGTCATCTATTTGCTACGTTCCTTGCCCGAAACTTTGTTATTCTTGATGATTCTCTATTGACCCGCCTGTCTGACCCCCCCCCCCCATTCTTTGATCTTGAGTTGATGGGGCATGCTAGGATTTGTTATAAGGAGCCTAACGGTGTTGTTCAGTTTTATTCACCGGGACCTCACGTCCCAAGTGTTGCTCCCATTACAAGTCAGCTGGTTTGTGTTGATTTCGTCCAGGCGCTGCGTAGTGAGGTGGCTGCCCTTCGGCATCAGTTTGATATGTTGGAGCAGACAGTTTTGTCTCGACTACCGCCTCGGGGCGACAGGTGATGCCATTATCCCCTTTGTTTTTATTTGTTCTTTGTCTTTGTGTTTGTGTTTTTCTTTTCATGTTTTATATGCTTGTTTTGCCTTCACTTGCTCTTCGGTAAAGATCAAGTGTAAGGAGGGTCGTTTTTGTTTTTTGTTTTGTGTTTTTGTCATATTTCTCCGTCTTTTCTTTTCTTTTCTTGCGTGAGGGAACACAAGGTTTTAAGTGTAAGGAGGGAGGTCTTTACGTCGTTTCACTTTGTGTTGTCCTTTCTTTTGTGTCGTCGAAGCATGCAAAAAGTTGAAGTTTTTTATGCACACTTGTTCTTTGTTTAAGCATGTTTGACTTGTGCTTTATGTTTCAATATGCAAGCATGTTAGTTGTTGTGAAGAGTAGGACTTGGTGCACATTTGTATGTAATTTGGGATGAGGAATAATAAGTAATTAGTGGATCGAATTTTACACATACTCCGTATATTAGACTTGAGCCTTTAAAGTAGGACACTTCCTACTAATTACTTTGAGAGTGTTTGTCCACGAAGTTGCAATAAAGGTGAGTCACTTGTGATACATGATAGGAGGCTAGGGATTAAACCATTTAGTCGCGAGAATACTTTCCTACCCTACAATATCCCCTAGTGAGCCCAATTGAGCCTTGATCGATTCTTTGATTTAGTCAGAAAATATTAGCAAAGGCCTTTTTAGCTTTCTCTTGTCCCATGTCATTGCATGTTTTACACGCTTTATTGAGATTAATCTTATTATGTATCCTTGGCCACCTAATTGTTGCATGCTACAAAAAAAAATAAGTGTTGGCCGGAAATGATGGTCAATTCGAATGTGTACCCAGATTTCATGAATAGTAAACAGGCCTGATCCACATAATTTTTAAATAAATAAAAAAAGGTGGAAAATTCAAATTGTAATAAGGGTATTTGTGATTGTATTGGTAGCATTTGATGTGTAATTCTTAGTGGTGGGTATCGTTTATCTCTTCCTGATTATCTCATTATAAGCAAGTATGACATGCATGACATTCACTGACATTTGATGGAGTTTAGAACCACTTAGGACCCTTACCAACGAAAAATTGTCTAAGTCCTAAGCCCCAGTACAACTGAAAGAGAAATACCTCCTTGATATTGCAGTTGTGACAATCTTTCATCGTAATAAAGTGGACTATGTTCTTAGAATAGAGAGTGTTGAGTGAACCGTGAGGATGATCCACTTTTGCTTAGGTTTTTGACCAAATTGATATTTGTGTGCCTTGTCTAAAATTTGCAACTCTATTTGTTTAATGAGACTCATATTTGCACGGTTTGACATGTTTGGCTAGTTCTTTGAGTGTGGAGATTACGAATATGATTTGTATTGCTTCTTGTCTTTGTTTCTTATGTTGCTTATTGTCTTTGTTTCGAGTCTTTGTCTTTCTCTTTCTCTTTTCCGTGACTTTTCTTGTCTTATTCGTGTCTTGTGTCTTTTTATTTTGCGTCTTTAGTCTTGGGGATTGACTGAATTTGAATAATATGTATTCTTTGTGTTTCTTGTACTTTAGGGCAAATATAGTTCAAGTGTAAGGAGGTATGATGAGTCTAATTCGTACTATACAAATTCTGTCTGTTTTGGCGCCCACCTGGGCAGTTGAACCGTATTTTCTGTACTGTTTTGCAAATTTTAGTGCTGATGTAGCGATAACGAGATGATGAGGTAGCATACGCGATTTTGTGGTTAAAAGACATTTTTGGACGAAAATATAAAGAAGGAAGGTGGAGGATAAGGGAAGAGATGTTATGGAAAGAATTGGATACGGTATATCTAATAAATATCTTTCCATATCGGATATAAAAACCTACTTCTACAAGGAAACGAGGGGAGCGATATATAAGGAGAAAGGACGGACGAAAATTAAGAATCTTTTACACCATTTTCGAGACGCATGCCACCATTCCGAGACGGAGAGAAGGAGCAGCCGAGAGACAAAGATTAGCATTGTTCATAGTAGTTCAGATTTGGAGAAACAAACATGATTTTTAATTCCGTTGCTTAGTTTAGTTTGGAGATTTCGACTTTGCTTTACCGTTTGGATGATTTGGATTATTTGTACTGGTATTTTTTGATCGTTTATTTTTAATTTCAATTCTTCGTGTTCTAATTTAGTTCGTAGATTTTTTTTATAATTTTCGTTTATTTAATTTTTGAATTTCAACATGTTTTGCATTCTGCCCAATTTTGTCGTCTTCCTGCCCAATTGGACATACATGATTAGCTAAATTTTTAAGGGGCCGGAGGGATGTGAAGCACACACTTTATGAATTCGTGAGACTTAGGCCTTAATAATTAATCACTTAGGTTTCAAATTAATCTTAGTTAATTAATTAGATTAGTTAATTTAGGCTTGATCACCCTAAGTTAGTTTAATCCATAGCTAATTTAGTACTTCCATCTTTTTTCGTGGGATTAGGTTAAATCAATAGCACAATTGTTCTTAGAACAATAAGATTAATTTGGTATGAGACTATTAGATGTCCACCATACGAGTAGACTCCTAAATCGGGTTTCTTTAATTCTTAAATTTGATTAGGTGCTAAATCTTTTGATTGCACACCAACGTATGTTGCATCTAATTTAGAGAAGTAGTCGTTTTAATGCCCATCGTGGCGACTATCGAATAATTAAGGGGGAATAGGGGAGGTGTCAGTTTAATTACGGCGTCCCACAACTGATTGATCTATAGGGATTAATTTATCTTTAGTATCGATGATCGATTGTGTGTGTGTGAATCATCTTGCTGGACCCATTTCTTTATATACGTTCATTCCGTATTAATTTTCAGTTGTTTACTTTCTTGTTTTAGGATTTAGAAAAACCCAAAATTTGCGTGGTCGCTAACCAACCCTATAAATTGATATGAATTTATGTCTGAAATCTCCGTTCCCTGTGTTCGATACTTGTTTGCTATACAAATCTAAGTTCTAGCATTTTGTGGATTTATTTGGTAAAAACAACGATCATCAATTATAAAGAAGAAGAAAAATTCCATACTCTCATATGCCCTCTGGTTCATTCTTTTTCTCATGAAGAAGATTGCAGAAGCAACAAATGTTAGAGTTACTCCGACTGGGATTGCGATGATCAAGATAACTTTTGTTGTATTGTTTTGTCTTGTATTATTGTTAGTATTACCATTGCTTCCTGCAAAGTCACAAAAGTCATTACATTTATATGGGATTTTTGGTTTATATTCTGATTTAAGATTTAAACAAAGGGGGGTTAAATAGGCAAAACTCAAATTAGATACAGTATTTTTCAAACAATTCCTCCTTCTGTTCATAATTCTTATTCCACTTTTTTTGTAATTAGTATTCTAGGAGAGTTCTTAATTGTGTGTAGAGATATGAGACTCTCAAATAAAGTATTTGTAGTAAATTTTCTATTTTAGAAAATAAAACTATCATTGTGGAACCATTCGAAAAGAAAAGTGGAAAATAATTGTTTTTATAGAGGGAGTATTATTATGTACCATGAATCAAATTTTAATTAGAAAAAAAAAAAAAACAAAATTCAATTTAGTATTTTATACCCAAGGAACGGTTGGTTTTTATTTTTTAATTTGTTCCTAATATGCAACTGTAAAATCGCAACAAGCTGCAGAGTGAGCTAGTAAGACAGAGTAGAGGGTGAGAGTAGCAAATTACCTGGCGGTGACGTCGCCGGCGGTTGTGGAGGCGGAAGTAGTACCCCTATTTCCCTCAGCCGAGAATCGTTGTAGAATCCGGTAAGTTCGTATCGGAGATTGCAGTCGGGGTGGAGCACTCTGAACCCGAACGAGATATAATTCCGCATATCTTGGGCAATTTCGACCAAGCAACTCCGGCAATCTTCCGATGAGAAGTTCGGAGTACACTGTACCAAAGCATAAATAGTCGTATCTGAGTAATTCCGCGTCCCCGCACCGGCCTTGAGCGCGGAAGTGCCGTTAGCCGCCTGCGCCGTGAGATCACCCAGCAGACTCGCTCGTTCTTGCTTGAATCGATCTCCGTCGGTTACATTTTGTGTATTTAATAGATAAACTGGGGTTTCTGCTGTTTGCTCTCGGTGTATTGGATCATTTGAGTAGCGCAGGGTGCAGTATTCGTACCAGATAGCAGCTTGTCTCTGGTTAGGGCAGGAAAGGAGTACCTCGGCCGTGGCGGAGACGACGCACGCGCGGCACTCGTCGAGAGTCCGATCGGCTCTGCAGAGGGCGAAGCCGTTGGCCGTGTTGGGGCTCTGCCCCACGGATGAGGCGTAGTAGCCGTTGTCGGTCATGTTGGAGGAGAGAGAGTTGAGTAGAGCGTTGAGATTGGTGCTGTATGTGCTGTTCCTCGTGTAATTCCCGTTGGGAATACATTGGAAGGGATTGCCTTGGGCGTTTACGGAGGAGGAAAGGTATATCAAGATGAGCAGAATCATGGAGATTTTCCTGCTACCCCATGAACACATGACTGGATTGTCCAGTAGAGAGACAAGAAGAAGAAGAAGAAGAAGAAGAAGAAGAAGAAGGATTTTGGTTGCTGGCTTCGAGTGTGGAAGGAAGTCCTTGGCCCTCGCATCCTTTTTTATTTAGATATTATCTGTGCCTGGGGTCGTATACGATATATTTCTCATTAGGTATCATCGTTCAGTGTATGGGGTCGTTAGAGTAGCGCAGGGTGCAGTATTCGAGCTATATGACAGCCTGTCTCTGGTTGGGGCACGACTGCAGCACCTAGCGCGTGGCGGAGTCGACACACGCGCGGCAATCGTCGGGGGTCCGGTCGGCTCTGCAGAGGGCTAAGCCGTTGACCGTGTTTGGAGTCTGCCCCACGGATGAAGTGTAGTAGCCGTTGTCGGTCATGTTGTAGGAGAGAGAGTTGAATAGGACGTTGAGATTGGCGCTGTACGTGCTGTTCCTCGTGTAGTTCCCATTGGGAGTGCACCTGTAGGGATTGCTCTGTGCGTTTACGGAGGAGGAAAGGTATATTATCAAGATTAGAATCATGGAGCTGAATTTCATTGGTAATAAATGAAATATCATTTGGTGAAAAAATCAGATAAAAAAAAATCGTCTGTTTTAATGAATTTCGCGGGGAGTTGTTATGGTTTTATATTGGGCGAATTTGAGGATGAACAAATTGAAACATTAGATACTAGAGGGTCTTCCATCTTCATCTAAATATACTAGGAAAAAAATATAGGACATTGTCGTAGATACTACGGTCTCTACTTAAGTATAGTACAACAAGCACAGTACTAAACTATCCTTTCTTTGCAAATATAAATTCGAATGAAGAAATAAACCATATATATTAATATTAGGATTCTAGAAAGTCATTAGAGTCAATTTTCATCATTGATCTAATAAAATGGACAATGTGATTTCATTGATGCATTTTCATGTTTAGTGAATCATTATAATATGTAGTGAAGTACAGACTGGTGAGTACGGTTTGGTTAACCGCTCATTTATGATATAAATAAACCGATCAAACAGTTTTTAATCGATTCAGTTAATCGTGAAAAAATGCAAGATAATAACCAATAACCATTGGTACGGTTAACAAAAAAATCGATTTATTGAACAGTTAATCATAATAATAAAGTGATTATTTTATTTTAAAATTAATAACATAAAAAAATCATGTATTGAAATATAGACTGAAGAATATACAACTTAGAAAAATACGAATCAAATAGTAATTAAAACTGTAAATTCAACGGATAGAATAAATAAAATTTTAACAAGCAAATATTTAAAATAGAGCATGGACTTATAGTTAATAACAAATATTTAAAAGTAGATGATATGATAAGAAGTTTCTACAATATAAATGAATAATTTTTTTTAAGTGAACTCTAGGAAAGTAATATAAATATAATAATAAATAATGAATCGAGTTTTTAATTGATCAGGTAAATGAATCAAAAATATCTTTGACCTTTGACTCAAAAGTCCATTTCACAAATATCAGGATGGGTTATGACTATTTATAGTATTTTCGACATAATTAAATATTTTATATCCTGCTTTAAGCGTAAAAAAATACATCCTCCATCTCACCAATCTTGCAATATTGGGTCTCGGTATGGATTTTAAGATAGTAGGTGTAAAATAAAAATAATGGATGTAAAAGTATAAAATAATAGTATAAAATTAAAAGATAGTGGAGTCCACTTGTTTAAGTGAATGTGATCCATTCATTTTCTTTCTATTTTAAGTAATGTTGCAAGATTGGTGAGACAGTTTGAAAAAAGAATGTTGCAAGATTGATGGGAAGGAGCTAGTATTGAGCAATCGAAATTATGTGGAAATTTGCATCTTTGTATCACTGCCCATGATCATTCAACAAGACTTAATGATTAACAATTTTCTCTCTGAATGGGTCGTCGGCTTTCGACGAGTCACGTCTGTGTCAATATTGATTCCAACTGGAAGTTTTTCCAAGGAAAATTAATTACATGCTCCCTCAAAATATCATTTACCAAGTCAAATGTACAACAGCCTACCTTTTAAATCATTACCTTTGGGGTTTACCGCAGGTTAAGTTTTATTTAGTATTTTCAATAAAGATAAGATGCAAAAATACCCTAAAAGTATGTTTAGGTGCAAAAAAGATATTAAACTTTAAAATATTGCGCAAATATACCCATAGAGTAAAATATGACAAACATACCCTTTTGTTATACAATTATATATTCTCTCAAAGAATTCAACAAGATAAAAAAAATATTTTCTGATTGTCCTAGCAAAAAAAAAAATATCTCGATTTTATGAAAATTACTATCATATGCAACAAATCTTTATTATTTCGTCACTTTCTTATTTGGGTATTTTATATGTTATGAATAATGATTTTGTGCCAAAAGATTAGTTTTATACTATTATTTATAAGTAATTTTTATAATCATTCTATAAACATGACTATTTATTCGAATTTGTTTTTTTAGAAGAAATACATCTAATTAAACTATTTAAAAAATTAATTTATAGTTTAAAGAAAATTTGAATAAATAACGGTGTTTTATGATTTTAATTTGTATTAATTTAGTTGGGAAATATTAAAGTATATTTTTAGAACATCTTTACAAATATAATGTGACGTATGACAAATATTAAAGTATATTTTTTAAACATCTATAGAAAACGTGTCAATTTTCAATCAAAGTGAATTTGTCATATTAAATTAAAAATATATATTTTATCCTGAAAATACATAATAAGGGTATATTTATTCTTTATTTAAAAGTTCAAAGGCATTTTGTTTAAGGGTATATTTGCACCTTTTTCCTTTTTCAATATAAGGCAAGAAGAAAGAAATATTTGGGTCGCCCTAGGATGCATAGCATAGTGACTAAGGTGCTAAATCTGAGGTCATATGTCATGAATTCAAATCCGACTAACATCGTTATATATGAGTTTATCATGTGCCCATTAAAATAGTAGGGGATGTGAATATCTCAATAAAATAAAATAAAACTATCGAAAAAAAAATTGAATAATTTCCTCACCAAGTCACTCTCATTAATAAAATAACCATTTTCGGATGCTCGCAACCGGTAGTAACGATGCACATAGACTAACCTACAATTCGGTTTTAATATCAAGCAAATTACGTAGGAGATATTAAAAAAAAAAAACAAACAAACAAACTTGATAGAGCCTACAATCCGGTTTTAATATCATGCACAATTCCGTTTTCTCTAATTTTCTTTCTTAAAAGATACTACTCCTTCCGATGGTTGTCGTACTTGGAGTTACTCTGATGTTTGTTGCTTGGGCTATCATCGTCATGATAAAAAGAATGAAGAGGCATACGAGTCTACGACATAATGAGAGTAAGATATTTTATTCTTCCTTTTCATTATATATACTAAAAAGATATGAGATTTTAATGGAGGATGGTATGACATATTTGATATTTGAACTGACCCTCAATGATTTATTCTCTCTGGTGAATCAATTGCTGATGATATTAGTTCTGTTGAATGCCTGCAATATGATTTTAGCAAGATTAAAGGTGCAACTGGTGATTTTGACGATGTTAACATGCTGGGGGATCGTGGATTTTGGGCTGTTTGCAAGGTAACTTGGTATTCTACATCAATATATAAGAACAGAGTACAACGATCAGTGCAACTATTTTGGGGGTTCTTTTGTTTAGAACTCGGGAAGTAAAATTATTACTCCCTCCGTCCCATTTAAAGCGACGCATTTCTTTTCGGCGCGGTAATTAAAAAGTAGATAATAAAGTATAAGAGATAATTAGATGATAAAATAAGAGAGAGAAGATGTGTGAGAGTAAATGATAAAATAGGAGATATAATTGATAAAATAGAAGAGAGAAATGCTAAAGTAAAATATAATTTGTAATTTTTTTAAAAAAAATTATATCTTTTTTAGAAACGTATCGCTTCAAATGGGACAGAGGAAGTACTATATAAGAAAAATCAAATAAGGTGAATGAAATATCCCGATTAAGAAAGTGAGACAAGTTGAATGAAACAAATTGAACCTATCTTAAGCAAACTATTAACGATTCCTCCCTAACTGATTATGTAGTGGATATATGTCACCTAGTGGTAGATTTAAAGGGAGGCAGATGGTTGCAACTGCCCCCGAATTTCTGTGTGATATTACGAGTTGTTTTCGATTCTTACTAATTTATTTCTTTTTCTTACTATATTGATATCCATACAAGAAAAAATAATATTCCTAATAAGATTCAAGTACTAAGTATAGTTAGACACAAATATAAATAAACGCAAAAAAAATAATAATAATAAATTCTCGGGGATCCGCTCTCAATCCACGTAAATTTCGCCCTCGATAATTAAAAATTTTAGATCCACCCCCTAATGTTACCCGAATATTATATACAATACTACAATACAATCTAGTTAGTAAAAACTAGAATTCAACATCCACATATAAAGTGGAGTTAGTGAGGAACTTTGATAATTGATACCCCTTGAAATCGATTATTAGCTGTTCCCAGCCAGCTATCTCTGAGATAAAGATGAATGATCGATCTTAATTCATTTCTTTCATTCATGATTTTCTGGGTTTATATAGAGAAATGCTATTGGGCTTGACCCAGACCTTAATTGAACCTAAAGATTGGGCCAACTAATTCTCCCTAATTGATCTCAATGAGACTCTTCGGCTCGTATCAATTTCTTTCTAGAACACGTGTATAAATGTATTCACTTGTCATAAGAAAAAGAAAAAAAATATATATATTTGTTATTTACACAGTGATTACGGTTACCTATTAAAAAAAAAAATGTATATTTGACTGGCCTGGCCTCCCAATTGATTTTTAAACAAATTTTGTCTGCTAACCGTGCCATACTTGTCTTTAACGAGTCCCTTCTCTTTCCAATTGGAAGTTTGTCGAGGAAAATTCCTAGCTCCTTCAAAATAAAAATTTACAATTCCATTATCCCATGTCCAAGTCAACTGTTGGGATTTATTGGTCAAAATCTCAATTGGCTCGTGGCCCACAATTTTAGGACAATTTATTAAGTTAACCTAACCCGTTTGTGTGTAATCCCCTCTAAATAATAAGTGTTTGTGCGTTGTTTTTGTGTGTGATTATGCGAGAATGATCTTCGTGAGATAACCGTTTCTTCGTGTGAACTCCCTTCCAACTTAGTGTTGTAACTGAATTTCTTTGTGGTCGGAATTTTGACCTTTGTGGTCCAACCTTAATAGTGTGGTGACCTCGCGCGTTAAAAAAAACACATTTTATTAATATTCACAATTTTGTGATGCTCATCTGACAATCGATATATATTTTATGAATCCACTAATTATTAAATTATATTTTTCAAAAAAATTTATTACCAAGACATTACTCTCTTAACATTATTTCTCAAACTACTTTTCCGCATGTACTCTTCAATAAAATGGGTGTTAGGACTTTGTTCTGTAATTGAAGCGAGCAAGCAAAATATTTCTTCCCTCCACAGACCTCTCTCACTACTGGACAATCCAATCATGTGTTGATGGAGTAGCAAGAAAATCTCTATGATTATATTTATCTTAATAAACCCTATCCTCCTCCGTAAACGCCCAGGAATATTTCTTCGGGTGTACTCCCAACGGGAACTACACGTGGAACAGCACGTACAGCTACAATCTCGAACGCCCTACTCCGTACATGACCGACAACGGCTACTACACCTCATCCGCGGGGCAGACTCCAAACACGGTCAACGGCTTAGCTCTCTGCAGAGCCGACGGACCCTCGACCAGTGCCGCGCGCGCTAGGTGCTGCCCTCGGCTCTGTCTTGATAACTCGCCCTGTTTGTTACGATTCTAGAGTCCCTGATGAGTTACAATTAAAAACCTAAATTCAATATTGAAATCTTTTTTAACTTTGAATCATGATACAAATCATAACACTACATCTAGTTTGAGTACTTTTGTGTACTCAGTCCCTCTTAGTTTTAACTAGAGTAAATTCTTTCTTTATCATTATTCATCAGCATGTTTTCTTTGAATCTGAAATTTTTAGGGTGCACTAAGAACTCTTCACCCAAAAACTAGGACATGCTATATTCATCTTCCAAGTATACACAAATTGAATCAAGACTTGCGTGCATGTAATTAATTAGACGGCTAATTTCAGGTAAAATTTCTACAACTTTAAGTAGATGTAATAACTTTTGTGATTTTGCAGGAAGCAATGATAATAATAATACAGGGCTAGGAAAGAAAGATGAAGATGATAATACAACAAAAGTTATCATCATCATTGTTGTCATAGTTGGAGTTACTATAATGCTTGTTGCTTGTGGTATCATCTTCATCAGAAAAAGAAAGAAGCAAAGGGCATATGGAATAGCCGAGAGTACGATCTTTTCCTTCTTTTTATCTATGTTTAAAACATATAAGATTTTCATGGAGAATGACCCTCAATGATTTGTTCTGCTTGGTGAATCAGCCGTCGACGACATTAGAACCGTTAAATCTCTGCATTATGATTTTAGCAGAATTAGAGCTGCAACTAGTGATTTTGGCAATACAAACAAGCTGGGGGAAGGTGGATTTGGGGCTGCTTTTATAAGGTAATTTAGCATTTTACTTTAAAAAGTAAGAACAAAGTAACAATTTTCAATTAACCTGATTTGTGTTTATTTTGTTTTGAACATAGGGAAGACTTCAAACCGACGATGAAGTAGCTGTAAAAAGGTTGTCCAAGAACTCAAGGTCAAGTAGCAACTTGGTTCTATTTTTTCTCATTCCATACTTGAGGGCAAGCATGACTCAAGTATGAGGATCTTGATAAGTAGCATGTTGCTACTTACATTTTTCACACGGTTTTGGACAGTTAAATGGTTGGATTTGTGCATTTGTGTGCCGTATCATGGTTGAATGGTGATAAAATCGAAACAATGCACAACGAGAAAGAAGATTGCATGCAAATGTAGAAGCGAAATGGATGAAATATGGAGAATTGAGCCACTTTTTTAAGATTAAATTGTTGTTGGGCTCAAACTTGAAAACTTTGAGAATATTATTCTAGGCCCAATTGTTTTGTTATAGCCCAAACTTGTAACTCCCTCTACACATTTTGCCCTAGGCATAAATATAAGTGTAGAGAGAGGAGGCGGACTTTTACAACAACTTTACTTCAACTTTTTGACTCCACTTTCTTTTGGAAGCTCTCGGCCTCTAGGAGTTGGAATGGTGAATTTGTGTTTTGGAGTTTTTAACTTGGTTAAAAATATTGAAGACGTTGACTTCATCTTGCCACTAATGCTGGTACAAGCTTTTCCCAATTCTTATGTGTCTCCTAATTTCAAATATATAATGTTAGTTGTTAAGATTTCAATTATGTCTTCTTTACTTAACACTCTTGTCTCTTATAAATTAAGCATGTGCAGCTAATCTTCTCGATCCGACGAGGCAAATATGTACTAAGTCAATTTCCCCTTTCAGACCTAAATGTGCTTGAATTTAATTCCTTAAGTTTCGATTTATTCCGGGTTACGTAGATTTATCGATTAACTAGGATTGATCATCCGAGGTGTATCTGATAGTTCTATTGAATGGAAATGAGTCGATAGCTGAGTTACTTGTATGCGCAACTTCGTTAATTTGCTAGATCGGTTTCCTATGTTCTTAATGCCTCTTAGCTCTAATCTAAAAATTGCCCAACATGCTAGATTATGTTAGGAAAGATGGAATGGGTTCTATGCTCAACATACTTGTTTCTACATAATTGGATAAGGATAGAGATGTGGCCGTGCTCAACACGACATTCCGACCGATTAACTTATGGTGTTAAATAAATCTTTGAGTCGAAGATTGGGGATAGTGATTAGTGCGCGTTGTCGAGTCGGGTCTCTTCTCTTATCGTATTTCTTCGCATTTAATTCTTGTTCATTTCTTGCCTAGTTATAATCAAACCCAAACTTAAGGCGTGGTGGCTACACCAAAACCGGATCATTAGGAGATATAAGACATTTCTCTCGTTCCCTGTGGATTCGACCATGTTTATCATTGTGTCAATCCCTATTTTAGCTTGTGTTACATGACTAACCATTTAATGAGTATTAAACGGCGCTCACCAATAATCCATCATCTCATTTGAGGCATGTCATTGTCTACAAACGTTTCACATTTAACTCAGTGATATACTAAGGAAATTAATAAGATCAGGATATATTCTATATGTGGCAATTGGTATTGTTTCAAAATACTGTTGTGAGCCTGTGAAGAGAAAATGATAGAAAAGATATATATCTAGTTCAAGATATTTGAATAAGTTGAGCCATTTTTGCAAGCAATTTATCAAGTATCTGTTTGCTGGGTTTTATTTTATTCCAATTCTATAAAATAAAAAATGAGATTCTAGACCACAATCTTTCCTTTAGAACATGATATTCACCAATATCAATAGATTGAAGAGTATTAGAAGCTAATGTCCTTATGGGATGTATAGGGTGGAGATGCTTAATGCTATCGTCGAAGGATATGTGTGCAAAATCCATCAATGTTGTTATTTATGAGTCCGCCACTAGTAATAACCAATACAAAGTGAAATAAAGAATTAATTTCTAAAGAACTGGCATTTTCTATTGATTTTCTTAAACAAAATTTGTTTAATGTGTTTGTAAATGTCTTCAACGAGTCTCGTCTCTCTCTCTCTCTATGGTCGTTGTCATTGACGAGTCATGTCTCTTTCAATATATATGGTCATCCACCAACTCAAAGTTTGTCGAAGGAAAACTACTCCTTGATAAAAATATCATTTTTAAAGTAAATTATCATTTATTTAATTTCACGAGTTGGTGCTAAAAGTAACTATATATATTCTTTAATTTTGAATTGACTCCGCACTTCTGTTAATTAACAGTATGTAAATTATATAAAAGGTCAATGTCAATCATAATTGTTGGGGTCGTTTGCACCTATCCCATAAATTGAACCTAATTTTGATTTTTACGTATATTTTCTTCAAATATATTATTTCACCTTTAAAATTGCATATTTCGGTTTCGTTCCTAATACAAACTAACTATGTGTGTCAGTCCGACTCATCAACATGATTTCGCTTTCATAGACCAAGGGAATCCCCTTCAATTTGTTTAGGCCCGCCTCTACGCGGATTGGTTAGATGGATTGCGCATGATTGCTAAAGAACAAACATGCAGCTTGCAGTGACTTTCATTGGAACAAAAAAGTAATAAATTCTTGAAGTCAAGTTCTAATGAAGTTCCAAGTCAACTAATGAGTTTAAAGGAGCTACTCGGAATATATTATATGGTTATAGTTATTCCATGCAACCACGAGACCTATTCATCGTTAATCGTCGAACATAGGCAATTCAAACATTTGAGGCCTAAAGTAAGTAACTGATAATATACTTTTGGTTACATAAAAAATAGAATATATATCTATGGCGCTTAGACCATAAACCATAAACCGTCGGTTTGCGGTTCGGTTTCAGTTTACTCTTTTTCAAACCATGAAATCGCCGGTTTCAAACCCTCGGTTCCAAATCGGGTGAAACCGACGATTTCACCTTTTAAAATTGTCAAAGATCAGATATCTAATTAATTAGATAAATAGTTTTAAATTAAAAGCATTATTGAAGATCTAAATTTTCTATTATATTTAAAACAATTTATTCATTTAAAATAAAAAATCCTATCAATTTTGATATTTTAAAGTAGTATACAAAAGGATAAAATATTATTATGTATTTAGTATAGTTACAAATAGATACTAACGTTCCAAAAAAATATATATGAGATAAAAGTTGTTCAAATGTTATAACTAAAAAACATAGAAAATCAAATTTTGTTTAATAATTACTACACGACGAAGAAACAAAAACACTGATATAAAATTTATTTCTAGATCGATGATGATAATGAAGAATCAACAATGAAATTGTATTAATATATTTAATTGTTCAATTCTTCATGAGATTGTACAATTTTATTTATAATTTATTACTGACTTGATTCGAAACCAAAAATGTATTTTTATTAAAAAAATAATATAAAATTAATTCAGTAATTAAAAAAATAAAATTTAAGAAAACCATGAAATCGGTAAACTGAATCGGAACCGTCAACCGTCTACATGCGGTTCGGTTTCGGTTTCAGTTTTTGGCAAACCGTAACCGACGGTTTCAAACCGTAACCGTAACCGAAACCGGAAATGGGCATATATCTACCTAATATTCTAGACGATTAACTTGTTGAAGTGTCTTTTTGGATTTTTATTGTTTTTTTTTTTGTTAATTACTAACCTTATTTTTTTCTAGTAACATTAAATAGAGTAATAATTATGGCATAGTAAAATGAGATAAGGATACTTTTAATTAATGAATAAACTAGAAAGATACAAAATTAAAATTTATTTTTTTCAATAGTTAGGTTTCATGTATTCATCTACTTTTTAACCGTTTATTTTTCAATAAATAAGGATGTTAAGTGCTATTCCACAGTAGAAGCGCCCAAGAAAGCTTTCACTAGACATGTGTTCATGGGGTAGCATGAAAATCTCTATGATTCTACTCATCTTGATATTCCTTTCTTCTTCCGCTGATGCACAGGGCATTTTCAACAGCTACACGTGTACTCCCAACGGGAACTACACGAGGAACAGCACATACAGCGCCAACCTCAACACCCTACTCCGCTCCCTCTCCTTTAACATGACCGACAACGGCTACTACACCTCCTCCGTAGGGAAGACCCCAAACAGAGTCAACGCCTTCGCACTCTGCAGAGCCGACCGGACCCTCAGCCAGTGCCGCAACTGTGTCGACTCGGCCACGGAAAATGTACTGCAGGTGTGCCCTAACTCCAAACAGGCTGTTATATGGTTCGATTACTGCACCATGCGCTACTCAAATTATCCCATACATCAGACGCCGACGTCTGAAGCTCCGTTTTCAATGTACAATCCTCAAGAGGTTTTCAACGGAGATTGGCTCGCGCTAGAGCGGGTGAGACTGCTGGATATGCTCAAGGCGCAGGCGGCTAACGGAACTTATGCGCTCA
The DNA here is from genome assembly GCA_028984105.1 of Lavandula angustifolia. Classification (NCBI taxonomy): domain Eukaryota; kingdom Viridiplantae; phylum Streptophyta; class Magnoliopsida; order Lamiales; family Lamiaceae; genus Lavandula; species Lavandula angustifolia. The sequence goes on from CM054809.1 coordinate 30,638,896, forward strand.
AGGTTGGTGCAGGGACGAGGAAGGGGAATTACTCAGATTCGACTCTTTATGGGCTGGTGCAGTGTACTCCAGATTTGTCATCAGAAGCTTGCGAGCTTTGCTTGATCACCCAGATTGCCCTGAAAGGTAATATTTGGTTGGGGGTTAGAGTGCTCGGCCCCGAATGCAATATCCGTTATGAAGGTTATCTTTTCTACAATGAAACTAGGCTAAGGGAACAAGGTGTAACGCTGTTGCAAGGTAATATGCTACTGTGTACTAAATCACCTTCTTTTCATTTTTCATGATTATGTTCGCTTTTTTGGGTGACAGTTGGGTTTTAGTTTTTATTTAATTTTTTTTTAAACAAGGAAATCGCAACCGCTATCTTTGATGCTCACACATAACGTCTTGGTAGATTTTGGACCATGACCTTTGGCGACAAACTAAACACTATAACAGTTACGTCATCCCAAGAGAACCATAAGCATGTTCTCTGCACCATTAAGTATATTATGTTGGTTCCTCAAACCATATTAGTGTTTTATTCCACATTGAAGATTATATATATATTTTTTTTCTCGAACAATATATAGATCCTCGTATTCATTTGAGATGTGCTTCATCAGCATCAAAACCCACATATATTTTTGAATTAGTCAACTGGACTCGTTGACATCTCTTTTGTGGTCAAGTACTTTTGGCTTATGATCACATTCCTCAAGTTCTATGAGCGAATTGTCTTTTTCTCTATTCTATGTATTTTGCAGGCATCAGTGATAATACTACTATTACTACTGAAACCAATAATATTACGAGTACTATTAATACTACTACTCGTACTACTACTAATACTAATACTAATACTAATACTAATAATAATAATAATACAAGGCTGAGAAAGGAAAATGATAATACAACAAAAGTTCTCATCATCATTGTGGTCCTATTCGGAGTTACTCTGACGTTTGCTGCTTGTGCTATCATCTTCATGATAAAAGAAATGAAGCTGATGGTGTCCCCATGGGATGGCCTAGCGGTCAAGGTGGGTGGCCCGGGACCGATAGGTCTTGGGTTCAATTCCCACCAAGACCGCTAGGTGTTGCCTGTCACCCTGTCACATTAAGGGTGGTTGAACCCTCCTGTGTGGTTTGCAGGCTACTGCACAAGGAGCGTGGTTTACCCAGTGCGCACCGAAGATAGCGGCTGCGGGTTCCATGAATAAAAAAAAAAAAAAAAAAAAAAAAAAAAAGCTGATGGCTTATCGAATAACGGAGAGTAAGAATCTTTTCTCCTTTTCACTTTTTATCTAAAAAATATGAGATTAATTATTATGGAGAATGGTATGCCATATATATTATATTGAAACTGACTCTCAGGGCATCTGCATTGCATCGCTTATCTTGCCATCCATATTTATGGATGGATGGAGCATTGATGTGAAATTTATTAGATGGAGAGAGAGTGTGAAATCATTTAAAGATTTGGATGGAGAGAGAGTGGTGTCCAGGCTGTTAAATGAGAAATCGCCAGACTTTGCGGAGCCCACTGCTTGTCGTTCCAAAAGGAAAGTTGGTGTGAAATTTTGATGATATTAATTCATTTTTGAGTTACTGTATAAGATTCCAAAAGAGACGTTATGCATCCGTTCAACAATAATAAAACCGTTATTTTCATTCTATATAAATGAAAAATGTGGAAGTATCATTCCCTCACTATCCTATTTTATCCAATCATTATTCACTCTTTACTATCTCAATTTTCAAACACTTCATTTTCCAATCCTCCTTTTGGTAATTTTTTATCCGAAATGGATAAAAATAGCAATTTCAATTGGCCAAATTATTATAATTTGGATGAAAATGAATATATTCCAAATTCTCAAATTTCTCTAAATTCTCAAGTTCATCAAAGTTTCTCGTACCCTCAATTCAACCATCCACCACAATTTTTTCCACCTAATTATCCATATACCCAAAATTTTGTGAGTTATGGGATGCCGGCTAATTATCCACATTTCACTCTCAATCCAACAAATATTCCGAATTTTCCATCCAACCCGCCTAATATGTTTGGATTTTCTACTCCACCATCAACAAATAAATAGTCCCGATCTTCTCGACGAATTGAAATAGGTTCTCCATCTTCGGTTCCATAAACTCAATTCGAAGAGGAAGAGTCACCCGTTTCAATTGGCTCTATGGAGCAAGCAACTACCGGTGCGATCGGTAAGAACAAGCGACTGGTTTGGAAAAGAAAAGAGGATGTGCGTCTAACAAATGCATGGTACACGGTATCTGAAGATCCAATCACCGGTAATTGCCAAAAGGAAGCGGCCTTTTGGAATCTTGTTGATTGCTACTACAATGAAAATAAACCCGATAGCCTTCCTACTCGTCCGACGCCGGTCTTGAGATCTCATTGGCATTACATTAGGCCGCTTGCAGTAAAATTCAACGAGTGCTACAATCTCATATCAAGTATGTATAGAAGCGGGTCCGGTAGCGAAGACGTTTACAAAATGGTACTGGAAAAGTACCGCGAAGAAAACAGATCCAAATTTGCACTTGATCACGTGTGGGAAATCATCAAAGATCATCCAGCCTTTCAATCCCAGTCTGATTATGCTGATATTGCAACGAATAAGTCAAGGAACTCTGAATCGGGGGCGAGCAACACATCTTCCACACAAAACGTAAGTGTTGATTTTGATTTAAATGAACAAACATGTCCAATCGGACAAAAGGCTGCAAAGAAAAAGGCGAAGAAAAAAGCATATGCAATCCACAGTCATGACGATGGCAATCTAAAGCAAAACTTTTATGGCATTCTCAAGAGTCTCGCTGAGTTGAAGTGCATCAAAAAAACCGACATTGAATTGCGCCAGGCCGAAATTGAGATGCAAAAAGAGCGAATTAAAGAGAAGAAGAGAGAGAGAGAGGCGTTCCAAGCTATTTGAAATTATCCAATGGGATACAAGCAACATGACATCTGAGCAACATTATTTCCATGACATAGAATGCAAAGAAGCTATGACAAAGTTGCAATCATCACCTTAAGTCTAGTTCATTTTTTTCTTATGTTGTAATTGATTTTCAAGTATGTAGTTGCATTTCATTATCTTACTAATGTCGCAAGTAATCTTTATTAATGTAGAAGCTAAGTGATTTCTTGTAGTAAATATTGATTCTTATGTAATAAATCTAGCTGTTGGGAATTAGGTTCACTATGATAGATTTGAAGATCCCAAAACTCTAGCTGGATGATGAGCTTTCGATATTGTTATAGCTTAACCGAGTTCACCGTGTTAGGAACTCATGAGACTAGCTAAAGTTCAACAATTTGTGCATTCGGTAGAAGACTCGGTAAATACCTGGACTCGGCGAAGATGCGAAAGGAGTCGATCGAATCGAACTCGGCGGGAGTAGTTCACCGTACTCGGAGTTGATCTTCGGAAAGCGGACTCGGCAGGTTATCTACTGAATCAAGATCAGACTCAGCAACGGTCGGTCAGTTACTTTAACTGACCATGGACTTCAGAAGAACAATTCAGTAGAGTTGTCCGAGGTCGTACATCCGAGAAGTCAGCTTCAGTATCACCTTGAAGTCTGAATAGGTCTCAACCACTCTACGTACCTCGACCAATGACAAGCGGCCAAACCCAGCGAGTCTCCGACATAAAGGCGCAAGTCAACCACTTTCATTAAAGATAGTGGACTCTTCAGAATTCAAATAAAGCCGTTTGCTACCCCATAGAGTGACACTTGGCATCGTACTCTCCAACGGACATATGCCTAGGTCACCTCTATAAATAGAGAAGAGTCTTCACGCAGAGCAAGAGATGTGAGGTCAATCATGACGATGATGGACACATCCAAGGAACCGAGCTCAACCGAACAAACACTCTAGAAGATTCAAGCCATATCCAGAGAAGAACTTAATCTTTCATAGATATATTCTTATAGTTCTTCTCTCTAGAGTTCTATCTCGTTCCTTATCTAACTCTAAGCTGATCTTATTGTAATATCCATAGCTTAGACGAATGAGTTCATATTTGAACTTGTTCCTTATTGTAAAAGGACTCCTTCATAGTTGGAGAGTTTGTCAAACACTTTAGTTTGATAACCGTGTAAACTGGGATTTGCTCAGTATAATCCCCAAGACGCGGCTTTGTCCTGTGTACAAGCTGACTGAGACTATCTCAGTATAATAAATAGCCTCCTAATCTTTCGGGACAGTGGACGTAGGATCGCTTGATATCCGAACCACTTTAAAAACTGTGTTGATTTATTGTCGCTCTGCTTTATTGTTCACTTGCATAAAACTGACTTTAAATCACATAGCATAAAAATGGTGTTTTCAGACTTAGACGAATATTCTTTTGGGCCTACTCTTCCGCACTCGAAACCTGATACTGAACTACTGTTCTACTGATTGAATTCAGTAGACCGTACTCAGTAGAAGGATTCTCTGCCCACGCGTTCGGCCAGCACGATTCGAAGCCAGATCGACCGTCGCGCTCGTTGCTGAACTTTGACTCAGGTGTATTCCACACCTGAAGACTCGTCTACTCTTCGGGGACCAACAATTTGTATCAGAGCGCACGGTGTTCTTCTGTTCAAAGCGCACAGTGTTTTTCTAATCAAACCACACGATGTACTTCTGATCAAAGTGCATGGTGTTCTTCTGATTAGAGCTCTGGTCTAACTGACTGATCCTGAAAAACCGTTTTCTCAGCATGCGCATATTGCATAATCTTCATAGCATCCTATATCATGTTCTTAATGTTAGATAATTCAGGTACAAGGACTTTGAAGAGATCTTAATGGCTGAGCGACTACTGAAGGACAGAAAAGCTCCGATCAGCTGGCTGATAGGTTTGTCCAAGGGGGAACTCGACACGCAGAATCTACAACCCCTCAAACAAGGAATGAACAGAAGATGTAAACACCGCAGCCCAGCTATCAAAGGAAGATCCAAGGTTCAAGCCCCAAAACACCCAGAACCAACTCAGGGGGAACCAAGAGGTCGAAAAGGCCTACAGATCAGATCCTCAGTGTCTATCAATTAGATCTGTGGTGTCCAAGATTTCAGAGCATGTTCTTATCTTTCAACACTCACACACACTTCACTGATATATCTCTGTGTCTCGTAATTATGTGTCGCTTGCCCAGGGGGAAGTCGTCAGACTTATGTCTTATGTTTTAGGGGATTTGGTATCATGATTAAAAGGGGGAACTGTGTTGATTAGATTATTAGTTGCATGTAGGAAGTTTTTAGGAGAAGTTTGTAGAAGTTTTGGCATCATCAAATAGGGGGAAATTGTTGGGAATTAGGTTCACTATGATAGATTTGAAGATCCCAAAACCCTAGCTGGATGATGAGCTTTCGATATTGTTATAGCTTAACCGAGTTCACCGTGTTAGGAACTCGATAGACTAGCTAAAGTTCAACAGTAGTGCATTCGGTAGAAGACTCGGTAAATACTTGGACTCAGCGGGAGCAAGATACTTAAAAAGTGGTCAGCGAACCGAACTCGGCGGGAGTAGTTCACCGTAATCGAGTTGATCTTCGGAAAGCGGACTCAGGCGAGGTTATCTACCGAATCAAGATCGGACTCAGGAACGGTCGGTCGGTTACTTTAACTGACCATGGACTTCAGAAGAACAATTCAGTAGAGTTGTCCGAGGTCGTACATCTGAGAAGTCAGCTTCAGTATCACCTTGAAGTCTGAATAGGTCTCAACCACTCTCTGTACCTCGACCAATAATAAGCAGCCAGCTGGCAGAGTCTCCGACATAAAGCTGCAAGTCAACCACTTTCATTAAAGATAGTGGACTCTTCAGAATTCAAATAAAGCCGTTTGTTACCCCATAGAGTGACACTTGGCATCGTCCTCTCCAACGGACATATGTCTAGGTCACCTCTATAAATAGAGAAGAGTCTTCACGCAGAGCAAGAGATGTGAGGTCAATCATGACGATGATGGACACATCCAAGGAACCGAGCTCAACCGAACAAACACTCCAGAAGATTCTAGCCATATCCAGAGAAGAACTTAATCTTTCATAGATATATTCTTATAGTTCTTCTCTCTAGAGTTCTATCTCGTTCCTTATCTAACTCTAAGCTGATCTTATTGTAATATCCATAGCTTAGACGAAGGAGTTCATATTTGAACTTGTTCCTTATTGTATAAGGACTCCTTCATAGTTGGAGAGTTTGTCAAACACTTTAGTTTGATAACCGTGTAAACTGGGATTTGCTCAGTATAATCCCCAAGACGCGGCTTTGTCCTGTGTACAAGCTGACTGAGACTATCTCAATATAATAAATAGCCTCCTGATCTTTCGGGACAGTGGACGTAGGATCGCTTGATATCCGAACCACTTTAAAAACTGTGTTGATTTATTGTCGCTCTGCTTTATTGTTCACTTGCATAAAACTGACTTTAAATCACATAGCATAAAAACGGTGTTTTCAGACTTAGACAAATATTCTTTTGGGCCTACTCTTCCGCACTCGAAACCTGATACTGAACTACTGTTCTACTGACTGAATTCAGTAGACCGTACTCAGTAGAAGGATTCTCTGCCCACGCGTTCAGCGATGCGATTCAAGCAGATCGACCGTCGCGCTCGTTGCTGAACTTTGACTCAGGTGTATTCCACACCTGAAGACTCGTCTACTCTTCGGGGACCAACACTAGCCAATGGAAAACTAGTCCTTACAAACTAGCCGTTAGAAACTAGCCGTTGCAAACTAGCCGTTAGAAACTAGTCATTGCAAACTAGCCGTTGCAAACTAGCCTTATATATAGTGGTGAATGATTCATTGTGTAAGAATGTGGTAGAGATCTAGGGCAGTCAATACTTGAGAAGGCCAAATGCAGCTGACGTTCAACGTCTTACTCGGATGCTCAATGATAGATGTGGATTCCCGGGAATGTTGGGATGTCTTGATTGTATGCATTGGGAATGGAAGAATTGTCCAGTCGCGTGGAAATGTCAATTTACGAGGGGACATGGTTCTCCTACGATCGTGCTAGAAGTTGTTGCTTCCCAAGATTTATGGATATTGCATGCTTTTTTTTGGTGTAGCTGGTTCACGAAATGATATGAATGTGTTAAATGAATCTCCGTTATTCAACCATGTGCTCTTAGGAAATGCGCCTGAGACTAATTTCATGGTGAATGACACACATTATAATCATGGGTACTATGTGACAGATGGAATTTATCCAACATGGGCTACTTTCGTGAAGTCTTCTCCTTGCCCAGACGATCCAAAGAGGAGCCTTTTTAAAGAAAGGCAAGAGGCTGCCAGGAAAGGTGTTGAACGAGCGTTCGGGGTGCTCCAAGCTCGATGGGCAATCGTTAGAGGGCCAGCTCGATCTTGGTACAGGAAAAGAATAAAATTCATCATGTTAACTTGTGTAATTTTGCACAACATGATTGTTGAGGATAAGAGGGATATGGTTGCATCGTTTCCCAATGATGAAGATGATGAACCCCCACAATTCGTTCAAGGTCCAAATCTAGAATTTCGAAATGTGATCCGAACCAACTTCGAGTTACGTAACAACGATGTGCATCACCAACTTCGACACGATTTGGTTGAGCATATATGGACTCGCTACAACAACAATTGATCGATTAATATTTTGATGTACTAGTTCACAATTTTTATTTTAAGTGTTGTATTATTTAATTGTCCATGTTATTGCAAGTTTTTAATTTTTTTTTTACTTTCTTAGTATATATTGTTTAATGAATTTATCTAAATTAATTAGTATTTTTTTATTTTATAATTATTAGTTTATTTGTTGAGTAATAATAATATTATTATATACTTGTTGTTATTAAAATATAATGTTTGAAAAAAATTAAAGTAGTGAGACCAAATAAAGTAAAAATTATTTATATGGATGGACAGTGGCGTAGGCACAAGGGGGGCAGTGGGGGCCAATGCCCCCACTGGAATTCGAGAATTTGTTAGGGATAATTTCATAATTTCTAATTAATTATAAAATTTATTAATATATTTAATATTCTAAATATGTTTTTCAATTTAAAATTTTTTTGGTGGCCCAACTGCACCCATTATGAATAACAACAAACCAACATCACATAATAAAATGTTTCCTATCTATATGCATAAGGCCTCGACGGCTGGACAGAGCTACCAAACTGTGAACACCCCTACCAAACAACAGAGCTAGCTGACCTGGACGGCTGGACGCCTCGAGGGTTCAATAAACGACAGGAAGCAGTAATCTTGTGATTTATAAATCATAATACTTTTCGTGGCTCCATATAGTAGATATTATTATTCTTCATAATTTCCTCTTAACTAAATTTAGAGTAATGTCAAAATAGGATTGTGTACTATCTTTTTCGAATAAATATAAAAAATATATGAGTTATTCATGAAAGAAGAATATAATCCTTAAATAAGCCATAAAGAGTAAGTATAATTAGATATAAGTAGAAAAATGTGCAAACTTTTTTTTTTTTTCCGGGGGCTCCGCCCCCGAACCCCTGTACAAAGAGAACTCAAACCCAATAAATTTTGCCCCCACTAGCTCAATTTCCTAGCTACGCCACTGTAGATGGATGAAGGAATGTAGTTGAGTGTTAAAAAAAAAAAGCTGATGTGGCGGAGAGAGAATGTGATGGATGGATGTTTAAATGGGAGAGGAGTGTGGATGCCTCAGTGATTTGTTCTGCTTGGTGAATCAGCTGCTGATGACATTAGCACTGTTAAATGTCAGCAATATGATTTTAGCAAGATTAGAGCTGCAACTGGTGATTTTGACAATTCTAACAAGCTGGGGGAAGGTGGATTTGGGGATGTATATAAGGTAATTTCGTATTTTACTTCAATAAACAAGAATAAAGTACAAGTCTCGGTTCAACTAACATGGGTTTGTTTTGTTTTGAACTCTGGGAAGACTTGAAACCGGAGATGAAGTAGCAGTTAAAAGGTTGTCCAAGGATTCAGGGCAAGGCAATATGAAATTCAAGAACGTAGTTTTGTTAGTTGCCAAACTTCAACACAGGAATTTGGTCAGGCTCTTAGGTTTCTCTATGGAAGGGAAAGAGAGGGTACTAGTATATGAATTCGTCCAGAATGCAAGCCTAGATCGGTTCATATTTGGTAATATTGTGCTTTGGTTTCATCAGTTTATGTATGTTAGAAAATAGTTAGTTAATGGTTTGTCTTTTACTGGAAATGTAGATCCAATCAAACGCTCATTGTTGGATTGGGATAACCGCTGCAAAATTATAGGAGGGATTGCAAGAATTCTGTACATGCATGAAGATTCTCGACATAAGATCATTCATCGTGATCTAAAAGCTAGTAATGTACTGCTAGATGGAGACATGAATCCTAAAATTGCAGATTTTGGCATGGCAAGACTGTTTAAACCAGATGAATCTCAAGCAAATACTGTTAAATATTTAGAAAAGTATTGAGCGGAAAAGATTATTTTCTCATTCACAACCAAAGACATATATAGTACATAAGGTATGAATGAATATGATTACAATATCATTAACATAAATAAGGCATGAATGAATATGATTACAATATGATTACAATATAATTAACATAAATAAAAAGATATGAATGAATATTGCGTGAGATGTAATAGGTCCGTTATGGAAACTAAGATTTCCTACACTCCCCCTCAAGATGGCGTGTGAAGATTACGAACACCCATCTTGCCCAATAGGAACGAAAGTCGATCTCCACCTAAAGCCTTAGTGAAGAGATCGGCAAGCTGTAGATTAGTAGAGTGGTGAGCGTCGCTTCGTACTCACCAAATAATTTAGTCATGTAACACAAGCTAAAAATAAGGATTAGCACAATGATAAGCAGGGTCGAATCCACAGGGAACGGGAGAATTATCCTAAATCTCCTAATAATTCGGTTTTGGTGTAGCCACCACGCTTTAAATTTGGGTTTGATTAAAACTAGACAAAAAGTAAACAAGAATTAATTACGAAGAAATGCGATAAGAGAGAAGACTCGACTCGGCAACCAGCACTAATCACTATCCCCAATCCTTGACTCAAAGATTTATTTAACACCTTAAGTTAATCGGCCGGAATGTTGTGTTGAGCACTAACATATCCCTATCCTTATCCAATCATGTAGAAACGAGCATGTTAAGCATAGAACCCATCTCATATTCCTAACACAATCTAGCTTGTTGAGCAATTTCTAGATTAAGTGCTACGAAGCATTAAGAACATAGGACCCGATTTAGCAAATTACCGATGTTGGGCATGCAAAGTAACTTAGCTAACGATTCATTTCCATTCCATAGAACTACCAAATAACCCTAGGATGATCAATCCTAGTTAATCGATAAATCTATTTAACCCGGAATAAATCGAAACTCAAGGAACCAAATTCAAGTACATTTAGGTCTCAAGGGGAAATTAGATTAGTGCATTGTTGCCTCGTCGAATCGAGAAAATTAGCTACGCATAATTAAATCACAAGAGACAAGAGTGCTTAGAAAAGAAGTCATAAATGAACTCTTAACAACTACCATTAATATTAAACTCAAGAACAAGCAAGCAAGGAAAAACATTAAAAGAGAAAAGAATTAAAAGAGAAAGGCATTAAAAGAGAAAAGCAATTATCACCATAAATTGCAAACCCACGTCACTGTTCACTTATGAAATTACAAAACATTAATCTTCCTCCTTAGTGTTGTAGCAGCCGAGAGAGCATCATTAATCTTCCTCCTTAGTTGTTGGCAGCCGAGAGCAAGAGAGGTGAAAATAAGATTGTGGTGAAAAAGTTGTGTCCGAAGTTGTTCCCCCCAAAAGAGTTGAAAAGTTCTTGCCCTCCTCTCTCCACTAGTCTATATATATCTAGGTCAAAACATAAAACATGGGCTTAACACATAGTGGGCTCAATTTAAATATTTTCAAATCTTCAAGCTTTGGTCCAACAACAATTTAATCTTCAAAAGTGGCCCAATTATCCATAATTCATCCATTTCTTTATGAAACATCGGATATCAATGCCGTCTTTCTTCTTCGTATCTTCGAGATTAAATCACACAAAGATGCACCAAATAGCCTCCATTTTACTCCACAAATCCGACGAAAATACGAGTAGCAAACACACTCATTGGTGATCGCTGTATTGCACCAAATAATCTTGCAAAACTTGAGAATTATATCAGTATAGTTCACAGGGTATCGAATACAGGGAACGGAGGACTAGACACATTAATTTTCTACTTATCTTGAGTTTGGTTAGCAACCACGCAAGTTTTAAGATTCTATCTAAACTAAGAACTTGTAAAAACTGAAAGTAATTGTAAAAACTGAAAACTGAATTTAAACTGTTTTAACTAGGCAGTTGAGAGATGGGTCCAGCAGAATATTCACACACACGTAATTCCAATCATCGGCACATAAAATGAATTAATCTTAAGAATCAACTAGTTATAGATTACCGTAACTTAAACTGCGTAATCCTCACTCCCACTTATTTAGTCGGTAACCGCCATGTTGGGCATCGAAACAGCTACTTCCCTAATTTAGCTACAACCTACGTTGTTGGGCAATCAATAGATTTAATAGCTAAACAGCTTTATCGAACTAAGGGAGCCTAGTATAGGAGCCTACTCGTATGTTGGGCATCTAATAGTCTCCTACCGGTTTAATCCAATTATTCTAATGAATAAATTTGCTACTTACCTAACCTTATTCCACGAGAAACGATGGAAGTACTAAGTTAGCTACAAACTACGCAACTTAGGGTGGCCAATCCTAAATTACTAGTCGATTAAATAAACCCAAATTTACCCGAAAACCCTTCAATTAATTATTAGAACCTAAGCCTCATGTACTGTTCACGTGTGCGTTTTACATCCTGCCGGACCACTAAAAAGTTTAGCTACTCATGAAACCGTCATTGACCGCATGTAAGACACTTTGCAAAAGCAGAACATACATCATTCGTAACCCTAACCCTAGCATGCACGAAAACTGAAAATAAAATAAAGATACGAACTAAAACAGAGAACTAAACACGTACTGAACTGAAACTAAACATAAACTGAATTAAAACAAGAATTGAAATAGGATCAAGAGTACCGATAGTCTTCGATCTCTCAAAACAAACGGAAAGCAAGAAACGAACTAAGCTAAAGGTTCGAACTTTAAAAAGACTGAATTACGAAATTGTTGTTTTCTACTAAGTAAACTAAAGGAATTGCATGAAGTAAATGGCATGGTCGTTTGTTCTTCTCCTTGGTGGTTGTGGAATATCGGCGGCGGTGGCTTGGCTTCGGTCGGCGGTGTCGCGGCGGTGTGAGATCGAAAATGGATGTGTGTCGTGGTTGTGGGGAATCGAGGGGCTGCCGAAGAGGTTCAAGGTTGTCTAATTTCGTGCCTCCCTCATCCTTATATAATGATCCTATATCACATCTAGGGTTCTTTGTTGGATAAGGAAATGATCTATGAGATATGGTAATATCTCATACTTCCTTATTTATCTCCTTTCCTTCCTTATCTTCTTTCCTTTCTTTTCTTCTTCTTTCCTTCTTTCTTTTCTTGGCCAAATCCGCTCAAAATCTCGCCATTACAGCTGGAAACTCGTTGCCACATCATTTCCACGTGTCGTGCCAAATCAGCCTATTTTCCTGCATAACTACCAACAAAAGCGTCTCGCCTGCACAGTTAAGAGACTTTTCAGACAGAAATAATTAGGTACGAAATCGACTCATCAAATCTCCTTACACTTGAACTATACTCGCCCTCGAGTATAAGAAGAACAAAAGATAAGTACCTAATTATTTTTGGTCTTCCCCAAGACCTTAGACACAAAATAAAAGACTCAAGACTCGAACAAGAATAAAAACAAGACTCGACACGAACGGAAGAAAGAAAATAACAACAGACTCACAAAACGAACACAAGAAGCCATACCAATCAATTCGAAATTCTCCACACCAATTAACTAGCCAAGCAATGTCAAATCATGCAATCATGATCTCATCCAACAAGTAGATAATGCAAATTTTGAAACTAAACACATATATATCAACTTGATCAAAATCTAAACAATGTGGATCTCCTCAAGTTTCACTCAACACTCAACTAATCTAGGTCCGGTTCAAGCCACTCAAAGGAAAACAATCCACGCAATCACGATAAGAGATCATCACAATAGCAATATCAAGGAGGTCTTTCTCATTCGGTTGTAATGGGGCTTAAGACTTAGGCAATTGATGTTGGTAAGGATCCTAGAGGTACTAAGCTCCATTAAAATTCAGATTCAATGTTATGTATGTAAAACTCTCTCACCTGTGCAGTCAAGTCAGTCAAACTCCCACCATTTTAGAAAATTCACTTCAATGCTACAACATCAATACTTATGCACACATACTCTTTTCTTTTCAGCCACGTTTCATATTCAGATTTTTTTTTCGTGGCATATACTTTCTTTCTTAGCAAACTGGGCACAAACTGTCTTAACTCTACAGGCAGGACGCTTTTGAATCCTGCTTATTTAGAGCAGTTTTTACACTTAGACTTTGTATCCAATCTGTTTTTTTTTCTGCAGTATGTCTAGACTTGGCAGGTAAGAGACATATGTAATACACTTCAGATTTTACTATCATGCATGCACAAGAGAATTCATAAAACATGTCATAACATGGGTCAAGAGAAAGTTTAAAAAGGCCTTGGCTAAAATTTTACTAACTCAAATCAAAGAAACGGTCAAGGCTCAAATTGGTTCACTAAGGGATAATGTAGGGTCGGAAATATTTTGTCGCGGCCGTTTGGCTAAAAATCCCTAGTGCCTCCTATCATTTATCACAAGTGACTCAAACATATTGCGATTTTGCGGATAAACACTCTCAAAAGAATAGTAGGAAGTGTCCTACTTTAAGGCTCAAATCTAATTTAAGTAAGTGGTTATAAAATTTCGATCCAACAAAGTTTATTTTTCGTCATCCCAAATTACATGCATATACGTGCCTAGATCTACTTTTCACAAAGTCCACAAGCAAGCATATTGAAAATAAAAGCACAAATAAGAGAAGCTTGATCATAAAAAACGGCACTTCAAAAATCAAAAATTTTGGCATGCTTCGACACAAAATACCCCCCTCCTTACACTTAAACCTTGCTCGCCCTCGAGCAAGAGAGAAAAGACAAAACAAAGAGAGAAGGCATGACAAAATAAACACAAAAACACCCTCCTTAGACTTGGTCCCTACCAAGTTTGAGAACAAACAGAAACTAAGGATAAAAGACAAAAAAGAAACACCCCCCTCCTTACACTTGATCCCTATCAAGTGTAAGAACAAGAAAAACACACAAGAACAGACTCAAAAACATAAAACAAAAACACAACACAAAAAAAAAAAAAATAAATAAATAAAATTGGGGAAGAAAAGTCACCGGTCGCCTCGCCTGGGTAGGCAAGGCAGTCTGCTCATAACTTGTGCGGCAGAGGCGATCTACTCTGCGGCCAAGGGAATTCAGATCAGTCCTTAGAGTTTGCACCGTATCCTGATCTGCAGAAGGAAAGGCACTCGAGACACGAGGTCCCGGTGGATAAAACTGGATCTCCCGATTAGGCAGTTGGTACAGTAGGTGAAAATTCCAATTCCATACTTAGCCAAAATCTGAAAAAGAAAAGAAACAACACCAAGTAGAAAATCAAACTAAAAATACCAAATCAAAGAAAAACGGAAAAAAATACGGGTTGCCTCCCGGAAGCGCCTCTCTTTAAAGTCTTCGGCTAGACCTCCTCTTCAAGACTCAATGGGGTGACGGCATGAACAGTGGAGTCTCATCCACTGGCTTGATCACCCGCTTCAATCTCTTCCCACAGTCTTTATACCACTCGAAATCTGCATAGGCCTTCTTCCGAAATTTTTCCTCACACTTTGTTGATGGTCTATCCCCTTGCAAGACGATGGTAGTCTGCTCCCTTGCTGCCCTTTTCTTGTCTCTTTCAGGTTGGCGCTTTACTTCCACGACTTTCAACCATTCTCGTATGCAGTCGTCTTGACCGGCGGTTGAGAGACACCGCTTTGTGATTGCCAATTACCCGGAGTTGCGTATAAGGCCGAGATACTTCCTCTGATCTCCTCGTCCCTCATATCCTCGAGATCTGATTCGGTCAGCCCTTGAGTCAAGGTGACCTCCATCTTATCCTGTATCACATACGTCTCAAGATATTCTTGGACAAAGCTTTCAATGGAGTCAGTAGATAAAGCATTTTCATTTTCATGATCAAATGACCTCTTAAGTGCTTCAGCAATGTGATAATCATAAATTTCATTATGGTATGCAACACTTATAGATCCCTCATCTACATTGATTATGGCCTTCACAGTTTTTAAGAACGGTCTACCCAATAAAACACCCGCAGTACCCTCAACTTTCCTATCATTTGTGTCTATGACATAGAAATCTGCTGGATAGACAAAGTTGTTAATTCTGACCAAGATATTTTCAAGTAAACCTATAGGGGCAATGCATGACCTATCCGCTAATTGAATTATCAGCTTAGTGGGCACTAATTCAGCTCCAGTTAATTGATTATAGACGGACAATGGCATAACATTAATGGACGCTCCTAAATCGCACATAGCTTGCTCAATCATAACACTACCCATCAGACAAGGTAGTGTAAACATACCTGGGTCAGCACACTTAGCGGGTAGCATCCTTTGAATAATTGTTGATATGGAGTGGTCCATCACGACTTTCACGGACTTCGGGACTTTTCTAGTGATAACGTCCTTTACTAACTTTCTGAACTTAGGAATTTTCACGGCCTCAAGGAATGGAATGTTGATCTGCAATTTTTCGAACAATTTATGGTAGTCCATGTACTCCTTGTTCGGCATCTTTTTCCTTTTCAAAGCTTCGGGGAATGGTGGAGGAATCAGATTTTCAAGCTCCGACGCGGTTAGGACGTCCTCCTCGTCCCGTTCTTGTTCTGGATCTTCAGCATATTGCTTCTTTAAGCTTTCTGGTGGTATGGGCTGATCTGCAGCCTTCCTCGTCGCTGTTGACTTCTCTAGGTGTCTTGCCTGTACAGTTGGGTCAGGCAATTCTTTTCCTCCAAGCAGTGTAATTTGGTTGCAGTTTTGGGCACTCGGATTGGGCTGTGTCTGAGCTTGTGAAGGTAAACACCCTTGACCTCCCTTCAGATCTTGGAGTGAACTGGTTAGTCTGGACACTTGCTCGGACAGAGTTTCCAAGGTAACTTGTTGGTCCATTTTCAATTGTTGCATCTCTTCCTTCATGGCTTGGATCTCATTTTGATTTGAAATTATCTCCTTCTCCATCTGCCACTGATATGTAATTGAATCCTTTTGAGAAGCAATCATTTCGCGTATCAATTCTTCAAACGAAGAAGATCCCTGGTCTGCCTGGCCAGGCGATGGACCTTGCTGCTGATATATTCGATGGTGTGGAGGTTTGTATGCTTGAGACGACTGTTTAGCACAGTTTGTACCATTAGTAGGTGTCTGGTACAAATTGTCATAGCGGTGGATAAGTTGTTGTACTTGACTTTCTGGAAATTCCACTCGCTTGGGCAGTCGGGCATCGTTCTCTCCATCTGTTTCCTTTTTACCGCACATACTTAATTGACTTACATTAGTCATAGCATTCGGATTAGGCTGAGTATGAGCTGGAAGCTGTCCTTGAGTGCTCTTCATCTCTTGCATCGTAGAATTCAACTTATTCATCTGCTTGGCCAAGTTTTCCATCGTAGCTTGCTGATCCTTCTTTGTCTGATTTATCTCCCGCTGCATTTGTTGTTGAAATGCGGTAGTGTCCTTCTCGCGAATAAACCATTTCGGCCAAAAGCTTTTCTAAAGGGCTCTGCTTGCCCGACCGGGCAAAGGGGGGGCACTCTCTTGTTGAAACCGCTTTTGATGCGGGGGTCTATACGCCTGCTGATAGCCATTCTGATTAGGAGGTTGGTACGACCGTTGATAGCCTTGTTCTTCTTTGGGTATGATTGCTTGAAATTGTGATTGAGGCGTATTCCTCACCGGAAATGCTCCCCCGGTTGCTTCCAACGGAGGTTCGGATGAACCCCTTGCTGGCCGCTCCAATTTCCAGCTACATTTACATCTTCTCTCGGACATTGCAGCGACGTATGCCCTTTCTCTCCGCATGCTCCACATGCGTGATCGGTATTCGATCGGCTCGAAACAGGAGCGTTCTGCTTAAGTATTAAATCGAGCTTGTCTTGCAATAGGTTGAATTTTGCATCCACTTTAGTATCGATCTCATCCATGTAATCGGAATGAGACCAATTTACAGCTCTCCGTGTTGTTCTCGGCCCCTTGTATTGCGAGGTAGATTCCGCAAGTCCTTCAATAATATTTCTTGCATCTTCATAGAGACTTGTATGGAAATTCCCTTTTAAGCCAATATCGACCATGACTTTTGCTTCGTCGGTCATACCTTGATAGAAGATTTGCAAAAGCTCCACGTCTGAATAGCCATGGTTAGGACAACTATCGACAAGTCGTCCAAATCTCTCCCAATATGCGCCGAAGGTTTTGTCAATTTCCTGAGCGATCCCAGAAATCTGCTTCTTAAGTGCATTTGTCTTTGATTGCGGGAAATACTTTTTCAAGAAAACCGTACGCATTTGGGCCCACGTCGTGATCGTGTTTGGCTTAAGACTTGAGAACCAAGCTTGTGCTCCATCTTGCAGTGTGAATGGAAAAGCCTTGAGCTTGAATGCATCCAGATTGCCTTACCTGTGAAGGTTGCAGACTTGGTTGAATGATGCCAAATAGGAATTTGGGTTCTCGTTCGTCCTCCCATAGAATTTAGGCGTTGCTGCGACCATGTTCAGCTTGACATCTATTTGTTCAGTAGTTGTGATTTGGATTGGACCGGGTAAGTCCGCTCCCATGTCAAGCGACCCGGCATTCATGCGCAAAGGTGGATCAACTCCGTTATCCATCTCTCCCTCTGATTCTGAACTTTCTAATGGAGTATTCTGCCTTGTTTTGTCGAACACGACGCCTCTACGTTTCGACACGCCGTTCGATCAACGGAGTCGCATCGTCTCTTGGCCGGGCGGGTAAGACGTTTCCCGCCTCGGACGAGAATGTTGCTTTTGCAGGCTTTGTCCTCTTCCTATTCCTCTTCACTGTTTTCTCGATCTCAGGATCAAATATGAGGTCAGGGTTGGAAGACCTGCTCATGCAACGCTTAAAAAAATAAAAAGATTAGTAGAAAAGCAATAAAACTAGATAACACCGTTCCCCGGCAACGGCGCCAATTTGGTGATCGTTGTATTGCACCAAATAATCCTCGTAAAACTTGAGAATTATATCGGTATAGTTCACGTGGTATCGAACACGGGGAACGGATGACTAGACACATTAATTTTCTACTTATCTTGAGTTTGGTTAGCAACCACGCAAGTTTTAAGATTCTATCTAAACTAAGAACTTGTAAAAACTGAAAGTAATTGTAAAAACTGAAAACTGAATTTAAAACGCTTTTTAACTAGGCGGTTGAGAGATGGGTCCAAAGAGAATATTCACACACACGTAATTCCAATCATCGGCACATAAAATGAACTAATCTTAAGAATCAACTAGTTATAGATTACCGTAACTTAAACTGCGTAATCCTCACTCCCACTTACTTAGTCGGTAACCGCCATGTTGGGCATCGAAACGGCTACTTCCCTAATTTAGCTACAACCTACGTTGTTGGGCAATCAATAGATTTAATAGCTAAACAGCTTTATCAAACTAAGGGAGCCTAGTATAGGAGCCTACTCGTATGTTGGGCATCTAATAGTCTCCTACCGGTTTAATCCAATTATTCTAATGAATAAATTTGCTACTAACCTAACCTTATTCCACGAGAAACGATGGAAGTACTAAGTTAGCTACAAACTACGCAACTTAGGGTGACCAATCCTAAATTACTAGTCAGATTAAATAAACCAGAATTAACCCGAAACCCTTCAATTAATTATTAGAACCTAAGCCTCATGTACTGTTCACGTGTGCGTTTTACATCCTGTCGGACCACTAAAAGTTTAGCTACTCATGAAACTGTCCTGACTGCACAGGTAAGACACTTTGCAAAACAGAACATACATCATTCGTAACCCTAACCCTAGCATGCACGAAAATTGAAAATAAAATAAAGATACGAACTAAAACAGAGAACTAAACACGTACTGAACTGAAACTAAACATAAATTGAATTAAAACAAGAATTGAAATAGGATCAAGAGTACCGATAGTCTTCGATCTCTCAAAACGAACGGAAAGCAAGAAACGAACTAAGCTAAAGGTTTGAACTTTAAAAAGACTGAATTACGAAATTGTTGTTTTCTACTAAGTAAACTAAAGGAACTGCATGAAGTAAATGGCAAGGTTGTTTGTTCTTCTCCTTGGCGATTGTGGAATATCGGCGGCGGTGGCTTGGCTTCGGTTGGCAGTGTCGCGGCGGTGTGAGATCGGAAATGGATGTGTGTCGTGGTTGTAGGGAATCGAGGGGCTGCCGAAGAGGTTCAAGGTTGTCTAATTTTGTGCCTCCCTCATCCTTATATAATGATCCTAGATCACATCTAGGGTTCCTTGTTGGATAAGGAAAGGATCTATGAGATATGGTAATATCTCATCCTTCCTTATTTATCTCCTTTCCTTCCTTATCTTCTTTCCTTTCTTTTCTTCTTCTTTCCTTCTTTCTTTTCTTGGCCAAATCCGCTCAAAATCTCGCCATTACAGCTGGAAACTCGTTGCCACATCATTTCCACGTGTCGTGCCAAATCAGCCTATTTTCCTGCATAACTGCCAACAAAAGCATCTCGCCTGCACAGTTAAGAGACTTTTCGGATAGAAATAATTAGGTACGAAATCGACTCATCACTCATCATAGAGATGGCCCGAGGAACAACATCAAGTGAGGCCACTCGTTCACGAACAAAGTAGCAATCCATTTCCACATGTTTGGTACGTTCATGAAATACTGGATTGGTGGCAATGTGACGAGCATCCTGATTATCACAAAATAAAGATGTAGGACTATCAACGGGGAAATGAAGCTCACGCAATAACTAACGAAGCCACACAACTTCGCTAACTGTAGTAGCCATAGATCTATACTTGGCTTCAGCAGAAGAACGGGAAACCACAGACTGTTTCTTCGTTCTCCAAGAAATAGGCGCATTGCCAGAAGTAATAAAATAACCAGATCTAGATCGACGAGTCAAGGGGCAGCCTCCCCAATCCGCATCACAATAAGCTTGTAGTGTAAAATCAGCCTCGGAAGATAGGAAGATGCCCTGCCCCGGGGTGCCTTTAAGATAACGTAAAATGCAAAAAGCAGCATCAAGATGAGTTTGATGTGGAGAACACACAACTGGCTGAGGATATTAACAGAATAAGCAATATCAGGTCGTGTCACAGTTAGGTATTGGAGACGACCCATCAAACGACGGTAGAGTCCAGCGTCTGCAGCAACACTAGAAATGAACTAGGGCGACACCCTTGTAAACCACTTTCATCCAAGATATCAAGTGTGTATTTGCGCTGACTAAGAACAAAACCAGACGGAGAACGAGCAACCTCAATTCCGAGAAAATACTTAAGTGGGCCTAAGTCCTTGATGCTGAAACGCTTGTTCAGAAAAACCTTGACTGTGTTAATAAAATGGAGATCATTCCCGGCAAGTATAACATCGTCTACGTAGATAAGTGCAACAACAAAAATCGAAGATGTGTTATATATAAAAAGGGAATGATCGGCTTTAGAGGCATGAAAGTCGAGCTCAGAGAGTGCAATAGTGAACTTCTTGTACCAATTCCGAGATGCTTGACGAAGCCCATATAAAGATTTTTGTAATTTGCAGACACAAGTCTCACCCTGTCGAGAAAACCCTTGAGGAATAGTCATGTAAATCTCCTCCTCGAGATCGCCGTGTAAAAATGCGTTGTTAACATCGAGCTGGTGAAACAATCCAATTGCGTTTTGCAGCGAGAGCAATTAGGCCGATATTTAATCTTGTAAAACCTCCTCGAACAGATATAAGTTTAGCAACCGGGGCAAAAGTCTCATGAAAATCAAGACCTTCAACTTGTGTAAAACCTTTTGCAACTAAACGAGCTTTGTAGCGTTCAATCTCACCATTAGGCCGATATTTAATCTTGTAAACCCACTTAGAAGCTATAGCGCGTTTTCCAAGAGGTAAATTAGTCAAAATCCATGTACCATTAGATTCCAAAGCCCGAATCTCGCAAAGCATGGCTTCACACCATAAAGGATTTCGAACAGCTTGATGAAAATAAAACGGTTCATCATGAGCTGTAATAGCTGCCAAGAATGCACGATGTGAAGTAGAAAAACGATCATAGCTTATAAAATGAGCGAGAGGATGTACCGTCGAAGAAGCAAGATTGGTGTCGGATTGAGAAAGCGAATGGTCTAAAGATGGAGGAAGCTCAACCTCAAAATCATCCAATCGTTTGGGTTGACGGCATTCACGAGTTCTCACACGTGGCATTGGCATCGAAACGGTCGTATCAACAGGTGGGTCAAGAGGAACCGAAGAAGACACAAGAGGAGATGGAGACGGAATAGAAGGAGTTATGTCGGCAGAAGATGAATTGGTGGAAGTAGTTGAATGATGTGGCATGCGTGTTGTCTGATGAGGCCATGATATCGGGCATAATGGGAGAAATATCATCGTCATCGATGGGAATAGGAGCAGTAGTGCATGACATGGGCGTAGAGACATGAACTTTAGAAGTGTATTTGTAAGGAAAAATGGTCTCAAAGAAGCGTACATCTCGTGAGGTAGATATACGTCCAGACTCAATATCATAAACTCTATACCCTTTTTGTGAAGATGGATAACCAAGGAAAACACATGGACGACTACGAGCTGCAAACTTATCAGAATTGGGCTTAGTATAATGTGTATAAACTAAACACCCAAAAACACGCATGTGATCATAAGTGGGTGGACGACCAAGAACAAGTTCATAAGGGGTGTAATGTTGCACAATTTTGGAAGACAGACGATTAATTATATAAGCGGCAATCAAAATACAATCACCCCAAATTTTAAAGGTAACCCACTATGAAAACGCAATGCACGTGCCATGTCAAGGAGATGACGATGCTTACGTTCTACTACCCCATTTTGTTGCGGTGTATAAGGACAAGATGTTTCAAGAATAATACCCTCCCGGTTATAAAAATCAGTCATAACATGTGATTGAAATTCTCCTCCATTATCTGTACAAATTCTTTTGATAACAATCCCAAATTGAGTTTGAACCATTTTGCAAAACTTGGGTAGAACCACGCTAATTTCAGATTTGTGTTTCAAAAGAAAAACCCAAACTGCACGATTAAAGTCATCAACAATAGAAAGAAAATAATGAGCACCAGAAATAGAATCAACCCGATAAGCGCCCCAAATGTCACAGTGAATAAGATCAAAACAACTAGAAGTTTGAATAGAACTAACAGGAAATGAAGCACGAGTTTGTTTGACTCTTAAACATGAGTCACAAACAAAATTATTTTTAGGAAAACGAAGAAAAGAAAATTGTTTTAACTGATCAACAGAAGAGTGACCAAGACGCCGATGCCAAGTCGTGTAGTCCACAGTAGCCGCTGTCATAGCCATGCCCTTCCGCTTGAGAGGCTCAATACAATAAAGACCATTGCGTTCTCTCTACCCGTTCCAATCAGCTTCCTCGAGGCCAAGTCATGCATAACGCAAAAATTGGGAAAGAATGTAAAAGCACAATTAACATCCTTAGTTAATCGGCTAACCGATAACAAGTTACAGGTGAATTTGGGAATATGTAGAATATTTTGTATTTTCAAATGCTTAAAAAGCATAGTATCTCCAGTACCCTCCACTTCAATGCCTTCACCATTAGGAATAGTGACAGTAATATCAGAGGATGTGGTCCGTCGATTAGTTAAGACATCTGCATCACAAGTTATATGTTCGGTGGCATCAAAATCAACTATCCAAGGTCGAGAGGAATTGTGCTTACTAGCCATAGTTGCTGACAATGCAGCACCATCACTTTGAGAGGGCGTGGAGGTGTTCAGATCTGGAGTAGTAGAAGACTCTGGACTGCCAATGAACTGTAAAAGACGGCTGTACTGATCATCCGAGAGACCAGAGATGGGGCTGGAAGTATGCTCGATATGAGCAGCCCGAGGTGGACGCAATGAACGACCAGAATTGTTATCAAAGCGTCGATTCCTCCAAGTATCTCGATTCTTCCTATCAAAATCTACAGGATAACCAATAAGTTTATAACAACGGTCTTTTGTGTGTCCTAGCCAATGACAATGAGAGCTTTTTGGGCGATTGGAATCATCACGGTTGGGCTCATCGCGACGAGGAGAATCAGCTATGTGACGAGGTATGAGAGATTGGACGTCGTGCCGTGGCAATGCTACGATGTTGTTCGTCCTCCGAGACCATTTGATACGCTGTAGTGACAGTAGGAACTGACTTCATGCTCAGAATTTGTGTTTTAATGGTGCCAAAAACTTCATCAAGACCCATGAGAAACTTGTGGAGTCTTTGTCGCTGCAACATCTATGTTAGTAATTTTCCATGTCCACATGTACAGTTTTTACATGTGCAGCATGGTATAGGAGAGACAGCCTCAATTGCATCCCATAAACCATGTAATTTACCGTAATAAAGAGAGATTGAATTACCATTTTGGCGAGTATTAATCAGCCTTTCTCGAAGCTCAAAGGCACGAGATTCAGTCTTCTTGGCAAGACGTTCGCGCAAATCCTCCCATACTTCTCTTGCGGTTTTAGCATGTTGTACGCTGAAGCGTTGATCGCGATCCATAGAACTGTGAAGCCAACTACGGACCATAGAATCACACCGTTTCCAATTTGTGAAATTGGCATCATCCTCGCCTGGCGTCTTCAAAGTACCATCTACAAAGCAAAATTTATTCTTTGCATATAGAGTTGTACTCATTTCACTTACCCAATATGCATAGTTGTCATCACGTAAAACATCACCAACGAAAACTTGTCCAGGACTGTTTGAGGCATGTAAGAAATATGGGGACATTGGATCAAGGGGTTTTGGATTAGACATCTTTCGTGAGGATATAATCTAAGGAGAGAATTGAATATCTGATATATAAGAGAATCAATCGTTCGTGAAGGACTGGGAGGAATCAGTCGGACGAACACTTGAAGGATGAGGTGCCTCTAGGGTTTGATAGCGGCGCTATATTAAGAGAGAAAACCTTGCTCTGATACCATGTTAAATATTTGGAAAAGTATTGAGCGGAAAAGATTATCTTCTCATTCACAACCAAAGACATATATAGTACATAAGGTATGAATGAATATGATTACAATATCATTAACATAAATAAGGCATGAATGAATATGATTACAATATAATTAACACAAATAAAAAGATATGAATGAATATTGCGTGAGATGTAATAGGTCCGATATGGAAACTAAGATTTCCTACAAATACAAGCAAGATTGTTGGAACTTAGTAAGTTCAGTACCAGCCATGCTAATGACTTTCTTCAGCATCTTATTAAATCTTTCCTCTCAATGCAGTGGATATATGTCACCAGAATACGCAATGCACGGTCAGTTCTCCATTAAGTCGGATGTCTTTAGTTTTGGAGTGCTGGCTCTAGAAATTCTGAGCGGTCAGAAAAACGTTTGTATCCAAAATACGAATCATGTGGAGGACCTCTTGACTTGTGTAAGTTAACTCTTACTCATGTTAATACCAAACTATCGAGACTGATATAATTGCAACTAATGGAAACACATTATCAGACATGGAAGAACTGGCGAGATGGAGCAGTTGCAACGATGATAGATCCTGTGCTGAGGAATTGTGAGGGTTCCATACGTGATATGGTGAGGTGCATTCACATTGGATTGTTGTGTGTTCAAGAAAGTGCAGCAAACAGACCAACGATGGCTTTAGTGGTTCTAATGCTGAATAGCTCGACCATGACTTTGTCGGAACCTTCTGAGCCTGCATTTTACATGGCTAGTCGCTTTGGCCCTGCGAATTCAACCTTTCGTCAATATGATTCTGAGTGAATCAAATTCCGCGGAAGCTTTGAAGTCCAAAACAAGTGCCTCAGAAAGCTCAACCAACAACGATCTTTCAATCACCGAGTTATATCCTCGTTGATTTGAAAGAATTTGTCATCCACCACTGCTGAAATTAATATACTTCCCATGAGGTTTTGCTCTATAAACAAATTGCTTGTAATTTGTTCAGTTTCTCTTCCCTTTTTTGAGGGTTTGTTCTGTTTTCTCAGTCTACTCAATATATGTAGCTTAGAAATTACGAAAAATAAAGTTGTGCAAGTATAATGTTATAAATCTGAACCATGAAATGTAATAACTATCTAGTAAAAATATTTTACTATTTTACTATCCATGAGAGTTCTCTTTAGGACATGATTAACTATTTTACTTGAGAGTATCACTATCTAGTAAAAATAAGAATTCAATTACCACATATAAAGTGGAATTAGTGAAGAACTTTGATACACCTTGAAATAACGAAGAACCGATAATTAGTTATTTCGAGCCAACTAGAACTTAGCGATAAAGATGAAAGATCGATCTAAATTCATTTCATTTATTCATGATCTTCTGGTCAACCCCTTACATATATATAGAGCTATGAAACCAGTAGAAAAGATAGGAATATGTATAAAAAATATTGTAAAGCATATTCGATCCAAACTGATAAGATGAAAAATGTAGATTGATTCTTATTTTCTAATTTCAATGAGTTTTGATTCATTCCCCCTATTTAGACATAATTCTCTTGGGCCTTTGCCCAAGACCTTAATTGAACTTAAAGACTGCCTAAAGGACCTACTACTTCTCCCTGAATAGGGTCAACTACTTCACCCTAATTGAACTCAATGAGATTTGGATCGTATCAAATTCTTTCGGGAACACCTCTAAGAATGTATTGACTTGTCATAAGATTTGGATCGTATCAAATTCTTTCGGGAACACCTATATATATATATATATATATATATAGGGTGTGGATCCCATAGAAATGCTTTTTAAAATAAGAAATAAGAAGGATTGCTATCCTTAGATTAATATAAGATCAATGGATTAGATTTTTTGTGATCTTAATCTTCTAAAAAAACATTTAATAAAAAAAGGGTAAATTTGGCAATGAAAAATGCATATTTACGGTAATCACTAGATACACACAAATCACTAGAAGTATTTGAACGGCAATCGAAAAACCCTATCATTAGATACACACATTCACTATAATTTTTTGAAAACCATTGCAGACGAATCTCATAGTAGACGAAGGTGTAGAAATACTTGCAGACGAATCTCTGATTAGAGAAAAAGACAGTTAGTTTTTATTTTCGGATTTTGATTGTTAAAAGTGTTTTTTTGGATTTCTTGGTAAAACAATTGCTGAATGTAAACTGTAAAATTGGGGAGGAAGAAACAGACTGAGAGGAGAGAACCAGAAAGGTAGTTCAATTTCTTGCCAGTACGGTTCTTGTTTTTATTTTTAATTTCGTCCCACTTCGTTGGTGAATGGTAATCTTGGTTTGATTGTTATCAGTAATGATAATTTCGTAGAATTACTTTTCTGTTGGATTTTTTGGTGGGTTAGTGTGGAATTCAACTGGGAGGATGGTCAGTGATAATAGTGTTGATGAGATTGCATTTCTGGGGATGAAAATAAAGTGGGGTTTTGTCGTTTGACTTTGATTAGTATTTTCTCTGTCAGTCATTCTGAGATGGGGGTTTTCTCCTTCATCAATTACCTCCACACTCATAGACAAACTCTCCAGCAAAACTAGAAATTTTTATGCATATTTGTTATTAATTTTCAGCATATTTGTGCTTAATGTACGCATATAATTTTGATTATGTCTAAAGGTTGACGATTTTGGACACTAAAGCTTTGGGAATCACACTAAAACACTAAAATCATGATGAATGAAGGTTAGTATCATAACTTATTTTTTATTAATTTTCCTGCATATGTTTGAACAATATTCTCCTTCGTGTATATAATTTTTTGCATATGTGGTTTTGATGTTATGCATATGTATGCTCAATTTTATGCATATGTATCTATAATTTTCTGCATATGTTTTTTTTGTGTTATGCATATGTTTGTGAGTTTTAGTTTTAAAGTATATAAATAGTAATGCACAATTCTATTTATTCGTATGCATTTAAATATGGGAAATTTTCTGCATATGTTTACACAATATTCTGCTTACGTGTATAAATTTTTTTGCATATGTGGTTTCGATGTTAAGCATATGTATGCTCAATTTTATGCATATGTATCTATAATTTTCTGCATATGTAGGTTTGATGTTATGCATATGTTGTCCATCTCCATTCTCCAGAATCAGTCAATTTAAATTTAAATTCTATTCATTCATAGTAATTTAAATTTGTGAATTTTTTCTACAAATGTTTGCACAATACTCTGCTTACATGCATATAATTTTTTGCATACGTCGTTTAGATGTTATGCATATGGTTGTTCAATTTTATGCATATATATCCTTAATTTTCTGCATACGTGGATTTGATGTTTTGCATATGAATTTGACTAATTATTATTTTTTTAAGGACATACAAAGAAAAAACATGACATAGTCCAAAGGAGGAAACAAAAAATGGAGGCTGAGGACGATGACTTTGAAGAAAAATGCTCTTGGCGAAACAATGGATTTTCAATCAAAATATCACTATCAAAGCAAATCAAAAGAAGAAAAAGATGCATTAGAGAATCTGTTGCTTGGTCTATATTGATGAATACCAAATAGCTAGTGATATATTTTGATGTGAATTGGAGTTTTGCTTAAATACTTTAGTTTTACGTTGTTTCTTGATGACATTACTATAATGGATATTTCTTAGTTTTTACTTTATTTTTGTCAATACACTGGTGTACTAGAATGATGTCTAAAATTTCTATAAATGAACTATTGTAAAAATATGCATAACTTATTTGTTAGTTATGCATATGAAATTACGAGGTTATGCATGTATTAGCTTTTAAAAAAATGGAAGTTGTTGAAAACACATGAAAGATATAAATAAAAGATAAGCTACTAAAATATGCATAAGACTAAAACAAATATGCATGTTTTCGAAGGAAAAAAAATTAATTGTTTAGTTTAAGAAACATAAGGGACAAATTATAAAATAAAAAATTTATAATACATAGGATATGCATATTCAATGAAGCATACATGCATATTCAAGAAAGCATACATGCATACTGCGAGAAAATATTATTAGCTTACGGAAACTAATCATTTCATTTGCATATAATTAATAAGCAATTATATGCTATGATAGTACTAAAAAATACTCACAAAATACCACTAAAATTATCTTTTGAAAAAACAAAAAAGTGTATACGAAAAAATCCTTACTTTAAAAACAATACTAAGATGAGCCTACATTCTCCACAACATTAGAACAATTCCTAGCATCATGATGTCCCAACTACTTGCATTTATTGCATAATCTTTTCGGCTTGTTAGCATCACGCAAATTCTTCTCTTTTCTTGATTTTATTCTACTAATACTGCCTTTTATTTTAACGGGATCCGCGGATTGGACATTAACAATCTCTGAAGTTTGAGCGCCATACAAATCCTCAAATAAAAATTGACTCGGGATCCTCGAAAATTACATTATCATTATTTATCTTATCCATATGATCTGTTAGCAAGAAAATGAGTACAATATGCATAAAACAAAATTAGGAAATGCATAAAAATGAGGTATAAATAAATACATTAACGAAAATAAATTGAGAAGAGCATTTTCACATTATAATACATGAAACGGCTCTCCATAATCAACATCAGTATATATTAATTTCACAGTGACATTCCAATGCATTGGCTGAACGAGGCTTTTGAAGAAGAGTGATGCAACACATACCTGCGTACTCGTAGTTATATATGTTATCTGAAATCTGATGGGAATTTCGTATTATTCAATTGAATCTATTTATCAATTTTTGTTGTGTTCTTATTATTAGATTGGAGATTATACTTTAGCCTAAGACGGCACTTATTGGTGAGAGTTCGAGTATATATTCTAATTAGCCTTGGAGTATTTATTTTGGCCATCATTGCTCTCATTTAAATCACATGAAATAATTGAACGATGATAAACATAGAATTGTGATTTTTAGAAGAACAAATTCGAACAGAAAAAAGTACCTGGAATTGCGATCGACATATTCTGTAGAATGGAGAATACATTTTAATTCTAGAGAACAGAGTTTGTTGTTTTAACCAAGAAATCATGGAGAATATGTTTTAATTCTCCATGAATCAACCAATAAATCAACATACAAACCTAAATTTTCTTTTTAATGGAAGTTACGTGTTGGTCCGGAGACGAGAAGTCAGGTGTAGAGGGGGGGGGGGTGAATACACCTGAGCTCTGTTTCTTTTTCTCAGTGAAGGTCAGCTGAAGCTGATGTTTGCAACTGATGAACAGTGCCAAATAAGCCTTCGATCACTGGGGTCAAAGTGAGTCAGCTTCTGAGCTCTTCTACTGACTGATGTCAGTATTACGAAACTCAGTCGGAGACTGTAGTGCGGATAAGTGTTAGGCCCGGAGTCGTCTCTTTTGAAAACGTGTTTTCGCAATGTAAAGTCTTTTGGTCATGCGCTTTTTAAGATACGTTTTATGCAAGTCGATGATTTAAAACCGGGTTAAATGCAATGCGATAAAACAAGAAATAACACAAGCGATTTTTAACGTAGTTCGGATAACAGATCCTACGTCCACGGTCCTGAACTCAGCAGGAGAAACTTGTTGATTAATCTGAGCAAGTCTCAGCAAGGAAACTGTACGCAGGATAGATCCTTCTAAGTTATAGTCCTTAGCGACTTTTACAATCCAAACCTAAGTTTAGAAGGGAGGGAATATTCTCCAACTGAGAAGGAGTTCTTACAATAAGAACGATTCACTAAATGTGAACTCCTTCGAATCTAAGCTATGAATCTAGCAATGAGCTTAGTTTAGAGAAGAAAGGGATCAAAGAGCTCTAGAGAGATGAACTACAA
Organism: Lavandula angustifolia; assembly: GCA_028984105.1. Lineage (NCBI taxonomy): Eukaryota > Viridiplantae > Streptophyta > Magnoliopsida > Lamiales > Lamiaceae > Lavandula > Lavandula angustifolia. Next base: position 30,669,034 of record CM054809.1, read on the forward strand.
GAAGTGTTCTATGAAAACTAGTTCGTCTCTGGATAAGCTTGAAGGTTCTAGAGCGTTGTGAGCTTGAATGCTTTCCCTTGATTTCGCGTATATTCCTCTTCTTTCGAAATCTTCAAATCCTTCTCTATTTATAGGCGTGAGTTGTGGCATATGTCCGTTGGAGACGACGATGCCACGTGTCACAAGCCTCCAAAGAAAACGGCCATAAATTCGAGCTAGTTGCGACGAGGGCGGTTAATGCGCACTTGTTCATGAGAGCAGACTTTTTATAGAGTAGGTAAGCGTTGTCGGCTTCTCATTGGTCGAGGTTTGTAGTTGGTGAGATTGTCGAGTTGACCGTTCAAACAACCTCGTATGTCTTCCGTTCGAACTATTCAAAAGACTTCAGGTGCGGGGTCGCTTTTCGTCGGGTCTGATGGGCGAATACGTCTCTGTCTTCTTCGGTGAGTCGTCCGACCGATGAAGTGAGCTTCGATAGTCGGTTGGTCGACTGCGAAGGTATTGTGCTTGCATAGGTTCTTCCGCCGATGACCATCAGCGATAATGTCTTCTACCGAGATCGGGTAAGCCGATGCGCGTCTCTCCACGTGAGTTTAGCATTTAGCTTCTGACGAAGAACGCAAGCGATTACATTGATGACATGGGGTTCTGAAAAGTATCTTAAGATCAGTTCAACAACTACCCCATACAGGACTTAGACAAAAACAATAAACATAACATCAAGTCTAACCTATACATCAGCTAATCCTATCGACACACTAATCTACTGATATCAGCTCGGTTTTGGGATCTTCAATTCCATAGTACTACTATGATTTCCCCCAATTTCTTTTAACCCTAGAACAGCTGAGTATCAATCTACTGACTCATATCCAACATTACGTATATTACTTAGGAAAGAGAATAAAAAAGAAAAGAAAAAGATTATGAATAAGATTAGGGATGCACGATAGTAAACGGTTACAAAAATAAATGAACTTAAATGGACATTAATACCCTTAATGATATGTTAATGAATAATAAAGTAATAAATAAAAATTTATATTCAAATTAATCATGATCATAGATTTATAAAAATGAAGGGCTAGGATTCCTTCCTATTTCTTATTTTAAGATACCTTCTCATATGATCCATTCCCATATATATATATATATATATATATATATATATTTGACTGGCCCCCTCTATTGATTTTTCAACAAGTTTTGTTTACTAACCGTGCCATAAATATCTTTAACGGGTCCCGTCTCTATCAGTATATTGTCATCCACCAACAATCAATTCCAATTGGAAGTTTGTCTAAGGAAAATCCCTGGCTCCTCCAAAATAAGTAGAATTTTACAATTCCAATATTCCATGTCCAAGTCAACCGTGACCTCGCGGGTAAAAAAATATACATTATATTAATTTGATACAAGAAAAGGCAAATATGTAGAATGAAAAATAGAGCTAGGTGCAATGTAATCCCTATAGTGTCGACAAGGTGCAATTTACCTTCATATGAATTTCATATGAATTAAAAAGGTAGAATACACCATCTTGAGATTTTTATTTCATTGCACATTGTTCTCTGCATGTAATTTTGTCCCATTTTTGGCTTTTTTGAACAAAAATATTCTAATCAAATAATACATATATTAAGGTAATATCATACATATTAAAATAAGCCTTATTAAACCATAAGGGGACTTGTAATTGTATTTCACAATTGTAATTGTAAATCACAATTTTAACACCCAATTATCCACATTAAATAAAGCACTATTTTGTGATGCTCATTTAGTATATTTTATGAATCAAATCTTACAATTTTGATTACCAAAACATTACTCTCTAAGGTGGTGTTTGGAACTGCTTTCAGTTGCATCTGGAGTGTTTGGAACACCCAGCTTTCAGCAAAAATTCTCTATCAAATATAGCCAAGACAGATAAGCTGCTTAAGCTGCTATGACACAGCTTTCAGCTGCAGCTTACAGCTTATATAATTTATTGCACTATTTTATCCTTTAAATATTTTTATAATTCTCCAAAAATCATTAATTTTAAAATTAATATTTTTCTTAGTTATAAATTTAATTATAATTATATTTTAATATATTAGTTAGTAATTTGATAAAAATTATTTTATATTTATTATTTATAAATTCTTCAAGTTTAATGAAATAATTATTATTAAAATTAAATATAGATTAATTAAAATAGTGGGTTCTGAAAATTTTGAATTCTAAACTAATATTTTTTCTATTTTTATTTAATGATAATTATTTCTTAACTACATAATTGTTAAAATTATATACAAATATTATTATTATGAATTTAAGAAAATAAATAATATTTAAAATATAATATTATGATATGTTTATGCTAATATGATATATTATAAATTTATAAAAAATAAAATTAATTTAATTTAATATTTATTTATTTATTTTAAATTATAATAATTTAATAACATTAAGGGTAAGATGAATATTTTTTTTAAAAACTTAAAATAAGCTACTGATATCAACAGTTTTCCAAACACTATTTTTCTCACTTTCAACAGCTTTCAGCCCTTATTCTAAAACACTTACAAATTTTCAAATTAACAGTTTTCAACACTTATCAATAAGCTTCAGCTATTCCAAATACCCACTAACATTATTTCTCAAACTACTTTTCCGCACATACTTTTCACTAAAATGGGTGTTCGGACTTTGTTCCATAATTTAAGCGAGCAAATAAAAAAATATTCTTCCGTCCGCGGATCTCTCTCTCTACTGGGCAATCCAATCATGTGTTCATGGAGTAGCAAGAAAATCACCATGATAAATATTCTGCTCATCTTCGTATACCTTTCGTCCTCCGTAAAAGCCCAGGGCAATCCCTTCCAGTGTAATCCCTACGGGAACTACACGAGGAACAGCACGTACAGCGCCAATCTCAACGCCCTACTCAACTCTCTCTCCTCCAACATGACCGACAACGGCTACTACACCTCATCAACGGGGCAGACTCCGAACACAGTCAACGGCTTGGCCCTCTGCAGAGCCGACCGTACCCTCAACGAGTGCCGCTCGTGTGTCGACTCAGCCACGCGCGAGGTGCTGCAGTCGTGCCCCAACCAGAGACAGGCAGCCATATGGTACGAATACTGCACCCTCCGCTACTCAAACGGCCCCATACACCAAGAGAAGACCTTTAAACCCACATTTTATTTGTATAATGTTCAAAATGTTACCGGCGGAGATCAATTCCAACAGGAACTGGCGATGCTGCTGGAAAATCTCATAGTGCGTGCAGCAAACGGGAATTCCAGACTCAAGGTTGGTGTAGGGACTAGGAGTTACTTATTTTGGGCTATTTATGCTCTCCTGCAGTGTACTCCAGACTTGTCATCGGTAGAATGCATGAGTTGCTTGAGCAACATGACCCGAGGTTTGGAAAATTATATTTCGATGGGGTTCAGAGTGCTCGGCCCCGACTGCAATATTCGATATGAACTTACAGATTTCTACAATGCTACTAGGCTGATAGAAATTGGGGTAGAGCCGTTGGTGCTATCGCCGAGGCCACCGCCATCACCATCGCCGAGTAATTTGCTACTTCTCAATTACTCGCTCTTCTTGTTGCGATTCAAGAGTCAATTAAAATCCTAAATTCAATTTTGGAATTTTTCTTTACTTTGATTCATGATACAGAATAACACTAGGATTTATATTTGTTACCTGCAAATTCTTACAGCTAGTTTGATTACTTTTATGTACTTAATCCCTCTTCATTTAAATTAGAGTTTCATCAGCTTGTTTTTTTGTCTCTGAAATTCATAAAAACTAGGCAAGACTATGTCATGTTCGAAGTAACAGAAAAACTACTATACATAAATTGAAACTAGCCTTGTGTGCATGTAATTAATCAGACAGTTATTTTAGTGAAATTCCTATAATAAGTAGATGTAAGAAGTTTTTTGATTTTGCAGGCCCAATGTATAATAACAATAATACAAGACCAGGAAAGAAAGATGACAAAACAACAAAAGTTATCATCATCATCATTGTCGTAGTTGGAGTTACTCTAATCTTTGCGGCTTGTGCTATCATCTACATGAGAAAAAGAATGATGCGGCGGAGGGCGTACGAAATAGCCGAGAGTAAGATCTTTTTCTTCTTTTTTAATCTGTATTTAGAACTAATGAGATTTCCATTGAGATTATTCTCCTTGGTGAATCAGCTGCCGACGACATTAGCACTGTTAAGTCTCTGCAATATGATTTTAGCAGAATTAGAGTTGCAACTAGTGATTTTGACAATACAAACAAGCTAGGGGAAGGTGGATTTGGGGAGGTTTATAAGGTAATTTTGTATTTTACTTCAATAAACAAGAACAAACTACCATTCTTAATTCAACTAATTTTGGTTTATCTTGTTTTGAACTCAGGGGAGACTTCAAACCGGCGATGAAGTAGCGGTGAAAAGGCTATCCAAGAATTCGGGGCAAGGCAATACGGAATTCAAGAACGAGGTATTGTTAGTAGCCAAACTTCAACATAGGAATCTGGTCAGGCTCCTAGGTTTTTCTATGGAAGGAAGAGAGAGGGTTCTCATATATGAATTCGTTCAGAATGCAAGCCTAGATCAATTCATATTTGGTAATACTTAATTTGCTTTAGTGTCATCAAACATTAATTTCGTTGCTCAATTGTAATGGTTTTCTATTCGCTGCACATGTAGATCCAATCAAACGCTCTCTGTTGGATTGGGATACACGCTACAAGATCGTAGGGGGAACTGCAAAGGGAATTCTTTACTTACACGAAGATTCTCGACTCAAGATCATTCATCGCGATATCAAAGCTAGTAATGTACTATTAGATGGAGATATGAACCCTAAAATAGCAGATTTTGGCATGGCAAGGTTATTTAAACAAGATGAAACTCAAGCAAATACCGACAAGATTGTTGGAACTTAGTAAGTTGAGTACCTAAACAAATAAGGATTCTCATTAGCAATGATTAACCATTCCTCCCTATGCAGTGGATATATGTCACCCGAATACGCTATGCATGGGGAGTTCTCCATTAAGTCAGATGTCTTCAGTTTTGGTGTGCTAGTTCTTGAAATTATGAGCGGTAAGAGAAATATTTGCATTCGAAACGGGGAGCATGTGGAGGACCTATTAACTCTTGTAAGTGAAGACAATGTACGTAAAATCCAAGTTATTGCATTATTGAAACTAACAATAACACATTTAACTTCAGACATGGAAGAACTGGATAGACGGGACAGTTGCAATGATGATAGATCCTGTTCTGAGGAGTGAGGCGGGTTCCATACGTGATATGGTGAGGTGCATTCACGTAGGAATATTGTGTGTTCAAGAAAATGCTGCAAACAGGCCAACAATGGCTGCCGTTGTTCGAATGCTCGGTAGCTCCACTATGACCATGCCAGTACCTTCTGAGCCTGCATTTTTTAAGGCTAGTTGCTTTGGTTCAGCGGTTCAGCAAAACATTTCGGAAAAAACAGGTGCATCTGAAGCAGCCTCAACTCAAAACAATGTTTCAATCACCGAATTACAACCTCGTTGATATGAATTGCAAGATTTTATCATCCACCTATTTTTAAGGGAATGTTCCGTTTTCTCATTTACCCCATGTATGACCATTTAGAACTTTTGACAAAAAAATGTTCGCATATTGTTAGTAATATTATAAATTATAGACACGAGAGGAAATAGGATTTGTAATAAAAGATCATGTCAACATATTTATTTAAGTATAGGAGGAAAAAATATATATACTCCGGTCTTTATTTTAGCATACTATAATAAGCACACGATGGAGTAATATTCGATAAAGTAATAACTTTGCTTAGATAATAATTTATTCTAGTCCCGACTTAGGCCAGTGTATTAAATAATAATTTCGCTAAATGCATTAAGTAATAAAATAAATTAAATTCTTAAGGGCCCGATTAAAATAATAATTACTGATTTTATGAAATATGTATAGACCATCACAATACTACAAATATACAAAACTACTATAATAATTTCTTATGAAAATATAAAACTATATTTATTTATTTATTTCTTCCTAAACCAAAATTAACTGTATTCTCACATTTGTGTGGAACATGTACAATTTCAGAAATATTTTGTTTATGTTATAACAAGTAATTATTTAAGGTTGTTATTGCTTGAAATGCCTATTTAGATGACACAATTGGAATAAATATACTATCATTTGGTTTGAGGTCATTTTCTTCATTATCATTATTGTTCATAATTAATTGAATAATTTTCTTCATCCATTGGTAGTTACATATTTATATTATTTTCTTCATCCATTGGTAGATCAAAATTGTAATTTTATAATTTCGACTCTCAAATTATAAATTTTGGAATTCAAGATGCTAAAAGAAAAATAGCTTTGACCTTTCTAACCCACAGTTGATTCACCTTTATTGATAAATTTGGCACCTTCGAAAGAATCTATGTAAGTCCCGCTTCTCTTAAAGTCAAGTGTTTGAAATGAGTAACAAGGCTTCCAATTGGAAAATCATATAATGATAGAAACGTGACTCAAACGTCCATTTCACAAATATCAGGACGGGGCAAGACTTTTATCGTATTTTTTACGTATACTAGCGCAGCTTATAGCCGCGCTCTGCGCGGGGTTGTGAATCTGCCCATAATTTTACTTACATTTTTTGGGTTGTGATTCAGTTCATAATTTTACTTATATTTTTTAATTTGTTCTATCTGAGAAACGTATTATACACGAGATTTTAATTGCATTCGAAAATATTACCGTTATTTAGATTGGTGCCTACTGCTCAGGGTATTTATTTCATGCACATGTAAGATATATAAACATTATAAATTTGACTATAAATTAGTGCTGCTTTAAAAACTCTTCTCAGTTATCAAATACTGCTAATGTAAACTCGATGTCCGTGTGACAACAATGATAATTTTTCTTACTCCAAATGCTTTAAATTTAGTGAATGATGAAATAATTCTCAAACGCAATTGTAGAATACGGTTAAGTAAATTTTTCTCCTACTAAACTAACCAATTCTTCAAAACTGAATATTTCAATTAGGAAAAAATAAGAATCCTACAACTCCATCTTTGCTCTATGACGGTAGCAAGCATAAAAATCAATTAATATTTAATGGAACAGATCTTATTTGGAAATGGAGTAACCAAATTGACAAGGCGTGCAAGTAAATAAACAAACAAGTAGTTCCAAATTTCATTGTAATATAAAAACTTATTTGCAGTGATTTATGATTATTATAATTATAATATATGCATTTTTATTATACTAATTATATACTGTTATGTTCGTAGCATGAGCTCTTAATTTTTTGTAAGCAACTTTATATTATATAAATGTCCAGTTTTAACCTATTTTTGAAAAGATAAAAAAAATGGGATTGATTTTTTTTTTTTCATTTTTTTATTATCCGGGTTTATCTCTAAAGCATAATTCTTATTGTTAAGAATCTTGAACAAATTCTAGGGGTAAATCTATTGTTTGCACATTATATACTATTATGTTTGTAGCATGAGCTCTTAATTTTTTGTAAGCGAATTTATATTATATAAATGTCCAGTTTTAACCTATTTTTAAAAAGATAAAAAAATGGGATTGATTATTTTTTTATTTTTTAATTATCCGGGTTTATCTCTTAGCATAATTCTTATTGTTAAGAATCTTGAACAACATCCTAAGGGTAAATCTATTGTTTGCACATTATCTATCTTGACTTCCTATCTCTTTTCATCTTATTGTTTATATTCTACCATATAATAACCACTAAAATAAACTAGAACCCCAACATTACATCATCTTGAACATCATCCTACTATACATACAAGACGACGTTACTCCATCTCTATCCAACTTATAAGTTCAAATTACAAATATAAGACAGTAAATCATATATGAATCAAATTTAGGCCAGATGTAAGCGAGGCTCGTCCCAATTGCAAGGCAGAGCTTGCGATACTTTGATTTGGTAGAAGCAACTGCAGCTGGTTAAAGAATGCAAGACAATGTAAGCATAAACAGACATTAAGTACAAAAGATTTTGCACAATACAAGAATTATAACATACTTTGTGAAGTGGTGTTCAAGGTCATAGAGATCGGCATCAATGCTATGACACTGGTACAATGAGGCTCGTATCCTCTCTCACATATTAAGGGGTTCCCAATGACACTGCAATCACAACAAGAGAATGCAAACTTCCTAAGTTTCATAGAAACAGTAAGGACTAACTCAAACCAGGTCAAAATAGTTCTTACTTGAGTGTCTTTGAAGGGAATTGAGGGACAGGGCCGCTCAAGTTGTTGTAAGACAAGTCACTGTAATCAAGATAAAACAACATAAAGAAACCATTCTATTAAGTTCAGAGAGTTTTCAGGCCAATGTAAGAGGAAGAGGAGGATTACACTAAAGAAGGCCGAGTCAAGTTTGTAAGTGATATTGGAATCTCTCCGGAGAGACTGTTGTTGTTGAGCCTCCTGATACACAACCACAGACCATTAGACATCCCTCAAGTTTTGTGGTGATATTTCAAGAATTCGAAGCTCCATTCTTACATGTACTGAAGGCTTTTCAAGTGTCCTAAAGAAGGAGGGATGTTGCCACTAAAGATATTATTTGAAAGACAAAGAGTTTGAAGCTTTGTGACACCTCCCAAGTTCAATGAACTGGTCCAGGCTTATGTTATTGTTCTCGCAATAATCTACAGCAATCCCATCCATAAAAAACCACTCTTCTTACAAATATCAATCTTAACAAACATTTGGCAATTACATTATTTGAAGATTAGTCAAGTTCCCAATGGCAGGAGATAGAGAACCAGATAAATTCTGACTAGGGCTCCCTCTGCACAATACAACAACCAATCAACAAAATTAACCCAAGAATGTTAATTTCTTACAACATTCAAAATTTGGAGAAATCTATACTTATTAGACTTACAGAACTGTTCAAATTGAAGAAGAGTGGGACGAATGTTCCAAAACCACCTTCCTTGAACAGAATATTGAAAGAATGATTTAAGAGCCCTATTTTCGTTATCCGGCACAACCTGGAGATGTCACCACAAGATTCAGACAACCTCAAGTAAAACAATAGATCAGAATTCAGAAACATGACTTCTTCCTGCTTACAGGTTTCACACGGCTGGAAATGTTATAGAAGAAAATTGTCTAGTTGAATTTCTCATCATGAACAAATAGCTGCATTGTAATTCCCAAGTTTAAATAATACTCGATAAAACCTATAAAGGAGAAATGAATTTAAAAAATAACAAGAGGCTGCATTGTAATTCCAAGTTGAAATGAGTGAAATCAAGATGCACACAACAAAAAACATAGTTTTCCAAATTGAGGTTCGTAAATCCCTTAAAAAACTTAAATAGTGTCTTACAAAATTTGGTAGTCCAGGAAGTTGGACTACTGGACAACATTTAGATATTCTATTATTGAATCTCCCATTCTCATCTATCATACCATCATGTTAGAAGGTTCAATGTGCATAAAACAAATTATAATTAGAATGTTTTTGCATTCTCCTGATCTATTTTAGTTATTTAGTCATTCTTAAGAATTATATTCATCAAATAAAACTAAAAAGCCGACATAACCTAGTTCATCCTTGGTTAATGTGACAGTAGTTGGAGGAGTTCATGCACCCTAGAATATTGTAGTCAAACATTTTTACCTAGCAAGGTCTTCACCAATTGAAGAAATAACTTATGCCACCTTGCTTAGTACACCTTGCTTAGTTTACTCAAAGTCAAAACCAAGGATGTATTTGTTTAGAAAAGGATCTAGATCCTTTATATCCCCAGCCATCACTTACCAAAAACGCCAAGCTGAAGCTATATACACTCATTTTACAGGCATTAATAATTCAGTTCTTGTTTGGTGTATTGTAGTCAACTGAAATATAGTACAAAAAACAAGAGCAGACTAGCTATGAGATAATGGTGAATGTAAAGCAATAGATGAAAAACCTTTTCTGGTAGCTTCTTGATCAGAAGAATAGCATCCGAGTCCCTCAAGCTTTCCTTACCACCTAAATTAGATATAGAGCTGGAAATATGGGCAGAGCAATAATAGAATTAGGAAAATCACAGTTAGAATCTAAAATGAACATAAAAATCAACAACTAACTCTAAAACGGAGAGTGAAAAAGGAGCTAGCAGAAACAACATAATTTGAGTAGTTCTCACCTATACTTGCATAATACTGTACGTTGGAATTAAAGAATTCAACGCCGAAGCATTTGGACATAGTGGATAAGTTGGTGCTCATAAACTTTTAGTTTGTAATACAAAATCAAGCGAGTCCATAGGCAAAACATGTATATTCATAATTTCATATGATTTGTTCCCACGGGAACTAGACTTAACTAAATGTGCATTAATGATGGTAACGATTGGTGAACAATTATGTTATTAGGGACACTTAAACTATAGAACGTTAATCTAAGCAAGAGATATTATACAGTTTATCAGTCGATAGCCAAAGTTGAACAATCACCTCATAAGAAAACTATGAAACTTCATGGAATCGTTAACTAACCTTTTCGAAAGCAGGCAAGCCTCAGTCTATTAGTGGACACCTCTGTCACTGGAGATGGAGATGAAGTAATAGATTCCAATCTGTTAATTTAATGCATTAAACATCAGCGAAACAGTTGCCAGCACCATTAAATTTCGCGAGAAATGATATTGCTTAGTACAATCTGCAAAGTTTAGGAACTCAGAATAAGAGAAGGAGAGAGGGGATACTGAGATACAGTTTAGGAACATAAATAGTCAGTTTAAAAACAACTACGAGGCTAAAAGGTCAGGAAAAAATATGTAACAAAATATTGCAGAACTCAGAATAAGAGAAGGAGAGAGGGGATACTGAGTACAGTTTAGGAACATAAATAATCAGTTTAAAAACAACTACGAGGCTAAAAGGTCAGGAAAAAATATGATTAACAAAATATTGCATCAGAAATACCCTTGTTACTCAAAATATTCGTTAGCAACTCTTGTTAGCATATCAGCTCTATTCTTATTACGGCAGCAACGATCTTATTATAGGTGTGCAGATCAACAGTATGAGTACCTGACAGGAGGTAATATAGTTAGCAAAGGAGTGTGGCATCTGACAAAATATGCGAAAAAACTCACCTCTATTGAAGGCCAACTTGTGAAGCAGGTAGGCGGAAAACTTGGTCGTAGACTATATTTCGAGTTTCACAATCAGTTTTTCGTTCTGACAGTAGAGCAGGTGCGATCAGAACTGATATTTGCTTTATTGTTTGGGCTCGCAACAAAGCAACGTATAGTTGGCCATGTGAAAAAACCGGTTGTCGTAGGTATATTCCAACGTAGTCCAAAGTTTGTCCTTGTGCTTTGTTAATTGTCATAGAGAAACATAATTTCACTGGGAACTGAGTTCTAGAAAAAGGGATCCCGTGTTTTTGGTTGTCGGGAGAGTTCAATGGAATCATAGGCAAGAAGAAACATTGGCCGACGTGGCGCCCAGTAGCTATCTCTACATGTAGTGATTTGCTTCTCAGTTCTTTACATATCATTCTTGTTCCGTTGCATAATCCTTCGGTAGGATTTAAGTTGCGTAGCAACATAATGGGACAACCTTTTTTCAGGGTGAGTTTATGCGGAGGCATACCATTTGGGTTGAGAGTATTTAGAAACTCCTCAAAATCTCCTTGTTGGCGTTCATCAAGTGTTTTGTCAACACTCGTGTAGACGGTAGAGTCGCCTGGGAATTGTTCGATTAATCTGGAATTAATGTCATCTACAGATTCGTTTGTTGGACATAGTATGCACCTATTAACCATAGTGTGCGGTTCGAATAAGAAGTGCTTTAAGTCTTCGAAAACGTAATGCACCAATCTGCAAAGAATGGATGAAGGTCATGATAAATGGATAACATGGTAGGCAGAATAAAAATGCTATTATACATTGATCAGCTGGCGAATGATTTGTCAAAATTCTCATAAGGCATGACGATGTTGGAAGGTAGGACAATGTTCCTCTGATCGTCTGTTTTTATCCGACCTTCACCAACTGCTAATAGGAATTCTGAGAAAAAAGGATCTAACCGGGCACGCATGTTGACAGTGAGTCGAATTTTAGTTAGGAAAGGCCATATAGATGTTCCCAGAATGCTTCGTTTTATGAGCGTATCGTGTGTTGCATTTTCGAGAACTGGAAGAGTTTGTCTAAAATCTCCTCCAAATACAACTGTCTTCCCGCCGAGTGGTGCGTTGTTAGACATTATATCTTTCAAAAGTTCACTAAAAGCTTCAAGAGCTTCTTTATTTGCCGCTGCTGCTTCGTCCCAGATTATTAGTTTGGCCTCCAAAATCAGTTTTGCAGTTGAACTTTGTTTGCTGATTGTGCAATTCTTCTGTTTCGAAAAATCAATAGGAATTCCGAAACGAGAATGTGTTGTTCTTCCTCCAGGGAGAATTGATGCTGCAACGTCGGAAGTTGCTACTGCTAGTGCAATGTGGCTGTCGTATCTAAGAGTGGCTAGCAAACATCTGTACAAAAAAGTTTTTCCCGTACCACCAGGGCCGTCCACGAAAAAACTGCTTCCTGAGTTTGATGTAATACCAGCTATAATTGTTTCGTAGGCGAATTTTTGGCTTTCATTTAGCTGCAAATGTAGTTGGTGTTCTTCTTCATCGACAACAATACTGTGCTCGAATTCAATTTCTTTTCTGTTTCTGAACCCAAGGAAGCTGTCGTGTGGGTAGGGTAGATGTATGAATTCTTGAATTGATCGGCCCATTTGTTGCAAAGAAATGTCGATAGCTTCAAGTGTTTTGATTTGTAAACATTGATCTTCAGGATTTGTTGTTTGCATATAGTAGCGAAAATCGGCAGAAAGAGATTCGAAGAATAAACTGAACAATTTTGAAGGGTTGTCTGGGTTGCAATGTACCAGGGCGGTAGCAAAGAGATATCTTAGGGAGGCAGGCATGGCCGTGAGTGATGCTTCTGCGATAGTATCCTCTACGTATTTGTCTGAATGTAGCAGCCTGAGTTGTAACGCAGCATCATGGAATGTTGGGAACATTTGGCCATTCACTGTTATGAGTTCTTCAAAAGATGTAGGAGCTTTTATGTTAGATAATAGCAAGCGCAGGTAGTATCTCTCTCCTTCTTCTAAACTAACTGTCACAGGTCTTCCTATGACCTTCCCTTTTTTCCGGTAAGTCCATTTAATTGTTTTTTTGTTCCAGACGAAAAACTGTGGGAAATCTTTATATAGGAGTTGCATGGCACGAATTCTAGGGTATGTGGCATTCATGCCGAAGAATTCAGTCAGCATGGTTTTCGAAGAATCGGGATCTGTGACAAGATTTTGAAGATTGGTGTTGGGGCGGAATGATAAGAGCTGATTTCCTTCGAGGTGTACCTGCAGTGTGTAAACTGATGGAGTCATGTGACTAAGGGGAAATCCATATATGCGCCACGTTGCTTCAGGAGGGCCAAGCCACTGAGCATCTTGAAAAGATCTTATTTCATCAATGTCTGATTCTTTGTCGGTTATTCCTAATGAGAAATTTACCATTGACAAACCTTTATACACGTACTTATACATGTATTTGACTAGCTTAACAGTCGAGCAAATCTCTACATTTAAGTGGCAGTCGAACATCGCGAGTAACCGAGGGTTATATGGGACAACCCATCGATTGTCTAGCTCTTTGCCTGTTACAACAACTTTTCGACCGTTGTTCCGTCGACGATATGTTGGGTAAGTGTCCTCGGCATGTACTGTATAATCCACGAATGGTCTAGGGTATTTGTCCTTGCAGATGCCATCTCGCATACAAACCCGGTCTCTGTTCATTTTGCCACAAGGACCGTGGATCATATGCTTGATAACTAATCTATGGAGGTTGGGGAACTGATTCTCGTCTCGGAATCTCTGCGGATACAATCCTATCGTACGCTTCAGGTGTGGAAGGTTTATGTTTAGCTTTTAATATAATCAGGAAATGAGCATGTGGCATCCCCCTTTTTTGGAATTCAACTACATAAACATAGGATTCAACCTCGCCAAAGAGCTGCTTCTTGAATATTTCTTGTTTAAATACTTCAAGCTTGGCCCTGAAGACTCTGGTTAGTAGATCGGGTCGATCGAACGGTGTCTCGTGCCATTTAAGGTTCTGGCGAATTTCAGGCCACTTTGGATTGCAAGTGATTGTAATAAAGATGTCAGGTTTCCCATACTTTTGAACTAAAGCCATAGCATCAAAGTAACGGCTTCGCATATCGCGTGGGCCGTCAATGAAAGAGGATGGTACTATACTTCTGCGTCCGACGTTTCCCCCGTTGTATCGCTACCGCGACGAAGCATCCACAATGCATGTTCGCAATTCTGTCCGGTAGTCTGACTGCCAAAACCTGATGTAGTCTAATCTCTGGGTCTCAATCTTTACGTACATGTTGACGACGAATTGTTGGAATAATCTTAAGGAATGTAAGAGTATAGATTTGTACCGTGTTTGCGCATTTGTAGCTTGTAGCTATAAAATTGACGGGCAGTTACGAATCCCTTCCGTTCGGTTGATCATGTGCATGCTGCAAGAAGCAGAAGAAGCATTTCATCGTTTAAAAAAGAACGGATGCATTATAGCAAGACACTAGATAATGTAGTACAAACCTGCAGCTTCATGTTGTATAAAGGTTTCTCCGTCTTGTATGGAATTGATAGCAGCTACATTCTCAGCGTTTGGTGTAGACGCTGTAGAGGAAACAATTTTGTCGGTCTAAAGTATGAAATGCTACGTAATATAAAGTTGTAAAAGTTTACGAGTGGAAAAGTTAAGTGAATCCAACCTGGCACTTCATGTGCTGAAGAAGTTGATGGCATTGAGATAGGGTCAAAACTGATTGGATTCTTAGAATAGTAGAAAGGAATCGTGGGAGTTCGAGCTGCAGTTCCGACTTTAGGGATTGAAGAGTGCCAGCCCGATTCACCATGAGGGAAGAGAATTGGGTATTGTAGTGGATCACAACAGCCGTACAACTGTTTAACAATCTGTGATTTCCCACTAGTTGTCTGAACCAGCATATGAGGAGTTCGTTCGACGGATATGTTGTCAGTTTCACTAATAATAGCTGCGATTTGTTCAGTTGTAGGCAAATTATATATCCGTTGGTCTAAGAGAGGGCTTCCATTTAGGATAATGCTACAGTTTGTTGGTAATGATTCAGCGTATAGACGTTTGAAAAATTTTGTGTATGGGTTATGTGCCAGTATATTCTGAATAAGATTCGCAGTTGATGGTAGCAAGTTCCCATCAGCGGGGCATCTTTCCATTATTTCTGCATGGGAATCGTAGTAATACATTTGAATCCCGCAGGGTGCAACACCAGTTGAATCTAGAGGGGGAAGAAAATGGTAGATCTGCCCTTGGACTCGGAAAGTGTACATCCCCTTTAGGTTCTTCGTTAATTCGTGACCATAATTGACACCTAGAGATGTAAAAGTGAACTTGTTGTTGTATGTACGGATGTTGGTGCGAAAATTAACAGAGGCAACATTTGATCCCTTTAGCAATTCGGATATTTCTTTTGGCATTGGATGGCTTATCAAAGATATTTTCCCATCTGAACAACAGAGACCAGGAGGTTCTAGGTAGAAGCGTTTGCATTTGCATTGCAAGTGCTTGCAATCGTCTACAATTGGTAATAGGTATGGTTCTGTAGGAATGGTATTAAGAATATCTTCTGAATACTTGCGGTTTTTCGTAAGGTAGTGCATCTTGCTGTGTGACAAATAAGTGCATCTTCTGAAAAATTAAAAAATTAAAATAATCTTGAAAATTAAAAAAATTTTAATCCTTCTGAAAATTAAAAAATACTTAGTATTTGATAATCTTGAAAATTAGCTAGCGTTAATCCTTTCTTATTAAGATAAAAAAAATTCAAATTTTTCCTCAAAATTTTGGAGGGATGTTTAAAATTTTCAAAATACGCTCCAATTTTTAATATATCCTCCCACTTTTTATCAACATCTTCCCACTCCTCTAGTCCTCTATAAAAACAGTTTTCTCCCACTTTCGATACCCTCATTTTCTATCTTCGACTTGCCGGAGACCGCTTCGCCGCCGCCTGGCTTCCGCTGTCAATTTTTTTGAGAACCGTATGCCCGGAGGAAGCGACAAATTTTGATATAATCTGAATAGCGTCTCCAAATTGGGGCAACAAAGAGGAGGATCCGATGACGACGGCGGATCCAAATTGGGGCAACGAAGAGGAGCGTCTCCAAATTGGGGCAGCTCAGCAGAATCCGGGCGGGTCAGACGAATAACAACGGCGATAGCAACAACACAGCGAAGCGGAAGCGACCGATGACGACGGCGGAGGATGGGGGCGGTGCGGCGCGGCTGCCGCTGTCGGAAGTGATCTCGGATTGCACATAGTGTTGGTTTCAGGACTCGCTCAAGGAGGCAAAATCTGGCGACGTCAATATGCAGGTTCTCGTTGTTATAACGGCTATGGTGTTTCCAAAGACGACGACAAGGTCTTGCCCCCAACGCTTCTCTCTCTAAGATCAATATTTTTTTTTTTGATGTGTTTGAGATGTGATTATATTTTTTTCTATTTCATAGGCTTTTGTTAATAGAGGCTTTGCTTCCGCTTGAGTTGTGGCCATTGTTAGGTATATATACATGCAATTGCATAATGAATGGTGTGGATGTAGTAGCTAAATTGAAAAGCTAATGAAATTCGTTCCTTTTTTGCATTTCTTTTATTGGAGAATTGATGCTTAACGGTAATTTTGGTTTACGATTATATGGTTCTGAGTGTAGAAGAGCTATCCATCGATTTGGAATCCTTGTTAGGGCCGGCTACTTTTCCATCCACCACAAGGACACCGCCTTGTACAGGTAATTTTTTTTTTGGTATGTATATGTTCTTTGATAGATTCAGCAAATGTTATTATTAATATTGACTTTTAGATTCTACTTAATTATGGCAGAATGTTCATTTGTTTAATGGATGATTTGCAATGGAGAACAAGATACATTGGGAGTAAAGCTTATTTCTTGGTTAATGAAGATTAGCAGAACACTACCTGAAACGTCTTCGATGGAGTGCTATTAGATGATTAAGTATTGTTTTATTGTTTAATTATGTAATTGTTATTTTTTATGCAATTTTAATTTTGTAATTCTTACTTCCATATACTAGTGACTAGGTTGCACGGACACGGACACGGGACACGGTACGACACGGACACGGGATGCGACATTTTTTGAAAAATTTAGCACACGACACGGGCGATGATATAAAAAATATTAAATTATTAATATATATATATATATATATATATATATATTTATATATAAATTTAAAAATGTTCAAGTCAAGTTTTTCAATATCAAACTCATAGTTCAAATGATCAACTCAAACGACATAGTCATAATTCATAAATAGATAACCATAGCATAAAAATGTAAAATACTAAAATAAGTAGATAATCTAAATACATTAATAAGGTAAGTAATATTTAATTATTTAATTATATATTTATTTACTTATTACTAATGTAAGGTAAGTAATATTTAATTATATGTTTATTTACTTATTACTAATTATATATACGTGTCCCACTGTTCCTTTACTTATTTAATTTTATATTTATTTACTTTTTATTAATTTTTAACTACATGGCCCATTCAACCGTGTCCACAACAAGACTAAATCAAAAAACGTGTCCGTTGTCCCCTTGGGATGGCAAAGTTGGTGAAGGTGGGTAGGTCCGGGACCGATAGGTCCTGAGTTCAAATCCTACTAGAAGTAACTTTGTGGAGCCTGTCACCTATAGTTAGCGTAGGATGGTTGAACTCTCAAGTGTGGTTTGCAGGCTACTGCACAAGGAGCGGGGTTTACCCAGTGCGCACCGAAGGTAGCGGCTACGGGTTCCACGTATAAAAAAAAAAAAAAAAAAAAAAAAAAAAAAAACGTGTCCATTCCGTGTCGGACACACAAATCGCCGTGTCCGTTCCGTGTCGGACACATAAATCGCCGTGTCTGAAAACATGTCCGTTTTTTTTTTAAATTTATGGACACGTTTTTGCCATGTCGGACACGTGTCGGGCGCGTGTCCGGGCGTGTCCGTGTCCGACACGTGTCCGACACAGTACGACGGGTTTTTTCGGAGTGTCCGTGCAACATAGACTGAATTTATCTTCCTAATTAATCAATTCGTACGTAATTTGTCAATAACTTATTCCATTTTTGCAAAATATGGTAGTAATTAATCAATTCATTAATAAAATAATAATTGATTTTAGATTTTTTGGCAAGAATTAAATCGTTGTTATTACTGATAAAATATCCTTGCTAATTAGTCTCAAATATATAATAATATTTAATTATATTAAAACTTTTTATTGCAATTGCATTTTAATGATTAAAAAATACAAAAATATACGTTTATTTAGCGAGGAAAACTAATTAATGGCGAGGAGGGTTATATTTGACATTTCGCATTAATGGAGGGTATTTTGGTATATTCACATCATTCATTTGGCGAGGAAATCTATTTATTGGCGAGGAATGGTATAACAGGATTTTCACATTAATGGAGGGTATTTTGGTATATTCACATCATCCATTTGGCGAGGAAAACTATTTATCAGCAAGAAAGGGTATATTGGACTTTTCACATTAAAGAACATAATTGATAAGAGTGTTTTAGTAATTTTACATCATACATTAGCGTCGAAATTCTTCCTCGCTGTTGAGTTTATACATTAGCAAGGAAGGTTATTTTTTCCTTGCTATTAAAATTGAGTATTAGCGAGGAAAGTCATTGGTGACACAACATTGGCGAGAAAACAACGTTCCTCGCGAATGCACTATTTCGTCGCTAAAAGTATACATTTGGCGACAAAATACGCCTCGCTAAAAACCAATTTTCCTGTAGTGTAAACTCCCCATTTTATCGCCTCTTTACCCAATGCGATAACAATATGCAGTCGAGAATCAGCGTTTCTACACCGTAAATTGAAGTTAAGGTAGTTTACGGTGCCACGATCGCCGGGATACGATTCCGGCACAATCACCTACGATTACAAAAGGTATTTGAGTGAAATTGATGGAGCTCCATATACGTGAAGTTGGAATGGAGGCATCGAAGCTTCTGGATCCGTAAGTTTAATAATAGATTTATTAGATATTAGTTTATTAGATAATTAGTTTAAGGATTTTAATTAGTTATTAATTATTATGCTTTCTAGGGTTTTTCTCTTTATGAGGTATATATACCTCTTGAATGTAAGTTGGGCGGCAGTTTTGAGTTGATTTTTATGGAGAATGACCCTCAATGATTTGTTCTGCTTGGTGAATCAGCCGTCGACGACATTAGTACAATTAAATCTCTGCATTATGATTTTAGCAGAATTAGAGCTACAACTAGTGATTTTGACAATGCAAACAAGCTGGGGGAAGGTGGATTTGGGGCTGTTTATAGGGTAATTTAGCATTTTACTTCAATAAATAAGAACAAATTACAACTCTTAGTTCAACCAAATTTGGGAATTTGGGTTTATCTTGTTTTGAACTCAGGGAAGACTTCAAACCGGCGATGAAGTAGCTGTAAAAAGGTTGTCCAAGAACTCAGGGCAAGGCAATACCGAATTCAAGAATGAGGTTTTGTTAGTTGCCAAACTCCAACATAAAAATCTAGTCAGGCTGTTAGGTTTCTCTATGGAAGGTAGAGAGAGGGTTCTCATATATGAATTCGTTCAGAATGCAAGCCTAGATCAGTTCATATTTGGTATTGTTTTGTTTTAGTTTCATCAAGAAATAATGTATTGGTTGCCCATCTTAGCAAATAGTTATGGTTAGCTTTTTGCTGCACATGTAGATCCAATCAAACGCTCTCTGTTGGATTGGGATACACGCTACAAGATCATAGGGGGAATTGCAAAGGGAGTTCTTTACCTGCACGAAGATTCTCGACTCAAGATCATTCATCGTGATCTAAAAGCTAGTAATGTACTGCTAGATGGAGATATGAATCCTAAAATTGCAGATTTTGTCATGGCAAGATTATTTAAACAAGATGAAACTCAAGCAAATACCAGCAGGATTGTTGGAACTTAGTAAGTTGAGTACCAAAAGTATTAAGATTCTCTTAAGCAATTTATTAACCATTCCTCCAGGGGTGGAGCCAGAATTTTGAATTGGGGGGGGTGAATTATGTGTGAGGTTTAGTGTGTCTCATCCGGGGGTTCGGGGGCGGAGCCCCCGAATTTTTTTTTTAGTGTAACAATGAGTATAAGGAATTCAAAAGTACTTACAATTTATAAAACAACAAAAAAAACGAGTCCAAAACGAAGTACAAAAACCATATCAGATTACAATATCTTCTTAGGCATTTGAAATTGAGACCGACGTTTTTTCATAAGATTAAACTCCTCAATAATTGAATCTGTATCAAAAGATTCAACAATTTCTCTTTCTGAGCTCATTAGTAAACAACCACGAAGGAAATCATCTTCTATTTTATTCCGCAACCTTGTCTTCACGAGTTTCATTTTAGAAAATGCACGCTCAGAAGTTGCAGTTGAAACCGGAAGAGTTAAGATAAGTCGAATCAATCTATAAATAAAAACAAAATATTAGATTTTTAATGTGTCAGAAAATTGATAAAAATAAAATCAACAAATATTAATATGAAAAAAGAGAACAAACCTGTCTATCAGATAGTATTGGATTGACTTTTCGGTCTCAAACAATACTTGACATAGATTAGGAAGTGATGATGCTTCTAGCAAACGAGGACTTTTCTTGATATCAACTTCAAAAACCTGCAATTGATACTGAAGAAGGTGCTTCTCTTGGCTTGTGAAATCTGATGAATAGAATTTCTCAACCAACTTTGTTAGATCTAGAATATTGAAGAGTTTGTAACCACCTCTAGGATCCAAAGCTGAGCTTAGCTTTAGCAACTCCACTGAAGCTTCATTAAATCGTATATTCATCTCATGCAATATGCAGTCTATAGCCCCATTGAATATGTCAATCCTATAATAATGGTCATATGTAATAGGATTCTCCTTTCTTTTCCGACATGCCCTTGATTCTCGAATACCATTCATGTCTGGGGTCTCAATCTCATGTTTTTCACAAAAAACATTGACTTTTTGAAATAAGTCATTCCGTCCATTTTCTCGGAAATTCTGGATGATCTCCTTTGTACTCCCTACTGCATCCATCGCATTGAGAATGTGTTGTTGTTTTCTTTGTAGCAATTCACAAAGACTATCAGTCTTCCCCAACAACTCTATCATAAAGTGCAAGTTGAATACAAAATCAAATGATAGCATACCCTCAAAAGCTCCATCGACAGCTGCTTTTGAAGAAAGAGAACCATTGTCGCTTATGACTTCGCCCAATACAGACAAAACAACTTCAAACATTTCAAGCAAGTTAGATAGAGATCTGAAATGAGAGCCCCATCTTGTATCACCTGGATGCGGTATGCTTCTGATTTGATTCTTCCCTTTTCCTGTTTCAATGTCATTTCTCTCTATTTCTTCTTCTATTTGGATAGCTCGAGCAATGTGGAGCTGGTCATGGCGTTTGGAAGAAGAATCAACAACATTAGTAATCAAATTCACCATTGAGAAGAAGTTCTCAATAGGAATGATACTTTTGCTGTTGCTACTAGAACCAATTGTAAGCTATGAGCAAAACAATGAATGTAGTAAGCATATGGGCACTCCTTTGCAAACAAAGCTTGTAAACCATTCCACTCTCCACGCATATTACTTGCACCATCATAACCTTGCCCTCGAATGCTTTGTATGTCAAGATTATGATAAGAGAGCACATCACATATAGCCTTCTTCAAAGTAACGGCTTTAGTGTCTTCAACATGAACTATGTCAAATAATCTCTCACGGATGATTCCAGCATGATCCACAAACCTTAAAACAATAGCCATTTGTTCTCTTTTGGATTCATCTCGTGATTCATCAACAATGAGACAAAACTTGGAATTGTTGATTTCTTCTCTAATGAACCTCTGGATCTTCCTAGTATACACCGACAAAATATCTTTCTGAATAGCAGGAGAAGTATATGAAGCATTTGCAGGAGCATTTTCTAGCACAAGAGATGCCACTTCACTATTGTACGAAGCTGTGTGCTTTATGATTTCTAAAAAATTACCACGGTTTAGAGACTCCGGGCGTTCATCATGACCTCTAAATGTAATTTCTCGGAGAGCACACAATTTTACAACATCAATAGAGACCTTAAGTCGTAGACAATTCTTTGCAACTTGCTCCGAACTTTGTTTCTCCAATACTTTGTCAATATGTTGCAAAGAGTTCGTTAAATTATTGCAATCAATCACAGCTGCTTTATGTGTAGAATTGGGACTATCTCCTTGGTGAGTTCGAAAAGCACAATTTTTTCCACCTACCTTCTTCCAAGATCGAAAACCATGAACGATGAAGACATTTGCACCAGAAATGGTAGATGGCTCGGCAAATAGATAACACTTAAAACAAAATGCTGCATCCTCACTTGGAGAGTACTCCAACCAATCTGGAAATGTTTTGTACCAAGAAGCAAGAAACTTTATGTTTCGTTTATCTACTTTTCCAGTTGGAATCGGTTGATGGGGACCCTTTGTTAGATAATCTCGTCGAATCTCATTTCTCTTATCAACTGGGTAATCCCACATCATCTTTCGTTTTCCAGGATCGGGTTCAATACCATTATTCTTTTCTCCCTCATCAACTCGTGGAACTTTAATTGGGGGAGAATCATTCTCTTCAGTTGGACTAGAGTCACTGTCTTTAGCTTCACTTTCGGGATTATTTGCACTTTCAATAACTTCCAAATTAATAGAACTAGACTCTTGAGTTCTTTTCTTAAAATAGAAATCAAGCTTCTTCATGCTTCCATTCAAATGAATCAATTAAGTACCTAAAAAGAAATACAAACACTATATCAATGAACCCAACCAATTGAACCTAATAGTGAAGTATATGTACCAAGAGTACAAGAATACAAGCATCAAGTATCAATATCAATTTATTTTCCTCAAATCAGCAACATCAAGTATCAAACACATTAATGAATTGAAAGAATAGCTAATAAACAATTAAAGAAAAGTAAACTTCATTAATTGCAAACAAAGTGACTTACCTGTCGGCCACTACCCAATAATGAATTGAAACCTTGTGTGAATTGAAACAAAAGACATGGCCACCTGTCGGCCACTAGTGAATTGAAACCTTGTGTGAATTGAAACAAAAGACATGGCCACCACTAGTGAGTAAATCAGCAAAAAAACAAAAGAAATAATTGGAAATCAGCAAAAAAATCAATTTGATTAATGATTTGTCGGCAATACCTAGGCCCACTACTACTGTATTAATTATTCACTTGTGGGTTGTGGCTTTATTCATCGGCAGCATTCATTTCTTTCTCACATAATCACATTTGCCTCTGAAGTCTCTCTGAAGAAACTTGAAGAACGCCAAAAAAAATTTGAAGAAATTGCTGTAAAAACTTGAAGAAATCGATGCCAGACTAGAAGAAACTAGAAGAAATGGCCGCCGATTTGAAGAAATAGCCGCCAATCGCCAACTTGAAGTCGAAGAAATGGACTTCTTTCTGCAGTTCTTCGTAGCTAAGTTTTAATTTTTGTTGTTTGGGGGTGTTGAATTTTTACGGTGGGTGTGTCTCTTTAGTTGTTGCTTCATCTAATTGCTAGGGCTTAGCTAGTTAGATGTTTGGGTTTAGAAAGCAAATAAGAAATTTGGAGGGGCGAATGTGCAATATAATATGAGTGAAATTAAATTTTTTTTCAAACTTTAGGGTGGTAAGTATCATTACACGTAAGTCCGGGGGGGCGGTCGCACCCACGCGCCCCCCCCTGTATCCGCCTTTGCATTCCTCCCAATGCAGTGGATATATGTCACCCGAATACACTATGCATGGAGAGTTCTCTATCAAGTCGGATGTCTTTAGTTTTGGTGTGCTAGTTCTTGAAATTCTGAGCGGTAAAAGAAATGTTTATGTCCGAAACGGGGAGCATGTGGATGACTTATTAACTCTTGTAAGTGAATATAATGTTACCGGCTTACATCCAAATTATTGCACTAGTGAAACTAATTGTAACACATTTTCAGACATGGAAGAACTGGCTTGACAGGATGCTTGCAATGACGATAGATCCCGTGCTGAGGAATGAGGCGGGTTCCATACGTGATATGGTGAGGTGCATTCACATTGGATTGTTGTGTGTTCAAGAAAATGCTGCAAACAGACCAACAATGGCTTCAGTTGTTCGAATGCTTGGTAGCTCCACTATGACTCTGCCAGTACCTTCTGAGCCTGCATTTTATATGGCTAGTCGATTTGGTTCAGAGTTTCAGCAAAATAACTCGAAGGAAACAGGTGCGTCTCAAGACTCAAGTGCTCAACTCACAATAATAATATCTCAATCACGGAATTACACCCTCGTTGATGTGATTGGCAAGAATTTGTCATCCCCCGCTGCTTAATGCGCTTTTATTAAGGAACCTTTGCTTTATAGACAACTTGTGCATTTAACTACGGAGTTTGTTCTGTTCTATTTTTGATGGAATTTGGTTTGTCAAATTACCTGTGCGGATTTAGCACTAAGGATCCTCTTTCCCATACATGTTTCGTTAATGAGGTGGCGATATATATATATATTTTTTCATAATTGTATATGTATTGAAATTAAGTTAATTATTTTGATTAATAATTTTTTTGAATTAAAAATACACATGTTACCACCTAATTGATAGGACATATATTGGGAATACCAAAAGTTAGATAGATGATTCTCATTGGGGATTTAGTCATTTAGAACTTTTAAAAAATAATATTCATAATTGTATCTAATATTATGAAGAGAACGTTGTATCCAACCCCCTAAGGTATTAGCCAATGTGCAAAATGCCCTCTTAATTATTCAATTTTTTTTATTACCCCTCTCAGTTATTGGCCTATACGCAAATTACCGCCTCCAACCAATTCGTTTAATTAGCCGTTAAAATTATCTGGAAGAGGGTATATAGTGCATCATCTCATTTGAGGCATGCCATTGTTTGGAAATATTTCATATTTAATTCGATGACGTACTAAAGGAAATTAATAAGATTCAGGATATATTCTATATGTGGTAACTGGTATTGTTTCAAAATACTGTTGTGAGCCTGTAACGAGAAAATGGTGGAAAGTATATATCTTGTTAAAGATAATTTATCTTAAATTATATGGTAAAATTATCTTTTTGCTGGGTTTCTGATGCGGCCGAAGATTAGAAACAATAATTTATTAAATTGAAATTCAAGGATTAATGAATAGAGGATCGAAATCTGTTGATTTTTTAAAATATTAGAAGTAGATCTATTATTAATCTACATTATTCCATTGATCTGATACACGGATAGCTAGATTAACGGCTTCCAAACATCAATTTGTCACACGGATGAGACAACACATGTCGATTTCTTCAACTCATCCAAAACTATCTATTACAACTCAAAACTCAACTATAAATAAACCATATAAATCCTAAAAAGCCCAAAATCTAAAACCCACATACTATTAATTAGAACAGACCCAATCTAAAAAACAAAAAAAAAAAAGAACAGACCCAATCTTCTTTTCATCAGTCTCTCATTCCAATTGTACTCCCAATGGGAATTACGCGAGAAAACAGCACGTACAGCTCCAATCTCAACACCCTACTCAACTCCCTCTCCTACAACATGACCGACAACGGCTACTACACCTCTTCCGTGGGGCACACTCCAAACACGGTCAACGGCTTAGCTTTACCCTCCCCTGCATGTGTTCTAATAACTTCATCTACTTGTTGCGATTGTAGAGTCCCAGACTATTTACCATCAAAATAATTCATCCTGGTATAAAATCCTAAATAGAGATTAATATTTGTTATCTGTAGATACTATATCTAGTTTTGAGTTGTGTATAATTAATCCCTCTTCGTATTAATCTTAAATCCGAGTACAATTCCCTTCTCTGGTTTTTTTTTTATTGCTTGCTTTCTTTGCCTCTGGAGGCTAATGAAAGGACTTTTTCACCTAAAAAATAGGCCAGACTATGACGTAGCAGAAGAACTAGCTAGAAATCATGATATCAGCCTAGTGTGCATGTAATTAATCAGACTGATAATTCCATGGAATTCCTATAATTAGTGAATTCGAATCACATGTAGATGTAATAGCATTTCTGATTTTGCAGGAAGCACTGATAATAATGATAATGCAAGGCCAGGAAACAAAGATGATGATACAACAAAAGTTATCATCATCATCATCATTGTTGTCGTAGCTGGAGTGACTCTAACTTTTGTTGCTTGTGGTATCATCTTCATGAGAAAAAGAAAGAAACAGAGGGCATATGGAATAGCCGAGAGTATGATCTTTTTATTCTTTTTATCTACGTTTAAAACATGAGATTTTCCTGGAGAATGACCCTCAATGATTTGTTCTAAATGGTGAATCAGCCATCGACGTCGATGACATTAGCACTGTTAAATCTCTGCATTAAGATTTTAGCAGATTTAGAGCTGCAACTAGTGATTTTGACAATGCAAACAAGCTGGGGGAAGGTGGATTTGGGGCTGTTTATAAGGTAATTCAGTATTTGACTTTCAAAAGTAAGAACAAAGTAACAATTTTCAATTAACCTAATTTGTGTTTATCTTGTTTTGAACTGAGGGGAGACTTCAAACCGGCCATGAAGTAGCAGTGAAAAGGCTATCCAAGAATTCAGGGCAAGGCAATACGGAACTCAAGAACGAGGTTTTGTTAGTTGCCAAACTTCAACACAAGAATCTGGTCAGGCTCTTAGGTTTCTCTATGGAAGGAAGGGAGAGGGTTCTAATATATGAATTCGGGGCAAGGCAATACGGAATTCAAGAACGAGGTATTGTTAGTAGCCAAACTCCAACATAGGAATCTGGTCAGGCTCCTAGGTTTTTCTATGGAAGGAAGAGAGAGGGTTCTCATATATGAATTCGTTCATAATGCAAGCCTAGATCAATTCATATTTGGTAATACTCGATTTGCTTTAGTGTCATCAAACATTAATATACTTGGTTTCTCAATTGTAATGGTTTTATTTTCGCTGCACATGTAGATCCAACCAAACGCTCTCTGTTGGATTGGGATACACGCTACAAGATCAGAAGGGGAACTGCAAAGGAAATCCTTTACTTGCCATGAAGATTCTCGATTCAAGATCATTCATCGTGATATCAAAGCTAGTAATGTACTATTAGATGGAGATATGAATCCTAAAATAGCGGATTTTGGCATGGCAAGTTTATGTAAACAAGATGAAACTCAAGCAAATACCAACAAGATTGTTGTAGCAAGACAAGCTGAATGAAACGGATGGAACCTATCTTAAGCAAACTATTAACAGTTCCTCCCTAACTGATTATGTAGTGGATATATGTCACCTTGTGGCGGATTTAAAGGGAGGCGGGTGAGTGCAACTGCCCCTGAATTTTGGTGTGATATTAAAAGTTGTTTTCGATTTTCAGTAATTTATATCTTTGTCTTACTATAATTCATATAAAAAATCTCGGGGATCCGCCCACAAACCCAAGAGCAAGGAATGCTCTTCCTCGTAAATTTCGCCCTCGCTAACTAAAAATTCTGAATCCACTCCTGATGTTACCCGAATATTATGTACAATACTACATCCCAATCTAGTTAGTAAAAATAAGAATTCAACATCCATATATAAAGTGAAATTAGTGAGGAACTTTGATACCCCTTGAAATGACGAAGAATTGGTGATCGTTGTTTTCACCAAATAAATCCTGCAAAAATGCTAGAACTTAAATCAGTATAGCAAACATGTATCGAACACAAGGAACATAGATTTTAAACTTAAAATTCCTATTAATCCAAGGGTTGTTTAGCAACCACACAAATTTTGAATTTTTTCAAAAACTAATGCAAGAAAATGAATAGCAAGAATAAAATACGAAGTAAACTTATGCAAAGAAAACAGGTCCAGCAAGATGATTCACACGCACACACAATCGATCATCGACACTAAAGATAAATTAATCTCTATAAACCAATCAGTTGTAGGACGCCGTAATTAAACTGACACATCCCCTATTCCCCCTTAATTATTCAGTAATCGCCTGGTGGGCATTGAAATGACTACTTCTCTATACGTTGGTGGGAAATCAATAGATTTAACACCTAATCAACTTTAAGAACTAAGGGAACCCGATTTAGGAGCATACTCATATGGTGGACATCTAATAGTCTCCTACCAAATTAATCATATTATTCTTAGAACAATTGTGCTACTTATTTAGCCTAATCCCACGAGAAACAATGAAAGTACTAAATTAGCTATGAATTAGATTAACCTAGGGTGATCAAGCCTAAATTAATTAATCTAATTAATTAACCAAGATTAATTTGGAACCTAAGTGATTAATTATTAAGCCTAAGTCTCACGAATTCAGTTAAGTTCGTGTTTCACATCTCGCCGGACCCTAAAAATGAATTAGCTACGCATAGGGGTCCGACTAGGTAGGCGTACCGTAAAACTGGGCAGAATACTAGACATGCTGAAATTCGAAAATAAAATACACGAAAATTATAACAACTTGCCGAACTGATTTAGAACACGAATGAAAACGAAATTAAAACTAAAGGAATAGAAAATACCATCATGAAGAATCCAAATCATCCAAATGATACGCACAAACCGAAATCTCCAAAGCTAAACTAAGAAACGGAAGTAAAATTGTGGTTGTGTCTCCAAATCCGAACTAGAACGAAATGAATAAATCTATAACTCGGCTGTCTCTCTCTCTCGTGCTTGGAATGGTGTAAATATGATATGATTTGCGTTCGTCTCCTCTCCTATATATAAGGCGGCTCATTTTCCTTGTAGAAGTAGGGTTTTTATATCCAATATGGAAAGATATTAATTAGATAAATCATATCCAATTCTTTCCATATCATCTCTTTCATTATCCTCCACCTTCCTTCTCTATAATTTTGTCCAAAAATCAATCTTTTAACCCCAAATTCGTGCCTGCCACCTCAGCATCTTGTCATCGCCACGTCAGCACTAAAATCTGCAGCACAACACAGAAAATACGGTCCAACTGGCCAGGTGGGCGCCAAAACAGACAGAATTTGTATAGTACGAATTAGACTCATCAAACCTCCTTACACTTGAACCATATTTGCCCTCAAGTATAAGAAATACAAAAGAATACGTACTATTCAAATTCAGTCAATCCCCAAAACTCAAGACTCTAAAATAAAAAGTCACAGGACGAACATAAGACAAGAAAAGACAAGGAAAAGACAAAGACAAAGACTCGAGAAAAAGACAAGAAGCAACACAAGAACAAGGACAAAAACAAGACATGAACGAAAATAAGAAGCAATACCAACCATATCCGTAATCTCCGCACTCAAAGAACCAGCCAAAAATGTCAAACCATGCAAATATGAATCTCATCAAACAAGTAGAGTTGCAAATTTTAGACAAGGCACACAAATATCAACTTGGTCAAAAACCTAAGCAAAAGTGGATCATCCTCACGGTTCACTCAACACTCTCTAATCTAAGTCCGGTCAAGCCACTCAAAGAAAATAGTCCACTCTATCACGATAAAAGATCATCACAACTGCAACATCAAGGAGGTCTTTCTCTTTTGGTTGTAATAGGGCTTAGGACATAGACAAATTTGTTTTCGGTAAGGGCCCTAAGGGTTCTAAGCTCCAACAAATGTAGATGAATCTCATGCATGTCATACTTGCTTAAAATGAGATAATCAAGAGTAAATAAACAATGCCCACTACTAAAGAACTACACATCAAATGCTACTTAATATAACAACAAGTACCCTTCAATTAAGCTAATTTTTCCACGTTTTTTTATCAGCATTGTTCACTATTAACGAAAATCTGGGTACAAATACGATCGGACCTTAGATATTGCTATTCGTACACAATTCCGGCCAACAATTAATTTCGTAGCATATACACTAGGTAGGGAAATGATATATTAGAAGATCAATCTCACACAAGCATGTAAAACATGCAATGACACGGGAAAATAGAAGGCTAAAAAGGCCTCGGCTAAAATTTTCTGATTAAATTAAATCAAAGAATCGGTCAAGGCTCAAATTTAGTTCACTATGGGATAATGTAAGGTAGGAAAGGATTGTCGCGGCCAAATGGTTTAATCCCTAGTACCTCCTATCATGTATTGCAAGTGACTCACCTTTATTGCAACTTCGTGGACAAACACTCTCAAAGAAATTAGTAGGAAGTGTCCTACTTTAAAGGCTCAAATCTAATATATGGAGTGTGTAAAATTCGATCCACTACTTACTTATTATTTGTCATCCCAAATTACATACAAATGTGCATCAAGCCCTACTCTTCACAACCACTAACATGCTTGCATATTGAAACATAAAGAACAAATAAAACAGGCTTAGCAAAGAACAAGAGTGCATCAACAACTTCAATTTTTGGCATGCTTCGACGACACAAAAGAAAGGACGACACAAAGTGAAACGACGTAAAGACCTCCCTCCTTACACTTAAACCCTTGTGTGCCCTCACACAAGAAAAGAAAAGAAAAAGGGCGGAGAAACATGACAAAAAACACAAAACAAAAATGAACAAACCCTCCTTACACTTGATCCCTACTAAGATCAAGTGTGGACACAACAAACAAGACAAAAAAGCATAAAACACGAAAAATAAAACACAGACTCATATACGCAAAAATAAAAACGATGGGCAAACGACATCACCTATCGCCCCGCCTAGGCAGACGGGGCAGGACAGTCTGCTCTAGCTCATCAAACCGGCGACGAATCTTCGTCCTTACACTTAAGTCCACAACGTCATTCATAGCCTAGATCTGAAAAAAAAACAACACAAAAACAAAGACCAAACAATAATAAAATCAATAGAAAATAAACGAAAGTAAACTCGGGTTGCCTCCCGGTAGCGCCTCTCTTTACAGTCTTTGGCTAGACTATCTCCCTAGATCAACTTTGTGATGGTGTGCATAGTGGAGTCACATCCACTACTTTGATCACCCTATGCAATCTCTTCCCACGGTCTTTATCCCACATGGAATCATCATAGGTCTCTCTCCAAAACTCTTTCTCACACTTGGTTGATGGCCTATCCACTTGTCAAATGATGGAAGTCTTCTCCCTTGATGCCCTTTGCATGTATCTTTTAGGTTGGGGCTTCAGCTCTGAAATGCATGGCTGATCATCAGAAGATAACAATCTGCTGGAAACGCTCTGCCTTGGCAAGTGGGCGATTCTGCTGTCAGTTTCGGGCGAAGCATAGAGTGCCATGATGCTCTCCTTAATCTCTTTATCCCTCATGTCTTTAGCATCCAGATCAGCAAATCCATGTGTAAGAGTGAGTTCCATCTTATCCTGCAATAAATGCGTCTCAAGATATTCTTGGACAAAGCTCTCAATAACGTCAGTAGAAAGGGAATCTTCATTCTCATGATCATTAGGTTTCTTAAGTGCATTATCAATATGATGAACATAAATTTCATTATGATACTTAACACTTATGGAAACTTCATCAACATCAATCACTGCCCTAATAGTCTTAAAAAATGGCATACCCAATAGAACACCCGTAGTACCCTCAACTTGCCCATCATTAGTATCTATAACATAGAAATCAACAGCATAGACAAAATTGTTGATTCTGACTAGGATATTCTCTAGTAAACCTATAGGAGCAATGCATGACCTATCAACAAGTTGTATAATCACCCTAGTAGCCACTAACTCCACTCTAGTTAATTGATTATACACAGAAAGTGTCATAACATTGATAGATGCACCCAAATCACACATAACTTGTTTAACCATCACATTATCCATAAGAAAATATAAAGTAAACATACCTGGATCCACACACTTGGCGGGCAACATCTTTTGGATGATCGTCGATACCGAAGTATCCATCAACACCTTCCCGGACTGTTGGATTTTACCCGCTATGAAGTGTTTGACAAATTTCCCAAATTGGGGAATCTTCACAGCTTCGAGGAAAGGTATGTTGATTTCCTACTTATATAATTTATATATAATTTAGTGTATCACATACCATATAAGAGATTCAATCATAGATAAATTAGATATTGATAAATACAACTAGATTTTTTTCCTAAAACATGTATATCAAAAATACAATATCTATTTTTATTCACAAAATATAATTTTAAATTATCTCCTAATAACTTAATATAATAATAAATATTAAATCCTTTTATGAATCCTAATAGGTTTAGGAAATCTAAAATAAATAAATATTATTCTTGTCTCATAATTCTGACATCATTTCTATCTCAACTATAAACAATATAATCATAATATGATATAAATAAACACCTTCAAAGTTCAAAATAAATTTACATGACAAAAATGATTTAATGACAAATAAGATAAATGTTTTAATTTTCATTTAAATTTCTAGAGCGCGACTTACAGAACTAAAACACTTGAAACATGCATGAATAGATATGCAAGTCCACAGGAAAGTAAACTGTTGGATATGAGTCAGTAGATGATACTCAGCTGTTCGTGGTTAAAAGAAAATTGGGGGAAATCATAGTAGTACTATGAAATTGAAGATCCCAAAACCGAGCTGATATTAGTAGTATAGTGTGTCGATTAGGATTAGCTGATGTATATGTTAGACTTGATGTAATCGTTTTTAATATTTTGTCTAAGTCCTGTACGGGGTAATTGTCGAACTGATCTTCTGTCGAAGAAACTTTTCGGAACCCCACGTCATCAGTGTAATCGCTTGCGTTCTTCGATCGGCGGTGACTAGACCTCAGTAGAAGACAGCGGATCAACTGAGTAGACCTCAGTAGAGGCCAACCCAGCAGCTGATAAGTCATCAGTAGAAGAACTCATGCAAGCCCAGTACCTTCGCAGTCACCAGCTGACCTACTCAGAAGCTACATTCCTTGTTAGCCGACTTAGTCGAAGAAGACAGAGACTTTGTAGTCTACTGTATCCGACAGAAAGCGACCCAGCTACTTAAGTCTTTTCGAAAGTTCAGCAGAAGATCATACGAGGTTGTTTGAACGGTCAACTCTGACATTCTCACACACCACAAACCTCGACCAATGAGAAGCCGACAACGCTTTACCTGCTCTGACCAACTAAAGCTGCTCTCATGTACAGTGTCAACTGCCCTGCTGCAACAAGTTCGAATTAATGGCCGTTTTCTTTGGAAGCTTGTGACACGTGGCATCGTCGTCTCCAACGGACATATGCCATAGCTCACAGCTATAAATAGAGAAGAATTTGAAGTTCCACACACGAAACACACAAGACGAAACACGGAACAACGAAATTAAAAAGGGAAAATCGCTCAAGCTCTCAAACACTCTAGCAAACTCATCAGAACATCCAGCGAAGAATCTGCATTTATTAGAATATTTTGTGGTTCTTCTCTCTAGAGTCTTTAGATCTCTTTCTTCTCTACCTAAGCTCATTGCCATAATTATAGCTTAGATTCGAAGGAGTTCACACTTAGTGAATTGTTCTTATTGTAAGAACTCCTTCTTAGTTGGAGATTGTTTCGCTCCCTTTCGAACTTAGGTTTGAATTGTAAAGTCGCTAAGGACTATAACTTAGAAGGATCTGTCCTGTGCACAGTTTCCTTGCTGAGACTTGCTCAGATTAATCAACAAGTTATCCTGCCTTGTTCAGGACCGTGGACGTAGGATCTTGCGTATCCGAACTACGTTAAATTGCATGTGTTCTTTACTGTTTTATTGCATACAAACCTTTGAAAATCATAAGTTTGCATAAAACGTATTTCAAAAGTCGCACAGCCAAAAGAACTTAATTTACGAAAACACGTTTTCAAAAAGAGACAAACTCCGGGCCCCACACTTATCCGCACACTAAAGTCTTCGACTGAGTTTCGAGAATCGACAAAAGTCGGTAGGAGAGCTCGATGGCCGACCCACTCGACCCGCGATCGAAGGTTGTATTTGGCACTGTTCATCAGTTGCAACTAACAACTTTAGCTGACCTTCATCGAGAAAAAGAAACTGTACTCAGGTGTATTCACCCCCCCTCTACACCTGATATTTGTCTCCAGACCAACAATTGGTATCAGAGCACACGGTGTTCTACTGATCACCCGTTTCTGTATTCCGGTCTCCTCGAACAGATCCCGAAAACATTTTCTCTGCACAAGGCATCTCTTCATTCATCCTTATACTCATACGCATAATGTCTGACATGTCAAGTATCAGGATGGTGCCGATGTTCTCGATAGAGAACTTCACGCTATAGCGTGTAAGAATGGAGGCACACCTTACGTCGCTGCACGACAGCATGACTGACGTACTGGAGACCGGACCCATCATTCCAATGATAGACAACATTCAGTTCGCTGATGTGGAAGGTGAAGGAGCTCAAATCGGTCCGAAGGTTCCCAAGGACAAATCTGCCTTCACGCTTGAAGAGAAAAAACTGCATAACCTCGATCGAGTCGCACGAAATGCTATACTGACAACGCTCAGTGACTCACATCTCGGGAGGGTGCAGGATTGCAAAACGGCGAAGGAACTTTGGGACGCCCTGGCTGTACTAACCCAAGGAACTCCTCAGATCAAAGAAAACAAGCTCGAATTAGAGCTTCAGAAGTTCGAAGCCTTTGCGATGGAGCCCAGTGAAACCATTGACGAGCTGAGCGTCAGGTTTACGAATCAAGTCAATGTGATAAATGGGCTGGGAAAAATGTTCTCAAACAAAGAGATGAACACAAAGATCATAAGAGCGCTACCTTGACAGAAGTGGCTTCCTTTTGCTACTTATTTACGTCGCTCTGATCTTAATGCTCTAAGTCCTGATGTTATATTTTCAGAATTAAAGACGGAGGAATTTGAGTATAGTCTACCTCAAAAGTGCTCTAGTGCTCCAGCTGACACACAGTTCGATCATGCCTTCAAGGCAACAGTCAGCAAAACTGGAGGCAAAAATATTTCTTCCAGCAAGGCAGTAGCTGCTGTAGATACAAAGACCTCCGAAATATGCACTGCTTGACCAACTCGCACTGATGGCTCTCAAATACCAAAGAGAAAAGGAGAGAGTTAGAAAGCTGAAGAAATACCACAGAGATTCTCCCTCAGGTAAGAAAGATTATCAGAGAAGGGAAGAGTCTAATCCTTCTACTAAATGCAGGAAAACAGAACCTGCTGCTAGTCCATCAAAAGACTCAGCTGGAAAAAGCAGCAGCAGAGCATCAACATGCTACAACTGTAAGAAGGAGGGACACTATCAGTACGACTGTCCCGAACTCTCAGCTGCTCAAAGAGCAGAACGGCAGGCCAGAAGAGACAAATTTGCCCAGAAGAGGCATGCCTATATAGCCGGAGAAATATCCGACAACTCAATTGAAGAGGATACATTCATGTACTCTTCTGAGGACGAAGCTGCATTCGTAGGTGTTGAAGTCGGAGAGACGGTTCCTGAGGAATCAGCTGAACACTGTCTGATGGCCGGAGAAGAGGCTGAGGTAAATTCTAAACTTAATATAACCTCCTCTTCACACAACACACACGATACTTGCTCGGTCTCGGATGATCCTCTGGACGTAGTACAAGCATATGACGACCTGCTAGAGGAACAAATTCAGCTGAGCAGAGAGTTCAGCAGAACCATCCAGGAACTTGAACAGGTAAAGGCTGAGAATCAGAGACTTTCTTCTGATTGTCAGGTCTCTATTGAGTCAATGGATCTAGTTGCGAGACTCAAGGAAGAGATCGAATCTCTTATGACTAAGTCTCAGCTTCAAGAGACTCAGATCTCAGTCCTGACCAAGGACAATTCGGAGAAAGAGACTAAAATAGCCCAACTCAGTCAGAAACTCTCAGACGTACAGAAGGACTATGATTCTCTCAGGAGAAGTGATGAGGTCTGGAGAGGACTGATGACTGAACAATACATGGGAGCTAAGGAGAAGCTAGAAAGCATGCTCAGAGCACAACGGCCAACTGCTGTGAAAGAAGGCCTTGGCTATACTCACGAAGCTTCTACCTCCAAAAGCTCAGCAACGCTGGCTGATAGGTTCGTCAGAGGAAAGGTGCAAGTTGCTGACACCACACCTCAGGCGAAGAACAAACAAAAAGTAATCGCACCTCAGCCAAGCAGCAACAAACAACTGACCAAAGGTTCCAGCCCCAGGACACCGAGATCAAACTCGGGGGGGACCAAGAAGGTCGTATGGGCGAAACGCATAAGGAGCCACCGTATGAGCACCCGGCTCAATACGGCTCGTACTATTATGAGCCCGGGGGTTAGGAGAAGCGCAAAGACTCGAGAAGAAGAAAGCGCCTCGAACCCAAAATCATCGGCGAAAGTCGGTATCTCCAAGTTCTTGTGGAGAAGAAAGCCGACAAGGTTCGAAGAAGAAGTCTCGGACTTCTAAGGTCCCGAGACAGATTTGGGTTTCGAAATCACCCACTAACCAGTAAGGACCCAACTGAACCAAAGGGTACCTAAAGATGCTTCTGTTTTGCAGGTGCATAAGGACCCATGGATAGTGGACAGCGGCTGCTCAAGACACATGACGTATCAGAAGAGCCTGCTGACCAACTACATACAAGAAGATGGTCCCGAGTGAGTTTGGTGACAACTCAAAAGGCTACACAAGGGGATACGGAACACCGAACATTGGGACCGCCTCGGTTCAAGAGTAACATATGTTGAAGGACTTCAACATAATCTCCTTCTCGTCGGTCCAA
This sequence comes from Lavandula angustifolia, assembly GCA_028984105.1. Classification (NCBI taxonomy): domain Eukaryota; kingdom Viridiplantae; phylum Streptophyta; class Magnoliopsida; order Lamiales; family Lamiaceae; genus Lavandula; species Lavandula angustifolia. The sequence continues at coordinate 30,705,941 of CM054809.1, forward strand.
TTCGTGATAATCTTAACGAGTTATCTTTGACGCCGGCTTCGTGATGTTGTTGACAAATCTACGAGGGAAAACAAGTGTTATCGGGTTCGCGGAGGAAGAACATCTATGTTGCAAAGCTGGAAAATCGCAGAACACGAGGCTTGCTTACTCGCACGGGACAAAATCGGTGACAAGTCGGGATGGCTATGGCACAAAAGACTCAGCCACTCGAACTTCAAGACCATGAACAAGCTAGCCAAGAACTCCAAAGTCGAAAGGACTGCCCAACGAATCGTTTATCAAAGATAGAAACTGTGAAGCATGTCTGAAGGGAAAGCAAACAAAGAATAGCAATCCACCTATTCCGTCACCTTCCACTGATGGAATCCTTTAGCTGCTGCACATGGACCTATTCGGGCCGGTCTCTCCAGTGACTATAAGAGGCAAGAAGTACGCCCTCGTCGTTATTGATGACTATTCGAGATATACTTGGGTTATCTTTATCGCCAATAAGTCTGATGTTCAAACTGAGTTGCCCAATCTGCCGAAGAAGCTCAGTGTGGAAAAGGACATCAAGATTCAAATAATTCGCTCGGACAGAGGAACAGAGTTTCTAAACTCAGTAGTTAAGACGTACTGCGATAAAGAGGGAATTAAGCACGAGACATCAGCCTCGCGCACCCCTCAGCAGAACGGACTTGCTGAACGAAAGAACAGAACACTTAAAGAAGCAGTAAGAACGCTCCTTGCAGACTTTGGACTACCCTTGAAGTTCTGGGCTGATGCTACTGACACCGCCTGCTATACTCAGAACCACTCACTACTCACTCAGCAACACATGAAGACACCGTATGAATTATGGAAAGGGAGAATTCCTTCTATATCTCATTTCCATATTTTTGGCTGTCCTTGCTTTATCCACAATAACGGGAAAGATCAGCTGAAGGTCTTTGATAGCAAATCTGATCAAGGAGTTTTCTTAGGATACTCTCGAGTCAGTAAAGCCTTCAGAGTCTTTAACTATCGGACTCGTTGTGTGGAGGAAAGCCCTCATGTTGTTTTTGATGAATTTGTTGCGAGAACGGGGAAAGATACGAGACAAATGCGATAATGTCGGCGGCAAGCTACGGGATCTCGGACTTGCGATAAAGTCGAAAAGATCCGGCATTGTTGGGATGATGAGTCGGACGATGAACAAATCCCGGACTCAACCAACGGTCGATGTAGGCGACCTAGTTGATTCTACCGAACAGAATCAACAACAGGTAACATCGATCGATGAGGAAGCCTCCGTGGTAACCGAGACCTCTACCGAGAATATAAACTCGGGGGAACGATTAATGTTCCCGAGCTAAATGCCCCCGAACACGGAAACTCGGTAGATCCTAATCTTCTTCTTGAAATACTTGCAATCTCGAAACGATACTACTAAAATGCCTAACACTCCCTACGATTCTCGCGAAGTTGTATCGAAGAAGAAGCTAGACTCGACGATCTTGGCTAGATGCTCACTCTTCGGATCTCATAATAGGAGATCCGTCGGCGACGATAAGAACAAGATCGAGATTAAATCAAGGCGAAAGCTCACTATATTCTTGTTTCTTGTCTACGAAAGAACCTCAATCGATAGAGGACGCACTTAATGATGCTTGGCCGGATCATCGCCATGCAAGAAGAGCTGAACCGGTTCGTCCGAAACGAAGTTTGGGAGCTTGTAGACGGACCTGAGACATCGGCACGTGATTGGTACTAAGTGGGTCTTCAAAAACAAGCGAGATGAAAACAAAGTAATTGTCGAAAATAAAGCACGACTAGTTGCAAAGGGATACGATCGGGCGGAAGGAATTGATTTTGATGAAACATTTGCTCCGGTCGCTAGATTGGAAGCCATTCGTCTATTCCTAGCTTATGCAACACATCAATGCTTCAAAGTCTATCGAGATGGATGTAAAGTCGGCTTTTCGAACGGCATGCTGAAGGAAGAAGTCTACGTGGAACAACCGCCCGGCTTTCGGCGGGGACATCAAGTGTACGAGACTTAGGAAAGCTCTGCATGGGTTAAAACAAGCACCCAGGGCTTGGTATAATACCCTATCAGACTTTCTACTTCATAAAGGTTTTCAGAAGGGGACAGTAGATCGCACCCTATTCAACATAAAGTCAGGAGATGACATCATACTAGTGCAAATCTACGTGGACGACATCATTTTTGGCTGCAGAAACGAGATCATATGTCAGCAGTTCGAGAAGATGATGAAAGAGAAATTCGAGATGTCCATGATGGGAGAGATGAATTATTTCCTTGGATTTCAAGTGAAGCAATCACCTGAAGGAATCTTCATCAATCAAGCCAAATACACTCGAGATCTTCTCAAGAGATTCGGCTGCGACTCCAGCGAGCCAATCAAAATCCCCATGAACACGAATTTTAAAATCGATCTAGACAAAGAGGGAGCTTCTGTTAACTCTACTGATTATAGAGCTATTATTGGTTCTTTGTTATATTTAACAACTAGCCGACCTGATATAACTTATGCTATAGGTGTATGCACAAGATTTCAAGCGGATCCCAAGCGAAGTCATTTAGACTCAGCAAAGAAGATTCTACGATATCTACGAGGAACACCGATCTTTGGGTAATGGTATCCTGCGATGATAATCTAATGCGACGAGGTTATTCTGATGCTGATTATGTAGGATGCAGGATAGATCGTAAGTCAACTTCCGGAACGTGTCAGTTCCTAGGCAGCAAACCGATATCTTGGTTCTCAAAGAAACAACACTCAGTAGCAACGTTCACTACTGAAGCTGAGTACATGGCTGCTGGAAGTTGCTGTGCCCAAATCCTTTGGCTTTGACAACAACTGAGAGATTATAGTATCACTCAGAATGAAGTGCCCATCTACTGTGACTCCACAAGTGCTATTGCCATAACTCAGAACCCAGTTCTACATACGAGATGCAAGCACGTGGATATCCGACACCACTTCATCAGAGACCATGTCGAGAAGAAGGATATCAGAATGGAGAAAATCCATACTGACAAGCAAAGGGCGAACATGCCGACCAAACCACTAGCCGAGAACGCATTCGAGAGAATTATCGGTTGAGATAGGTCTCTTGGATCCTACCGAAATGCATCGGTAGAAGGCAACTACGATAGCGACTTATGGAGACAATTGGCAACATTTGGTATCGGTAGATGGAACCAAGATCTGACGATCGGTGGATTCCGTCATGTGATTCGAGTAGGAAGAATCACACTGCACACGCAAGGGGGGAACACGCTTATCGGTACTTCAACCATCCTCTCGCGATATAACGGTAACCGCGTGATCGAAAGTTCAGGTTGAAGAGGTTTGCGTAGTATCATATACTTAAATTCTTTTCGAAGCATGTTTGCATTTACTATATCAGTCGCACGAAGTCAGCGGTTAATGTGCATTTATTTCCCGCCATTAATAGTTTAAGGAAAGGTCAGTAGGAAACCTTCTCATTCGAATAAATGAGTAATTAATGCTGTCTGTCGCGCATTTAATGCATGTCTTCTCACTTACCTTTATTACATAAGTCTATGTTAGAGGCGGCTTTGGTAATCATTCCTCTTATAACATTCAATCTCAGCCGTCCATAAGATTTGAAAGATTAAAATTGGATCGTAGGATCAAAACTTATAATCGGTCGATATATATAAAATCTTTCATCTTCTATCCTTCCTTACTTTTCGCCATTTACAACTTAAGAGTTATCTTCGAGCGTTTCAGTTTTCTCAAAATCTTCTCAAACTGCCTCGCATTTGCATTCTTCTCAAGCTCTTTAGTATTCGGTAATGTATTGAAACCTGCTTAATACTTACTAACTTACTCTATTTTCAAGTGCTAACAAGTTGTTTTGCAGATTTCAATGGCGATAGTTCAGACTCCTGAGAACATTGAGGAGATTATGTCCTCTAAGATTCAGTTTGAACCGACTTTGGCTTTCCGGCAAGTAGATATTTCCTATCTCAGAGCCGGTCTTTGATGCTCGGAGCGTTACGGTCTTCAAGGAGTTGGTAACGAAACACCCGAGATCGTATGCGCCAAGGCAAGTGGCGAGGGTGTATTTCAACCGGAAGTCGCTTGCGTGCGGAGGCGAGGAATCTTCTTTCGCCTACATGAAAGAAGTTGATCGAATTGTTGGGATTCTACACGGCGAGTCTTCAACGTCGGGGACGCCTTGGTGCCGACATTCGACCTTCCGGACTCCGATATTTCTCCCATCGGGTATAAGGAGAAAGAGATAAATGAGTATGTCCATAAGTTACGCGGACGTGCGACATCTCGTTCAAGACGGCTTTGCCGAAGAACCTTTTGCTCCCCCAATACGAGAGGACTAGCCTACATAGTCTCTCACATACTGACTAGCTCAGCTGGATCATACGATCAACTGTCCAAACCAAGGATTCAGTGATGATAGCGATCGACGACGAAATTGAAGTGAACCCGGGCCGATTATTACGTTTCGAGATGAAGGCCCAAGCCCAAAATTCACTACCTTACCCATTTGGAGAGAGGAAGTTAGCCGGTGTGGGCAAATTACTTTATGGGACTAAGATGTCAGTCCTCATTGAGAGCTCTGTTCAAAGGCACTCATCGTTCGGCCGACTTAAAATTCTTTGACATGAAATTGATTAAGTTCAAAACAAAAGCAGCGATTGAGAAATCTATCGGGAAAGGGCCACTCGAGCCGAAGAGAGCTGCATCTCGCTCCGCCCCCTCATACCGAAGTGCCTAAGAGGAGGAGGCTAACTAAGCCCGAGACAGGCGAGGTCTCAGTGCTCGGCCTCTCACTATCATTGAACAAGCTCCTCCTCACACACAAGAAGAGCAAATTTTGGACTCGATGCGGCATTGAGGGTGCGACCCTCAAAGATAAGGTCCAGGTCATCGGCTACGAAGAGACCCGGTCGGATGTTAGGGAACCGATCGAGGAGACTCCGGCCGAGTGGATAACTATTCATTCCACTCGTCTCCATGCCACGGTGAAGTACACGATCATATTCCCCGAGATCGCTAGGCACTCGAGACTTAGTCGACATAGCCCTCGGGGCAAGGGTTCAAATGCTACGAGATTTACGAGTTGGGATATTCTAGCGAGAGATAATCAAAACCCACTCGGTCATCAACTTGCTCGATGAGGAGCGAAATTACAAGAAGTCATAGGGTACGGAGAGCCGGCTGACTTGGCTACTCTCGAAGATCTCGAGCCGCAATGCTTTATCTTCTAAGCTTGCGAGAGTCAGTTCCTGGTGATACTCCTCCGCCCCCATCTCCTCCTGCTGGTAAGGATGATGATAAGAACAATGATGATGATGATGATCAGAGGAAGGATCAGACACCCAAGGATACAGAGTTGGGAGGCTCTGCTGAGGGTTCAACTCCCCGTGAGAAGAGCAAATCATCTGATACATCAGGTGATGCTCAAGGTGCTCCGAAGTACAGTCGGGAGCAGCTCCTCACGTTTTTCGAGCGAGAGGCTCGGAACCAGTTCTTACCAGATTCAGCCTATCGGTTCCGTGTCCTCGAAGTCTGTTAACAAAGCCATTAGACGTCAAGGAGAGAAGAACCGACTATTGGCTAAGGACGTCCATCTGAAATGGACAAAGTACACTAAGGCTCAGATAGTGAGCTTAGACAGACTAGCCGCTGGCATCTCAAAAACTCCAGAAGCTCCTCCTCAACCAAATTTTCAGGAGATAATTGAGGCTGCCTTAGCCGCTCAGAAAATCAATTTAGAAGCTCAGAGTCAGCAGTTGCTCCAGAATCAGCAGAAGATCTTTTCAGAGCAGCTGACTCAAGCTCTTGAAACTATTAAGCTCGAAATTGATGAGAGGAATAAGATTGACACCTCTAGCCTTCAGAAAGCTATTACCCAACAGGTAGAGGCTCTGAAACTTATTCAGAAAGAAATGACAGAATCGCAGGATCAGGCTCTGCTGAAACTCCGTCAGGAGTCAGCTGCACAGCTTAAAACATCTAGAGCTGATCAAGAAAAAGACTAGGAATTATACTACGATCTCGTCAAGGACTTCGAATCCACAACTTCTCATATTAAGGATTCAGTCCACAATGTGGAAAGAGACATTCAAGCCATCCGCACCCAACTCTCTAAGGCAGATGATGCCAAAAAGGGGGAAGGTATTATGAAAGATGAACCTGAAATGGATACGGCTGAAGTCCAGATCTTGGAAGGAAGGGTTCAGGAGGAAGGACCCTCCACAGTTCCTCAGGGGGAAGAACCCTCTACTGCTCATGGGGAAGGTGTTCAGGAGGAAGGACCCTCCGTAGCCCAAGCAGATTCAGGGGTTCTACTACTTGAATATCCCCTCCAACCTACCCCCATCTCATCTTCCGCAGCTCACATAGAAGAAGTTGCTCATTTCATTGAGCAAGAGTCAGAAGAAGAGCAACAGGCTCCTCCGCAGAGGCCGGGGAAGGACACTGCTACTGATATTTCTCATCCTTCCTCCCCCGTCCGTAAATTCAAATCAAAAGCGGAACAAGAGGCCTTCGACCTCCGGGTAGCCCAACAACTTCAGGATAAGCTGGACCATGAGCGTCAGCTGGAAGAAGCCCAACTTGCTAAGAAGCCTAAGGGCAAAGTTGTTAAGGGCAGAGGTAAGAAGAAGGGAGAGTCAGTGGAAGAGGAGAAAAAGAAGGCTCAGGAGGAGTTTGCAAAAACTCTTCCTACTGCAGGTCAAGCTACTGCTCAGAGTCATTATCAGACTCATCTTACACTTGAGTAGGAAGCAGAAGATAGAGCCACTTGGGAAGCCACGCTGCAAGGCCTAAACCTTAGAAAAGGAGACGTAGGGCGGCTCTCCGAGAGAAGAAGAGAATGGCTGATATGGCTAAGATGATTAGCCTTATCTCAAAAGCCGGCACTGATCCCGAAGGCAAATCCCACGAGGATCAAGGTACGGGAAGAGCTCCTTATGTCAAGAAGGACCCAGCTTCTTCATATCGATAAATGGGTACCGGCTCTAGTCAATGATCAATGGGAAGAACTCAAAAAGGAATTCATCAAAGGCTACTATGTATGGGAATTCTATCCTCGTGAGCAGTCTATCGAACAAGCTTTTGACGAGTTCATGTTTAATTACAATTCTGAGCTTAGGGAACAACTTCTGGAGATCATGAAGAGAGAAAACATTCCTTTTAGAGCTCCAACTTTCAGGCGCATTCCACCTCCTAGAACAGCGCGCGGAGTTCTATGCACGAAGGAAATAGAGGATGAGATTAGAGCTGCAGCATCTCATTTCGACCCGAGTGTCGACCTTGTCGAAGACTTTGAGGATATCCGGACGGCGAGGAAGAGAATCTTTTTATACTATGGTCTGGAACCTCCTGTCGACATATCTGCTGATTTCAAGAAGCGTACTCAAGGCTTCAGGCGTCAGTAGTATTTCTCTCTACTCTTTTGTAATAGTAATAGGAACTTGTAATTTCCTGATCATATATATTATCGTTCCTATTGCTTGACAGACAATTACTCATTATCTTACAACATTTTGCTTTGTGTTTTCACAACTGATCACTAAGTGATCTGACACACACTCACACTATCAGTTTCTCTGATTTTGCCTATCTCTCACCTGCTGATGTCTTGAAGTTATCATAGCAGTTTGTTTTCCTCAGATAGATTAAAGGGGAAATTGTTGTCAGTAGGTCGAGCATATCTTATAAAATGTTACTCGTTTAGAATTTAGAAGTAGAGGTTTTGGCATCATCAATTAGGGGGAAATTGTTGGATATGAGTCAGTAGATGATACTCAACTGTTCGTGGTTAAAAGAAAATTGGGGGAAATCATAGTAGTACTATGGAATTGAAGATCCCAAAACCGAGCTGATATCAGTAGTATAGTGTGTCGATTAGGATTAGTTGATGTATAGGTTAGACTTGATGTAATCGTTTTTAATATTTTGTCTAAGTCCTGTATGGGGTAATTGTCGAACTGATCTTCTGTCGAAGAAACATTTCGGAACCCCACGTCATCAGTGTAATCGCTTGCGTTCTTCAGTCACCAGCTGACTAGACCTCAGTAGAAGACAGCGGATCAGCTGAGTAGACCTCAGTAGAGGCCAACCCAGCAGCTGATAAGTCATCAGTAGAAGAACTCATGCAAGCCCAGTACCTTCGCAGTCACCAGCTGACCTACTCAGAAGCTACATTCCTTGTCAGCCGACTCAGTCGAAGAAGACAGAGACTTTGCAGTCTACTATATCCGACAGAAAGCGACCCAGCTACTTAAGTCTTTTCGAAAGTTCAGCAGAAGATCATACGAGGTTGTTTGAACGGTCAACTCTGACATTCTCACCAACCACAAACCTCGACCAATGAGAAGCCGACAACGCTTTACCTGCTCTGACCAACTAAAGCTGCTCTCATGTACAGTGTCAACTGCCCTGCTGCAACAAGTTCGAATTAATGTCCGTTTTCTTTGGAAGCTTGTGACACGTGGCATCGTCGTCTCCAACGGACATATGCCATAGCTCACAGCTATAAATAGAGAAGAATTTGAAGTTCCACACACGAAACACACAAGACGAAACACGGAACAACCAAATTCAAAAGGGAAAATCGCTCAAGCTCTCAAACACTCTAGCAAACTCATCAGAACATCCAACGAAGAATCTGCATTTATTAGAATATTTTGTGGTTCTTCTCTCTAGAGTCTTTAGATCCCTTTCTTCTCTACCTAAGCTCATTGCCATATTTATAGCTTAGATTCGAAGGAGTTCACACTTAGTGAATTGTTCTTATTGTAAGAACTCCTTCTTAGTTGGAGATTGTTTCGCTCCCTTTCGAACTTAGGTTTGAATTGTAAAGTCGCTAAGGATTATAACTTAGAAGGATCTGTCATGTGCACAGTTTCCTTGCTGAGACTTGCTCAGATTAATCAACAAGTTATCCTGCCTTGTTCAGGACCGTGGACGTAGGATCTTGCGTATCCGAACCACGTTAAATTGCATGTGTTCTTTACTGTTTTATTACATACAAACCTTTGAAAATCATAAGTTTACATAAAACGTATTTCAAAAGTCGCACAACCAAAAGAACTTAATTTACGAAAACACGTTTTCAAAAAGAGACAAACTCCGGGCCCCACACTTATCCGCGCACTAAAGTCTTCGACTGAGTTTTGAAGTACTGACAAAAGTCAGTAGGAGAGCTCAGTAGCTGACCCACTCTGACCCGCGATCGAAGGTTGTATTTGGCACTGTTCATCAGTTGCAACTAACAGCTTCAGCTGACCTTCATCGAGAAAAAGAAACTGTACTCAGGTGTATTCACCCCCCCTCTACACCTGATATTTGTCTCCGGACCAAAATAAACATGCTCTGATACCACTCTGTAACGCCCCAATTTTCAAAATTTAACTAGGGACGCTACTTCATACTTAACATGCTTATTTCAATTCTTTCAAAATATTTTCATGGAAAAGAATCATTGAAAAACTTAATTTATTTTCATACTCAGCGGAAATCTTAAATAAAAATTTACTAAGTCTAACATTTCAAAAAGAAATAACAAAAAGTTCATAAACTTAAAGAAATAATTTTAATATCATAAATCCTCCTCGTGACCATCACCACCAACACCTCTACGCATCGACTGAGCCATTTCCTGAAAAATATTAAAATAGTGAGTTGAGTACGACTACTTAGTGGGAGATGTACACATTTATCAAAATTATAAATCACACCGATAAGACATGGAAAATTAGATCATGCAAAGAGATACTCGGCCACACAGACCACATGAACTTGTAATTGGCCACACAGACCACATGAACTTTTCAAATAGTCCGATTTCGACTGACGGCCGGATTTTGACCGATTTTTCATAGAGGATCCGAATTCGAACCTATGGTCTGATTTCGACCCTTGCCTTTCCTTTCAGGATTCGATTTCGATCCTATGTCCCGATTTCGACCATTCCTTTCATGCCTGTCATAATAACATGAAATATCGAGAACAATGTATAATAAAGATAAACGGTAACATTCCCCACCTTAACCTTGACTTGATGAAAATAATGGATATCAATGTTTAAGTCCTGCGTGCCGATCCTATACATGGAAATTTATCTTAATGACTTTACATGGAATGTCATGCATGCATTTAAAATTCAAATAATTCATAAATACACATAGATCAAAATAATCAAACAAATGTATATTATACATAATCAACTTATTAACATGAAACTTTAATGGTTTCATCTAGTAATAAAATTAGGTATATTAAACATACTCTTATTTCTATTGACAATTCATTCGTGGATTGAGCATGAAATAAATTAATAAAATCATAAAAGCATTGTCCTAAAAATTATAGACCTCTAACATGAACAACATATTACATGTACCATCATAATAAAACGTACCATAATCAAGAATTCATTTAATAGTAACATTAAAACTTTTGTTTTTCAATCTACATGCATGTTGACAAAATAATCTGGCACATCAAGAAACAAATTAACAAATATATAGTAAACGTATCCTAAAAATTCTATATTTTTAACATGAATGACCTAACATGTATTATATTCTATTAATATTAAAAATGGTCGAAAATAACATAAAGAAAACATGAAAAACAATTTTCCTATCAAGGTCATGGACATGCTGTCAAAAACTGGCAGGTTACGAATAACAATTTTTAACAATTACGTATCATTCTTGAAAAAATTCTACAAACATAATATAGTATACTAGACATACCGAGGAAGATGATCCTAAATTTTCACGACGATATGAGGACGGGAAGATGTGTAAATAATTCTTGAAACAGTTCGTAGGTATGCTGGTAGAATTTCGAAAATCTCATGTAAAACTATATTATGGACGACTAATGGTGTATTTATAGGCTTATAAATCATTATCGAAAGATTCCTAATCATATAAGGTATCAAATATATTTTATCCATAATTATTTTCCTACTTATATAATTTATATATAATTTAGTGTATCACTTACCATATAAGAGATTCAATCATAGATAAATTAGATATTGATAAATACAACTAGATTTTTTTCCTAAAACATGTATATAACAAATACAATATATATTTTTATTCACAAAATATAATTTTAAATTATCTCCTAATAACTTAATATAATAATAAATATTAAATCATTTTATGAATCCGAGTAGGTTTAGGAAATCCAAAATAAATAAATATTATTCTTGTCTCATAATTCTGACATCATTTCTATCTCAACAATAAACAATATAATCATAATATGATATAAATAAACACCTTCAAAGTTCAAAATAAATTTACATAATAAAAATGATTTAATAACAAATAAGATAAATGCTTTAATTTTCATTTAAATTTTTAGGGCGCGACTTACAGAACTAAAACACTTGAAACATGCATGAATAGATATGCAATGCAAATTTCGGGGCGTTACAATATATATCTAGTTCAAGATATTTGAATAAGTTGAGCCATTTTTGCAAGCAATTTATCAATTATCTGTTTGCTGGGTTTTTTTATTCCAATTGTATAAAATAAAAAATGAGATTCTAGACCACAATCTTTCCTTTAGAACATGATGTTCACCAATAACAATAGATTGAAGAGTATTAGAAGCTAATGTCCTTGTGGGATCTGTAGTGTTGAGATGCTTAATGCTATCGTCGAAGGTTATGTGTGCATAATACATCATTATTGTTATTTATGAGTCCGCCACTAATAATACCCAATACAAAGTGAAATAAAGAATTGATTTCTAAAGAACTGGCATTTTCTATTGATTTTCTTAAACAAAATTTGTTTAGTGTTTTCGTAAATGTCTTTAACGAGTCTCCTCTCTCTCTCTCTCTATGGTCGTTGGCATTGACGAGTCACGTCTCTTTCAATATATATATATATATATATGGTCATCCACCAACTCAAAGTTTGTCGAAGGAAAACTATTCCTTGATAAAAATATCGTTTTCTAAAGTAAATTATCATTTATTTAATTTCACGAGTTGGTGCTAAAAGTAACTATATATATTCTTTAATTTTGAATTGACTCTGTTAATTAAGAGTATGTAAATTATATAAAAGGTCAATGTCAATCAATTGCGAGAAGCTTGACGAAGCCCATAAAGTGATTTCTTCAACTTACAAATTCTGGTATCCTCCTTTCGAGCAAATCTTTGTAGAATTTTCATGTAAATATATTCGGATAAATCACCATAAAGAAGGTTATAGTTATTCCATGCAACCACGAGACCTAGTCATCGTTAATCGTCTAACAGAAGCGATTCAAACAATTGAGAGGGATGACCTAGTCATCCATGCAACCACGAGACCTAGACATAATAGAGTAATTATTACGGCATAGGAAAATGAGATAAGCATACTTTTAATTAATGAATAAACTAGAAAGATACAAAATTAAAATTTATTTTTTCAGTAGTTAGGTTTCATGTATTCATCTACTTTTTAACCGTTTATTTTTCTATAACTAAGGATGTTAAGTGCTATTCCATAGTAGAAGCGCCCAATAAAGCTTTCTCTAGACATGTGTTCATGGGGTAGCATGAAAGTCTCTATGATTCTACTCATCTTGATAATCCTTTCTTCCTCCGCTGACGCAAGGAGGAGTTTCAACAGCTACAGGTGTACTCCCAACGGGAAGTACACGAGGAACAGCACATACAGCGCCAACCTCAACACTCTACTCCGCTCCCTCTCCTTCAACATGACCGACAACGGCTACTACACCTCTTCCGTGGGGAAGACCCCAAACAGGGTCAACGCCTTCGCCCTCTGCAGAGCCGACCGGACCCTCAGCCAGTGCCGCAACTGTGTCGACTCGGCCACGGAAAAGGTACTGCAGGTGTGCCCTAACTCCAGACAGGCTGTTATATGGTTCGATTACTGCACCATGCGCTACTCAAATTATCCCATACATCAGACGCCGACGTCTGAAGCCCCGTTTTTAATGTACAATCCTCAAGAGGTTTTCAACGGAGATTGGCTCGCGCTAGAGTGGGTGAGACTGCTGGATATGCTCAAGGCGCAGGCGGCTAACGGATCTTATGCGCTCAAGGTTGGTGCAGGGACGAGAAAGGGGAATTACTCAGATTCGACTCTTTATGGGCTGGTGCAGTGTACTCCAGATTTGTCATCAGAAGCTTGCGAGCTTTGCTTGATCACCCAGATTGCCCTGAAAGGTAAAATTTGGTTGGGGGTTAGAGTGCTAGGCCCCGAATGCAATATCCGTTATGAAGTTTATCCTTTCTACAGTGAAACTAGGCTAAGGGAACAAGGTGTAACGCTGTTGCAAGGTAATATGCTACTGTGTACTAAATCACCTTCTTTTCATCTTTCATGTTTATGTTCGCTTTTTTTTTTTGGGGGGGGGGGGGACAGTTGTGTTTTATTTTTTATTTTTATTTTTTTTAAAACAAATAAACCGCTATCTTTGTTGCTCACACATAACATCTTGGTAGGCTTTGGCTTTGGACCATGACCTTTGGCGACAAACTAAACATTGTAACAGTTATGTCATCCCAAGAGAACCATAAGCATGTTCTCTGTCACCATTAAGTACATTATGTTGGTTCCTCAAACCATATTAGTGTTTTATTCCACATCGAAGACTATTTTTTTTTCTCGATTAATATATAGATCCTCGTATTGATTTGAGATGTGCTTCATCAGCATCAAGACCCACATATATTTTTGAATTAGTCAACTGGACTAGTTGACATCTCTTTTGTGGTCAAGTACTTTTGGCTTATGATCACATTCCTCAAGTTCTATGACCGAATTGTTTTTTTCTCTCTTCTATGTATTTTGCAGGCATCAGTGATAATACTACTATTACTACTGAAACTAATAATATTACGAGTACTATTAATACTAGACTGAGAAAGGAAGATGATAATACAACAAAAGTTCTCATCATCATTGTGGTCCTATTCGGAATTACTCTGACGTTTGCTGCTTCTGCTATCATCTTCATGATAAAAAGAATGAAGCTGATGGCTTATCGAATAACTGAGAGTAAGAATCTTTTCTCCTTTTCACTTTTTATCTAAAAAGTATGAGATTAATTATTATGGAGAATGGTATGCCATATATATTATATTGAAACTGACTCTCAGTGATTTGTTCTGCTTGGTGAATCAGCTGCTGACGACATTAACACTGTTGAATGTCAGCAATATGATTTTAGCAAGATTAGATCTGCAACGGGTGATTTTGACAATGCTAACAAGCTGGGGGAAGGTGGATTTGGGGCTGTATATAAGGTAATTTCGTATTTGACCTCAATAAATAAGCATAACTGAATAAAGTACAAGGCTCGGTTCAACTAACATGGGTTTGTTTTGTTTTGAACTCAGGGAAGACTTGAAACCGGAGACGAAGTAGCAGTTAAAAGGTTGTCCAAGGATTCAGGGCAAGGCAATATGGAATTCAAGAACGAAGTTTTGTTAGTTGCCAAACTTCAACACAGGAATTTGGTAAGGCTCTTAGGTTTCTCTATGGAAGGGAAAGAGAGGGTACTAGTATATGAATTCGTCCAGAATGCAAGCCTAGATCGGTTCATATTTGGTAATATTGTGCTTTGGTTTCATCAGTTTATATATGTTTGAAAATAGTTAGCTAATGGTTTGTCTTTTACTGGAAATGTAGATCCAATGAAACGCTCATTGTTGGATTGGGAGAACCGCTGCAAAATTATAGGAGGGATTGCAAAGGGAATTCTGTACATGCATGAAGATTCTCGACTTAAGATCATTCATCGTGATCTGAAAGCTAGTAATGTACTTCTAGATGGAGACATGAATCCTAAAATTGCAGATTTTGGCATGGCAAGACTATTTAAACAAGATGAAACTCAAGCAAATACCAGCAGGATTGTTGGAACTTAGTAAGTTGAGTACCAACCATGATAGTGACTTTCTCAAGCATATCATTAATTCTTTCCTCTCAATGCAGTGGATATATGTCACCAGAATACTCAATGCACGGTCAGTTCTCCATTAAGTCGGATGTCTTTAGTTTTGGAGTGCTGGCTCTTGAAATTCTGAGCGGTCAGAAAAACGTTTGTATCCAAAATAGGAATCATGTGGAGGACCTCTTGACTCGTGTAAGTTAACTCTTACTCATGTTAATACCAAACTATCGAGACTGATATAATTGCAACTAATGGAAACACATTCTCAGACATGGAAGAACTGGCGAGATGGAGCAGTTGCAACGATGATAGATCCTGTGCTGAGGAATTGTGAGGGTTCCATACGTGATATGGTGAGGTGCATTCACATTGGATTGTTGTGTGTTCAAGAAAGTGCTGCAAACAGGCCAACGATGGCTTTAGTGGTTCTAATGCTGAATAGCTCGACCATGACTTTGCCGGAACCTTCTGAGCCTGCATTTTATATGGCTAGTCGCTTTGGCCCTGCGAATTCAACCTTTCGTCAATATGATTCGAGAGAATCAAATTCAGCGGAAGCATTGAAGTCCAAAACAAGTGCCTCAGAAAGCTCAACCAACAACGATCTTTCAATCACCGAGTTATATCCTCGTTGATTTGAAAGAATTTGTCATCCACCACAGCTGAAATTAATATACTTCCAATGAGGTTTTGCTCTATAAACAAATTGCTTGTAATTTGTTCAGTTTCTCTTCCCTTCTGTTTTCTCAGTCTACTCATTATATGTAGCTTAGAAATTACGAAAAATAAAGTTGTGTAAGTATAATGTTATTATATTTATTATTTATAAATTCTTCAAGTTTAATAAAATACATTAAGTAATAAAATAAATTAAATTCTTAAGGACCCGATTAAAATATATAATAATAATTACTGATTTTATGAAATATGTATAGACCATCACAATACTACCAATATACAAAACTACTATCAGGGGCGGATCCAGGATTTTTGGTTAGGGGGGCGAAATTTATCGGAGTATGATACTTTCGGGCCCCCGAGAAAAAATTTTAGGACATTTTTCTACGTAAGTCTAATTATACTTACTCTTTTTGGCTTATTTAAGAGATTATATTCTTCTTTCATAAATAACTGCTATATTCTTCATATTTATTCGAAAAATATCGTACACAATCTTATTTTGTCAGTCTAAATTTAGTTGGAGAAAATTATGAAGACTAACAATATCTAGCTTAGGAATTAATTAAGTATTTAAATGATAGTTTATTTACACTTGCTAATTTTAGATCAATCAAGTAATTAAAAAAAATGAAACATAATATATTAATTGCATAAAGTTATATATGTAACTCTATTAAATAGATGTATAGAACTCTAAATTAAACATTGCCACTAAAATAAGTTACACTTAATATACTTTTTAAAAATATTTTTAGAAGTTCGTAGTCACATTAATACTAATTCTTCATTGTTACTTTAGTTTAGGATAATAAATTTAAAAATTTCGGGGGGACGAATTCGAAAAATTACGTGGGACAAACATATAAATTACTCGAAATAAACGAAAATTCGTAGTCATGCACGAAAATTCGGGGGGGCGGTCGCACCCACCCGCCCCCCCTTGGATCCGCCCATGACTACTATAATAATTTCTTATGAAAATATGCAACTGTATTTACTTATTTATTTATTTATTTATTTCTTCATAAACCAAAATTAACTATATTCTCACATTTGTGTGGAACATATACACAAAGACTTGTGTGTCACATAATATACTCCCTTGTATGTCACACTTTATAAGATGTTTGACATGTGACATATATGGCCCACCATAATTTATTTTGATTTGATTATTTAATTAAAATGTATTCCACATGTCAAATGATTTGTGGAGGTGACATATAGTGGAGTATAATTGTGTGATACCAAAGTTTATCCTGAACATATACAACTTCAGAAATATTTTGCTCATGTTATAACAAGTAATTATTTAAGGTTGTTATTGCTTGAAATGCCTATTTAGATGAGACAATTGGAATAACTATACTATCATTTGGTTTGAGATCATTTTCTTCATTATCATTATTGTTCATAATTGATTGAATAATTTTCTTCATCCATTGGTAGTTACATATTTATATTATTTTCTTCATCCATTGGTAGATCAAAATTGTAATTTTATAATTTCGACTCTCAAATTATAAATTTTGGAATTCAAGATGCTAAAAGAAAAATAGCCTTGACCTTTCTAACCCACAGTTGATTCACCTTTATTGATAAATTTGGCACCTTCAAAAGAATCTATGTAAGACCCACTTTTCTTAAAGTCAAAGTGTTTGAAATGAGTAACAAGGCTTCCAATTGGAGTTTAATGTTTGTGGAAAATCCTATAATGATAGAAACGTGACTCAAACGTCCATTTCACAAATATCTGGATGGGTTAAGACTTTTATCGTATTTTTTACATATATACAACAGCCTACCTTTTAAGCCATTACCTTTGGGCTTACTGCAGGTAAAGTTCTATTTAGTATTTACAATATGAGCCAAGAAAGAAAGAAATATTTGGGTCGTCATGAGATGCATAGAGGGTAAGGTGCTAATAAAAAAAAATCAAAAAAAAAAAAAGAAAGAAATAATTTGAGTAATATCCTCACCGGGTCATTCTCAATAATAAAAGAACCATTTTCGGATGCTCATGCAAACGGAGATTTAAAAAAAAATAAAAAATAAAAAAATAAAAAAATAAAAAATAAAACCGTATACTTGTTAGAGGCGTCTTGCTAAATTGTGCAAAATTCTATCTTCTCTATTTTTCTTTCTTAAAAGATACTACTCCCTCTATCTCATTTAAAGTGAGGCGTTCTTTTCGACACGAAATTTAAGAAATTAGTGTTATAAGGTGTAAATTATTTGACTTTTTGATAAATAAATAGAGTTCACACAATGTTTACTATTTTACTAAACGTGTTACTTTGATTAAGATGTCCCGATAAGGAAAACATGTCACTTTAAATGGGATGGAAGAAGTACTATTTAGTTCTTACGTTTACCTCTGTGGGAAGAGTTGATAGAGAAACTAGGTTGAGGCAACAAGGGGTACTTATTTTGCAGGGCAGTTGGCTACTCTCATCGTCTCTTTTGTAGTTATGTGCTTTTGGCCTATGATCACATTCTTGAAGGTCTATGGCCGAATTATTTTTTGTAATTGTCTTCGCGCATGTAATTAATTGTTGTCGCATTCGGAGTTACTCTGATGTTTGCTGTTTGGGCTGTCATCGTCATGATAAAAAGAATGAAGAGGCATAAGACATAACGAGTAAGATTTTTTTTCCCCCATGGGATGGCATAACGGTCAAGGTAAGTGGCCCAGAACCGAAAGGTCATGTGTTCAAATCTCACTGGACATGCTGGTTTAACTCTCCTGCCTGGTTTACAGAATGATTTAACCCTTCTATGTGATTTGCATGCTATTAACTATCCTACCTGGTTTACAAGCTGGTTTAACTCTCTCTTACTTGGTTTACAGGTTGATTTAACTCTTCTGTGTGATTTGCAGGCTATTGCACATGAGCAAGGTTTACCCTGTGCACATCAAAGGTAGTGGATGCGGGCGGGTTCCTCGTCATAGAAAAAAAAATTGTTCTTCCTTTTTATTTATACTAAAAAGATATGAGATTTTAATGGAGAATGGTAAACTGACTCTCAATGATTTCTTCTGTTTCGTGAATCAGCTGGTGACAACGTACATTAGTTCTGTTGAATGCCTGCAATATGATTTTAGCAAGATTAGAGGTGCAACGGGTGATTTTTGACGATGCTAACATGCTGGGGGAATGTTTGTGGACTTTGGGCTGCTTATAAACTTAGTATATACACTAGACTGCACTGACACAGATATGGATACGATATAATACGAATACGCGATATATCATACGTTTTTTTTCTAAAAAGTTTAGGACACGACACATGTGCCAATATTTATAAAAAAATAAAAAATTACATGTAAAATAAACTAATATTGTATATTTTTATTATAATTAGATATCGTGTTTATTAAAATGTATAGGACACCATAATTTGAGTGTCGTGTAGTATCAGAGTATCCAACACGCGTCCGACACAATACATTGAGATTTTTAGATGTGTCCATGCAACATAACTTCTACTTCAATAAATAAGAACATAGTACAACCATCAGTGCAACTAATTTGGGGCTTGTTTTGTTTCAAACTCAGGGTAGTAAAAACTTACTCCCTCGATCCCAATTGACGCGATACGTATTTATTTTTGGGATATCTTATTTAAAGAGACGTTTCGAAAAAAGAAATAATTTTCCAAATAAAATTATAAATTCTCTCATATTTTATCATTTATTTCTCCTATTTATCACATATTTTCTCACTATCTCACTCATCTTCTCTCTTTTACTTTATCATTTAATCATCTTTCATACTTTATCATCCACTTTCTTAACTACTGCCGGAAAGAAACGCATCATTTCAAACGAGACAAGACTATATAAGAAAATCAAACAAGGTGAATGGATCAACGCGATTAGGAAAGTGAGACAAAATGAATGAAAGGAAGAGAGTATATTTTAAGCAAACTATTGACGGTTCCTCTTTGACTGATTATGTAGTGAATATATGTCACCTGAATATTATGTACTCCAATACTACTCCCTCTGTCCCATTATTTCTGACGTGTTTCATTTCGGTACGGGGATTTAGATAGCGTAGTTAATGTAGATGATAAAATATGAGAGAAAGGGTAGATGATAAAGTATGAGAGAGAATATGTGTGAGTAAGATGATAAAGTATGAGAAAAAAATAAGTGAGATAATAATAAAATTGATAAAATATGGGAGAATGTGAAAAAATAAGAGTTGATTAATTTTTTGCCAAATTGAAAATGAATCAGAAATAATGGCACGTTCTAATAAAGAAAGTGAGTTAGAAATAATAGGACGGAAGAAATACATTACAATCTAGTAAAAATAAAAATTCAACATCCACATTTAAAATGGAATTAGTGAGGAACTTTAATACACCTTGAAATGACGAAGAATCGGTAATTAGCTGTTCTGAGCCAGCTATAGCTATGAGATAAAATGAGATCGATCTTAATTCATTTCAGTCATATGATATTCTGGGCAACCCGTTACACATATATACATAGAAATTCTAGTGGGCTTGGCCCAAGCCTTAATTGAACTTAAAGATTGCCCAGGGCCTACAACTTCTCCCTATATACTACTGGGCCAGCTCAGTGAGATTCCGGTTGTATCAAACTTTCTTTCTGGAACGTGTATGTACTCCCTCCGTCCCATTATTTGTGGTCACGTTCTTTTCGGCACGGGAATTAAGAGAGTAGATGATAAAGTATGAGAGAGAGAGAGAGTAGATGATAAAGTATGAGAGAGAAGATGAGTAAGATAATGAGAGAGTATGAGAGAAAGGATGATAAAGTATGAGAGAGAATGTAATAAAGTAGGAGAGAAAAGATGATAGAGTAGAAGATATGATATTAATTTTTTACCATATTAGGAAAGTGACCACAAATAATGGTACACATATTTCGAAAAAGTGAGCCATAAATAGCGGGACGGAGGGAGTATTACTTGTCATAAAAGAAAAACAAATAGTATATTTTTGACCGGCTCCGTCTCTTAAACATCAAAGATTTAAAAATAAATTTCGTTTACAGAAATGTCTTTTAACGAGTCTTGTCCCTATCAATATATTGTCATCCATTTATATACTATCCATTCCCTACTACTTAATGAGATAACGAATTTTGGTCAACCAAAAACATAGTTATACTACAACAAAAGTATTCATAGATAACAATTTTTAACCATTATTGTATGTATTTTAGACAACGGTTTTCAACCATTATCGAAGCTATTTTTCAACCGTTGTTGTTGGAGCGAACCTAGCTCTATGACAACACCATCTACGATAACGATAATTTTTTTTCATAGACCGTTGTCGTAAATACTTTTGACAAGTGTTTTAATCTAATCGACAAAGATTTTAAAGTGTTGTTTTTACTTAATACAAGGGGTTTATATAAAAGACAATGGTTGTTATGCAACCGTTGTCATAGATATATTCATACCAACAAATCCATTAATGTACCAATTAATACAGCTAATAAAAAAACAGTAAATAAAGTAAAATATAATATACTTGTCCAGAAACTCCATGCCATTAAAATAATTTATTGTTCGCCAAATAGAATTTCAAGGTCCAATATAACTGTAAAACAAGACGCTTTTGTTCAATACAAAACATACTCAAAATCCATCAAATGTTGCATGAATTTGTGTAGCTTGTTGCTCTCATACCATGTAAACGATCTTGATAATTATCACCGTTGAGGTGATTAGGGCATATTTCATATATATATATATATATATATATATATATATATATATATATATATATATATAAACTTGAGTGCAAGGGCAAAATTGTACATACAAATAAATTAAATACATAAACTATTGACTAATATTCCTAACAGAAAGAACCTTTTAGGACACATGAACTGATGGTGCCGGATGTAAAGAGCCTGGCCTAACATTGATCATTTACACCCATGTGAAGCTACTCGCACATCATGTGGTTGACAATACAGAATAAAGACAAACGCTACCCACACCAATCTTCACTATTGTTGACTGCTATAATCAGAAATATATGTGTATGTGAGGAGAAAATGCAGCAAATTAAGGCAGGCAAAGTTGTGTTAAGGCACATGGGAAATAAAGGTTTGGCTACTTGAAAGGGATGGACGAACAGATGCTGTATAACCTAACACTCTAATTAACATCCACATTTCTCCTTGGTTATAGCTTTTTTTTTTGCCATAAAACTAGGGATTTTTAAATTAATTAAACTAATCAACCTCACCGACACCATAGTTTTTTCTATGAATTATTATAATATACAGAGTTAAGGAGTTCTTTATGTAGTTATATCGATACAAATTCCAAGCAAATACTTCACATACAATGCTATACCTGACAAATGGGTTGGCCAACACAGTACTGGGTACTCACCTCCACCACCTCTAAGAGCTCCATTGCCAACAATAATGGAAGGAAAAAAAATTGATTAGTACATGTTCACCAAATTGAGACGATTAGTGAATATAAAGTTTTACCTACTGCTATGCTATTTCTATTTTGTTAAATAGTGATAAACTTTTTCACACAATACAAATTCTACTCAATGCATGTCCAAACACCAGATTTATATTATTTCCTTGACCAAAACCAGTACAAAGTCCAAACATTGCATTTTTACCCAAAGTTAATAACGAATCCATGCAAATTCCATCAATTCAAACTAGCTTACACAATCCACACGACGACTCAAAATGTAATATTTCTTCAATATAGTTCACTTATATTCGCTAAAACACCATAATAGATCCCCTCAAACCAAACAAGATATGATACTCCCAAATAAGAACCAAATCTATATAAACTCCCCATTCTATCGCATCTTTACCCAATGAGATAGCAATATGCAGTCGAGAATCCGCGTTTCTACACTGTAAATTGAAGTTAAGGTAGTTTACGGTGCCACAGAGTCCCTTTCCCCGCGGCGACTTCCGTAGGCATCTTCGCTGCCGAATTTGGTGGATAACCTCCATTCTCGTTCGTGGCCTCATCGACAACAAGTGTTACCTTGCCATCATCCAACATGGCCGCCATCTCCACCTTGGCCGCCATGTCATCCGCTACTAATGACCAGATTGTGAACAATTTACGTGATGCAACTAATGCTATCATGTCGTCTTTTGCGACTCTGTTTATCCCATTTGGTACGTTGAACCACCTTGGAGGGATGGAGGGCTCGACTCCAACTTTGTTGGAAGAAAAGAAAGAAGATAAATTAGCAGGAATTAATGATCAATCACACCAATTAGAATCAATCAAGATCTTTCTTTTATAAATCTATTTCTAACCCTATAAGAAGGGGCTTTGTAAATATTACAAAACAATAAGAAGAAGAATATTTGATCCATTTCCTTTGTTCTCTACAGGATACAATTTCTCATAATGCTAAACCATGTTTAAAACAACATGGTATCAGAGTAGGTGATGATTCTAGGAACTCAGAGCTAGATCATCATCGTTCCAATACCTTTCCCAATTCTTTTTGAAACCGATCAAAGGTAGGAGTCTTTTTTTCTCTCTTTTCCTGAAACAAAACAAATACAAAATGTCAGATGAGATACATACAACTCAGAATGAGTTGACTCTACAGATTGCAAATCTGGTGAGAAATTCCGACAATGTTACACACGGATTCAAACTGGATGGGAACAACTACCCACTGTGGGCTCACCTCATGAGGGTAGCCATAGGAGCAGGGGCAAGTCAGGCCACATTACTGGGCAACCACCACCACCAAACAAAACATATCCAACCTACTATCAATGGGAGGAAACAAATCTATCTGTTTTTTCATGGCTCATACAGAATACGGAAGGGAGATTAGTAACAAATTTCACTCAACATCAGACCGCCAAGGCTGTGTGGGATAGCCTGGCAATCACATACGGGAGTGGAGCAGACCCTTTCCAAATCTATGATTTGGAGGTTAAAGCCAACAAAGTCAATCAAGGGCAACTTACATTTGAAGATTACTGGAACGAGTTACAAGCCATATGGCTCACCATTGACCGAAGGGAGCCGAACCCTCTAGGCTGCTGTGAAGAAGGAATCAACAAACACCGGAAGTTAATCGCAAACCGCCGGCTATACCAATTTCTCTCCGAATTAGATACCAAATAAGATGGTATTCGGCGAGATATCCTCAAGGAGACACCAATTCCCTTAACCGAGTCGGCCTTCTCAAAAGTGAGAAAGGAGGTCGCCTGACTGCAGATTCTGCAACCGACAACCAATATTGCCGACTCTGGTATCACATCATCGGGAGGAGTAGGTGCCGGACTCGTAGCTCGCAATACCGGACCACGGCCAAAGGGACACCAATAGCCAACCAGAGGGCCTCAAACTCACTCCGGAAATCCATCGTCGCGAAGTAAAGTAGATAAATCGAAGCTTTATTGTACTCACTGTGGTATGCAAAAACATACCAAGGAGACGTGCTTCCAACTCGTGGGTTATAAGTGGGAGAATTGTTGGGATTTTGTATACTGGAAGAATTGTTGGGATTTTGTATACTGGAAGCACTTTTTATGCTTGTATACAATATGTTTTTGTCCTTACCACTATTTTATTCTCCTATCTAATAAATATGTATATTTGCATATGTTATCCTTTATCTTGTATAAAAGTTAGATTTGTGTGGTGTGTCGGCTATCACAGAAGACAACACAAATTGGTTGATCTGACAAGATATAAACAGTTATCACAGCTGAGACAACTTAAGGGTAAGTTGTCGGTTTAACTTGTAGTTTAGACAAGAAGTGGCTTGTCTTAGCTGCTTGTCTTTACTGGTACACTTAAGGTGGTGTATTGATGGATCACAGTGAGATGTGTTCTCCTAACTGACCTTAGTGGAGAACCGAGATCTCGGTGACTTAGCTGGTCTTAAGCTTGGTAAGACTTCAGCTGAGTGCATTTGGCTATCTATCACTTTGACCTACTAAGGTGAACGTCATCGCGACCGAATCTATGTATCTTGGGTGTTAGTAGTTATTTATGGCTCAGGCTGGTTGTCTGTATCTTGCAGCCGTATCCTAGTAAAATGGGTTGATAATATCCCCTGAGGAACTCGAAAGGATTAGCACACTAAACCCGTCCGATAGATTAAGTTCAGGTGTGTTAATAAGGTCGAGTGTACTACTCAGGAATATAAGATGTTAATTAATTTAAGCTGTCAGTGAGCTTAATTAATTTACGGATATTTCTATCTTAAATACAGAGATCGATTAAGTTTCAACTACAAGCCCTTGCTCAATTTAGGATAAAGGGGTAAGTCAGCACAAATTCTCTAGTAGAATGAATCTGTATTTATTAATTAATTTTGCTCTGGGCTGAGCATAGATAATTAATTAATTTGAGGCTCAGCTTTATTTCTTGAATTGGATCTCTGATCTGGCCCAATTAGTTGCCTACTTATTTATTTTCTCTCAGAAATTATTATTAATAGATTAATGTATTTTTACATTACTTAATAATATTATTTATCTGGAATTAATTGGCTGTGCCAATTAATTGATAAATATTAGTAGCCCAGTGGATTAATTAATTATATTATGGGCTAATTATGTGGAAGTCCATTATAAATATAATTAAATTAATGAGCTACAAATATATTAATATTATATTGGCTTTTGAAGCCTATATATATTAGTATTTTGTTCAGAAACAAATTACACACATATACAGAAAATTAACGACGTGCGTGAGTTTATGTGGAGAGACGATAATCTATTTTCTTCACTTCTCTGACCACGCAAAGGAAGAAAAAGGTCGGGACACAGATTAGAAGATCCGACACATGAGCAACAATCAGAGCAGCGACAACATACGAAGGAGGAAGGTATCGGTTTCTAATACTCAATTAACCTTCAATTGGTATCAGAGCCTGATTTAGGCTTTGATTGTTGCTGTTAGATGTATGATTAGGTTTTAATTCCGTCGTTATAGGGTTAATTTCGTGTTTGGGGCGGCCTGCGAGCCACTGTTTTGACCCCGTTGTAATATTTTTCTTGTGATAAAATTCACGAGTAGATCATAGAACCTATAGGTTATGTGATTATACTGTTATTGTACTGTAATTGGTCCGAGAGGTGCGAAAATCGAGGCGCGAAGGTGCAAAAAGATGGAAAAGATGAAACCCTAGTTTTTGGCAGATCACGACCGCCAGCTTGTGGAGGCGCGTGGGGGCGCGTGCAACATTCTTTTTCTGATCCGTTCAGATAGTTTTATTAGTCTTCTCGTTAGCTTTGTCGGGATAGGTCGCACGACCCATTCCGATTTTTGGTTTGTCCAGAATATAGTCGGAAAGGAGAAGTGGTCGTGCCGTCCAGAAAAGCCCCAAAGTGGGCGAAAACCCTAGCTTTCTAGGATTTCGCCGCATTTTGCGGCGGCAATTCCCGGCGGGTCCAGCGTCCGATTGACAATCGGCTTGAACCTCTCGAATCCTCATCTTACGAGCTTCGCGTTGATAGGTTGTAAGGGATCATCTGATCCCAGATGCGATCGAAATTGACGTCTGAAGTTGGTTGTTGGTTATGAATTCGTTCCGGTAAATCGTTTGAAATTCGGAAAATTGAGGAACTAATCTCGGCCAGAATCCGTTACACGGTGGTCGTGAGTGTTCCAATTACGTTTCCCTTCTTTCAATTGATCGAATCGTGGCTCGGAGAGTACGAATTTGAGCAGCAAAACTCACCGGCGATGGGATGCAAAATTCGCTTGATTCCCAGCGCGGCGGCGACAATCGTCGCCGGATTTTATCAGCCCAGACGTATGGGTCATGCCTAGGGACGGTAGGAGACGTCGAACACGGCGGCGCCAGGCCGTGGAGGCCGCGGCAGCCGGGCGTTTCTTGTCGGAATCGCGGCCGCGCGCGCAGCGCCGATTCGCGCCGGCTCGCAGCGGCGGCGCGCTAAGCAAGGCGGTCGAGGCGGAGGCGGCGTCTCCTCGACGGCCCGGGAAGGCAAGCAGCAGGGCCGCGTTCGGCGGAGTAGTGGCGGCAGCGGCCGCACGCTGCTGCGTCTACAGCGCCTAACGGCGAGCTTTCCGGCAGAGGAGGCCGCCGGTTCCTGGCTCGCCGTGGACGGGCGACCACCACCACGTCGGCGGCCGGCTAAGAACCGGTCTACAACGGCGGCGGGAGGTGAACTAGCGGCGGCGGAGGTTTGCTGACGTAGCATGCTGACGTGGCGCCACATCAGCCCTAGATGTACACGTGTCTGCCACGTGTCTGACAGGTGGCAGACGGCCTGATGACGTGGCACGAGACAGTTTTCGTTGCAATTTTCAGATTCGAAGATTTTGAAGATCGAAGAACTATATTTTGATCGGGCAATGTAATAGTTAGGAATTACGTGTTTTAATTCCCGATAACGACATTTTAAATTTCCTATTTGCGCATTTATTTATTATTATGCTTTAGCATGCGATTATGTGATTAATTACGCTTAGAAAAGCATGTAAAGAGAATTTATATAGTATTAAAGCATGCTTTATTTTTTCGCGAGCACATTTTATTATGTGCGCTTAGAAATTACATGCTTTAGGAATTATGTGGATATGCATGATTCAAAACGAACCTTTTGAAGAAAAAGACTAAGCAAATAATAATTAAATATTTAATTGGATTCCATTTAAATTGGAAATTTAATATTTAACCGGACCTCCATTAATTGGACCCTACACAAAAGTGGAACAATTATATGAGTAAACGTCCACCTGAGTGGCTTGCTTGTATTTTTGAACCATGAGTTTTGTGAGATGGGTTTTTTAATGTAATATTTAATTATTATTGAGTAGTGGGATCGAAGCCGTAAACGTCCACCTGAGTGGCTTGCGTGCTTAGTAAACACGAGTCCTCTAGCAGATAATAATTAAATAAGATGGCTAATTAAATCAAATTGAAAGCGGTATGGTTCGCGTAAGTATGCCAATTTCGAGAATTTGATATTACTTCGGTCAAATTAATGGTCAAAGCTTAGATATCACCCTGAGTACAACTTCCTGAGAAGTCCCTTCCCGCGTTTTAATATTAATAGTGACATGGTCTAGGGGTACACGAGTAAACGTTTTAATATTAATAGATATTGGATTATTAATTCCATTCGTATTAAGAACCTAGGCATGGATTGGAGTTAAAGAGCTAGGTATATAGCTTGGTCTAGGGGTACACGAGTAAACGTCCATCTGAGTGGCTTGCAAGTGTGATCTCTAGGGCTATTCGAGTATTTAATATCATTGGTTTTTCAAAAGGTTACAATGATGGTTAATTACGAATTATGTGCAAATACAACTTTCTTACATTCTTTTATTATTTTTTTCAGATATGTTTGTTCGAATAATTTTTGAGTTTCTAAACAGTCTCACCAATCAAGTCCTAACGGGTTTAAATAATTTTACAAAGTGGAAGAGATATCTTATCTTCCCAATAAATGCTGGGCAAAGGTCCTATAAGAACTTATGCTTTAGGACCACTATGTCTAAGAACGAGTTTACTATGAGTATGTTACTCAAATCTTTGGTAGCGGTCAAAGAGGTTATAGAAAAGGGCAATAGTGCTCAAGTCTTGAATATCCCTAGTAGTTCAAGTAATCCTCTGAAAGGAGGAAATCAGAAAAAGAGCAGAAATGGTGGACATTTCAAGAAGAGCAGTGGGAGAAAGAAGACGGTCCTTACCGGCGACATACAAATGTCAAAGGAGGAAGGAAGGTTCTTCAAGAATGGTAAGAAAGGACACTGGTAAAATTATAATCCAGATGTCAAGGCAAAACAGAAAGAGACGCGAGTCGCTCTTGTAACTGAAACTGTTCCGGTTTCCTCTTCTACCCACGAATGGGTAGTGGATTCGGGGGCAACTGATCATGTTTGTTACACCTTGCAAGGTTTCTTGTAGAAAAGGCAATTGAGCGATGGCGAGGTGGTAGTCTCAATAGGCAATGGATCGAGAGTTCCTGCAATTGGCATTGGAGATCTACATCTTTCTTTTGATAGTTCTGTTTTAGTACTTAAAGATTTTTTATATGTGCCTGAGTTTAGGCGAAACATAATTTATGTTTCAAAACTCTACATCATGGATGGTTATAAATCAAGTTTTGATAGTGAAGTTTCTATCCTGAAAGAGGATGGTTTCATCTGTGGTGGGCTATTAAATGGATCTTTATATACTATTACTTGTAATCCGCGTAATTCTGTTAATGTTGCTTCCTCATCATCAAATCCTAAGAAGGGGAAATAATCTTTTAAGGTAAACCAAACTTATATGTGTCACTTAAGACTAGGTCACATCAATCTAAATAGGATTCAAAGGTTGGTGGAATAAGGATCATTGGAGTCTCTCCATCTAGAACTATTTCCAACTTGCGAACCCTGCTTAGAAGGAAAGATGGTGACTATGCCTTTTAAGGCAAAGGGTTATAGAGCCACAGAAGTATTAAGTTTGATATATTCTGACTTGTGTGTGTCTATGTCTACACAAGCTCGTAGAGGGTATGAGTACTTCGTCATATTTACTGATGATTACTCAAGGTATGGATATGTTTACCTTCTTCGCTAGAAGTCGGATTGCTTTGAAACCTTTAAGGAATTCAAGGCAGAAGTGGAGAAGAAGTTAGGTAAAGAAATCAAAACACTACGATCTAATCGTGGTGGGGAATACCTATCCAATGAGTTCAAGGACTACTTGACAGAATGTGGGATTACATCCCAGCTGACAACACCGGGCACACCCTAGCAGAATGGTGTGTCAGAGAGAAGGAACCGAACTCTCTTAGAGATGGTTCGGTCCGTGATGAGTTATGCAACTTTGCCCGTTTTCTTTTGGGGATATACCCTAGATACTGCAGTATACTTGCTGAACCGTGTGTCTTCCAAGTCGGTACAAAAGACCCCTTTTAAGTTGCGGAATGGGCATAAGCCTAGTTTGCACCACTTAAGGATTTGGGGTTTTCCTGCATATGTGTTAAATAGGCAAGCCGACAAATTGGAATCACGCTCAGAAGGGATGTTGTTCATAGGGTATCCGAAGGAAACGAAGGGTGGATACTTTTATGATCCTAAAGAACAAAAGATCATTATTAGCACTAACATTCGGTTCTTAGAAGAGGATTACATTAGTAACCATAAGTCTCGAGTCGACATCATCCTTGAAGAATTACAAGTGGTCGAGTTCCACTAGAACAACCAGTTGTGCAAGATAGTACTCCACGAGTAACTGCACAATCTGTTAACACAGTGCCTGACACTGTTCGACGTAGTGGGAGGGTGATATTAGCACCAGATCGGTATATGTTCACTGGGGAGACGTCTGATCATCTCCCGACAGATGAACAGGATACCGTTGATCCCTGGACCTACAACGAAGCAGTGGGAGATATAGATTTAGATTCCTGGAGAATCGCTATAGACTAAGAATTTAAGTCCATAACTGATATGGATGTATACGAGATCACTGAACTACCTGAGGGCTGCAGGGCTATTGGTAGTAAGTGGGTATACAAGAGAAAGAGAGGACCGAATGGAGAGATCACGACATTTAAGGCCAGCTAGTAGCGAAGGGTTTTACCTAGAAAGAAGGCATCGATTATGAAGATACCTTCTCGCCCATAGCAATGATCAAGTCTATTAGGATTCTCCTTGACATAACAGCTCACATGAACCTTGAGATCTGGCAAATGGATGTCAAGACTGCATTCCTAAACGGTCACCTTGAAAAAGGTAGGGACATCTATATGAAACAACCAGATGGTTATGTGAAGGAGGGCGAAGAGCATCTAGTTTGGAAGCTTAAAAAGTCTATTTATGGACTTAATCAAGCTTCTCGGTTATGGCACCAGCGTTTTGACGAGGTAGTCAAATCCTATGATTTTGCATCCTGTCCTAACGAGGTGTGCGTGTACCGTATCTATGTTAATGGATCAGTGGTGTTTCTTGCACTTTATGTAGATGACATCCTTCTCATTGGCAATAATGTTGAAGTGTTATTAGACGTAAAGATGTGGTTATCCGAGCAGTTTCAAAAGAAGAACTACGGATATTCAACTATGCAAGTTCTTCGCTGGATCGACTTGAATGCGCTAGAGAGTTTGTATGCTGTGAGCGTGTATTCCCTTTGATGTCCCGTGTGTTGAGCTTAGAAACTCTTTTCTATTTATAGTCGTGACCCAGGCATGTATCTGTTATAGAGGACGATGCCACGTGTCACAAACTTCCAAGGAAAACGGCCGTAAGTTTTCGAACTAGCGCCGCAGAGTGATTGGCTTCTGTATATGAGAGCAACTTTAATGTCAGAGCAGGTAAGGCTTTGGTTGCTTCTCATTAGTCAAGGTTTGAGGTAGGTGAGACTTGTCAGACATCAGTCTTCATCTGAGTTGACTCTCACTGATCCTCGTATGAATAGACTCTGCTGACTTTCGAATGACAATAAAAGTCGGGCATTTGTTACAATTTCATTTTACAGAAAGGTCTTTTAACGAGTCTTGTCCCAATCAATATATTGTCATCCATTTATATACTATCCATTCCTTACTACTTAATGAGATAACGAATTTTGGTCAACAAAAAACATAGTTACACTACAACAAAAGTATTCATAGATTACAATTTTTAACCATTATTGTATGTATTTTAGACAACGGTTTTCAACCATTATCGAAGCTATTTTTCAACCTTTGTTGCGCGAACCTAGCTCTATGACAACACCATCTACGATAACAATAAATTTTTCCATAGACTGTTGTCGTATATACTTTTCACAAGTGTTTTAATCTAATCGACAAAGGTTTTAAAGTGTTGATTTTACTTACTACAATAGGTTTATATAAAAGACAACGGTTTTTATGTAGCCATTGTCATAGATATATTCATACCAACAAATCCATCAATGTACCAATTAATACAACTACTAAAAACAGTAAATGAAGTAAAATATAATATCCTTGTCCATAAACTCAATGCCATTAAAATAATTTATTGTTCGCCAAATAAAATTTCAACATCCAATATAAATATAAAACAAGACACTTGTTCGGTATTTACCCTCTTTTCTATCGAATTTTTAAGTTTTGCCCCCCTCACTTGTAATTCTGGATCCGCACCTGAAAATATACTTAAAATCTTCTAAATGTTGCATGTAGTAGTGTAGCTTGTTGCTCTGATACCATGTAAACAATCTTGATAATTATCACCGTTGAGGTGATTCGGACAGATTTCATATATATATATATATATATATATATATATATATATATATATATATATATATATATATATATATATATATGTAGGGTATGGTTCTAGGGAGATCCTCCCTTCAAAAGAGATACGAGAATCGATCGTGACCGTAGATGCTTCCCTTTTCAATGGCCAAGATTACACTAATTAATCTCATTAAAATAAAATAAAAAGGGGGGAAAGGGTAAAATTGGAAAGAAGAAAAAAATCTAATTTGAAGAAACATTTGATTCATTTCTCTCCATTCCACACCTCCATTCTCTCTCCATCTCTCTCTCTCTCTAAAATCAAAAACCTCCCTACCTAAATCCCGTCGATTTCTCTCATATTTATGTTGTTCCATCTCAATTCTACAGAATTTGAAGTTCGTTTTTTAGATTTCGAAGTCGATTTGATGAGAAATCGAAGGTTTATGGAGTTGTAACCTAGGATTTTTGACGGAAATTTGGGAATTTCTTCAAGGTTCCTCCTTCCAATCGAGATTTTTATTCCTAGATCTATGATTCTTAAACCTAGATCTGTGATTTTTAACTATAGATCTACGTTTTTTAACCTTAGATCTATGGGTTTTATCCCTAGATCTATGATTTGTTTTTGAATCTTGTTATCTTGATGTATTTTTTGGTTTGTTTCTAGATATATTCATCGAGTTCCGCAATTATTGCCCTGTTTGAAACGTCATTTCGCGATTGCATACATAGCATTAATATGCATGAATCTGTATAATGTGTTTGAAGTAATATGCATGAATTTGTAGAATGGTATGCATGAATGAGATGTTATATATGCATGAGATGTTATATATGCATGAAAATGAATGCATTGTAAAGCATGTGACGGATTGCGTTTCATATTGTGTTCGAAGTATTATGCATGAATTTGTAGAATGGTATGCATGAATGAGATGTTATATATGCATGAAAATGAATGCATTGTGAAGCATGTGACGGACTGCGTTTTATATTGTATTCGAAGTAATATGCATGAATTTGTAGAATGATATGCATGAATGAGATGTTATATATGCATGAAAATGAATGCATTGTGAAGTATGTGACGGATTGCGTTTCATATTGCTTTGCATAAATCTGTTCGATGATATTCATTAAATTATGAGTAAGAATGCATGAAATTGAGTGGCGATTTGCATGAAAGTGTAGATTCTTATGATTGAATCTCCAAAATTTTTTTGTAGTGGCTTATTAAATGAGGCACATGGAGACATTCAAAGGTGATGGAAAGCTTTGAGTCATTTCGAGGAAACGAAGTTGAATACTGGAGAGGTGGAGAACATATTGTAGACAATGAGAATTGATATTTCAAAGACAATTCATTGTTTGTTAGAACTTAATTTTTTTTAATAGAAACAATTGTAGCTATGCTTTGTTAACTAATCATATTCTCAATTATTTGATTAGTTAAAGTATATTGTTCTTATTAGGTATTATTGTACTTGTTTAATTATGACATTAAACATGAATATGCATAAATATTAAAGCAGAATTGAATTAATCGTAACTTAGAGTAACTATAAGAAAAACCATATAGAGTAACTACGTCATCGAAGTCATGCATAAAAAGTAACTCATTTATGCATATTTCTTGTAGAATTTATGTATACTATATCATTAGCATCACAAAAAAGCAAAATTGATAAAGCTAATAACTTCGTCCAAACTTGAAAATTTCCATTCAACTTAATGGTTTCAGTTTATGTGGGCATTCGGGGAAGAAAATATAATCAATATAATCAAAAGAACCATCTTCATCCAATGACTCGGCCATTCATGTTATGTCATGCATGAAACGTTATAGAAATATGCACAAATTCATACTAGAATATTCATAAACAGATAATCAGAAAATAGGAAAAACAGAAAAGTCAAATAAAACAAACGAAATGAGCAAAATTGCCCAAGAACAACGAACGCCCATCCAAAATTCTTATGAACAGAGGTCGTGGTACGATTGTATCTCATGAATTGCTTGTGAGTTGAGGATAACAAAGTGTGTGTGTGCGCCTCGTGAAATACATCAACAACGAAACCTTCGGGGTGGGATTTAAAAATTACGCGTGTCGAGCATGATGACCGTTTTGAATTACACATTCGCTTTGTTCTTTTGGAATCACTATTATCACCATCCATGAATTTATCTCCTTCTCTACTGCACACAATATATCTCCGCATGATATATCCATATGCATGACGTTTTACGGACCACTTACGGATATCGAAGCCGCACAAACCTCCGTAGTCTCTATAGAAGGTTTCCGCCTCATCCAGAGTATCAAATTTTCATCCAACATACGATTTCAATTTAGCCTCACATTCAGGAATGAAAATGGACTCATTCGGTTCAAGAGAAACATTTGATTGTAACAATTCTGTCATTTCGGTTCTTACATGCATGAAAAGTAAACAGGATGAGCATAAACACCAAAAATAATATGCATAAAAATGTAATCGTAAAAAATGAAAACGAAAATACTTATTCCTTGTATGATCTAAAATTGAGCAAAACTCAGAACATAACAAGACTTTTAATGATATGCATGAATCCATATACAACATCATGATGAAAATTCGACAAATAGAATCAACCCATAAATCACAGAAATTGAGCGTAACTGAACGAGCCAAGAATATCAAAACAACTAACAAAAACAATTCGAAAGTGTTCTAAATTGCATTCTTATCCCATAATTCAAACACGATTCGAACTTAAACCCTAATTGAACTGACTTCACTCTCTTCAAATGGAAAAATGAGACAAAAGCAAGGGAAACCTAATTGAATCGCGTTAGATGGGGAACGACAATCGACTCGTCGTGCTGAACTCCGGCGACAAATGAATCGCAGCGGATGGGGGGCGGCTTCATTCTGAATCTGATATTCGCTAATCAAAACTTCAAAATCCACATAAATCGGGAAAATCGGATGGGGAACCGACAAATGAATCGCAACGAAACCTGACCGCGACGGCGACAGCAAATCAGGAAAACCTAACTTCTTACTGCTTCATTCACGTAGAGAGAAGTTTGCAGAGAGATTAGAGGGAATTCTGCAAAGAGATGAAGCTTGGGGTAAAGAAATATTAGAGAGAAGTCTACCAAAGAATTACGTAGAGAGAAGTTGGGGGTAAAGAAAGGGTAAAGATTACTCTTTTACCCTTAATGAGATGATTTATTCCTTATTTGATATATTTTTAAATGTCTTTTGGGGAAAAAAGGATGGCCTTAGATTTACGAAATGAATGGAAGAGATCGGTTCTCGTATCTCTTTTGAAATTAGGATCTCATTTGACCCATTATTTATATATATATGTACACTTGAGTACAAGGGCAAAATTGTACATATAAACAAATTAAATACAAACTATTGACTAATATTCCTAACAGAACCTTTTAGGACACTGAACTGATGGTGCCGGATGTCGAGCCTGGCCTAACATTGATCATTTACACCCATGTTAATCTACTCGCACATCGTGTGGTTGAGAACACAGAATAAAGACAAACGCTACCCACGCCAATCTTCACTATTGTTGACTGCTATAATCAGAAATATATGTGTATGTAAGGAGAAAATGCAGCAAATTAAGGCAGGCAAAGTTGTGTTAAGGCACATGGGAAATAAAGGTTTGGCTACTTGAAAGGGATGGATGAACAGATGCTGTATAACCTAACACTCTAATTAACATCCACATTTCTCCTTGGTTATAGCTTTTTTTTTGCCATAAAACTAGGGATTTTAAAATTAATTAAACTTATCAACCTCACTGACACCATAGTTTTTGTATGAATTATTATAAGATACAGAGTTAAGGAGTTCTTTATGAATTTATATCGATACAAATTCCAAGCAAATACTTCACATACAATGCTATACCTGACAAATGGGTTGGCCAACACAGTTCTGGGTACTCAGCTCCATCACCTCTAACTCTAAGAGCTCCTATTACCAACAATAATGGAAGAAAAAAAGAATTGATTAGTACATGTTCACCAAATTGAGCGACTCGTGAATATAAAGCTTTACCTACTGCTATGCTATTTCTATTTTGTTAAATAGTGATAAACTTTGTCACACAATATAGATTCTACTCAACCAGATTTATATTATTTCCTTTGACAAAACCAGGACAAAGTCCAAACATTCCAGTTTTACCCAAAGTTAATAACGAATCCATGCAAATTCCATAAATTCAAACTAGCTTACACAATCCACACAACGACTCAAAATGTAATATTTCTCCAATATAGTTCATTTATATTCGCTAAAACATCATAATAGATCCCCTCAAACCAAACAAGATATGACACTCCCAAATAAGAACCAAATCTATATAAACTCCCCATTTTATCGCCTCTTTAACCAATGAGATAGCAATATGCAGCCGAGAATCCACGTTTCTACTCCGTAAATTGAAGTTAGGGTAGTTTACGGTGCCACGATCGCCGGGATACGATTCCGGCCCTGCGCCGAGGCACAATCACCTACGATTACAAAAGGTATTTGAGTGAAATTGATGGAGGTCCATATACGTGAAGTCGGAATGGAGGCATCGAAGCTTCTGGATCCTTAAGTTTAATAATAGATTTATTAGATATTAGTTTATTAGATAATTAGTTTAAGAATTTTAATTAGTTATTAATTATTATGCTTTCTAGGGTTTTTCTCTTTTTAAGGTATATATACCTCTTGAATGTAAGATGGGCGGCAGTTATGAGTTGATTAAAATCATGACGGCGTCGTCTTATCTTCCCCAACCTTGCGCCTTCCTCGTAGACCAGCGTTTGGATGCCCTATTGCCGGTATTTGTGTGTCAAATCAACGGCTTTAGGAAGAGCTTCATACGGCATCCGTGTGTCGGATCAACGGACTAAGCTTTTATCGTTCTTGCCCTGCATCAGAAATTCATGTCAAATTCAGATGAAATTCAAATGCAACTCGCTTTCAAGCCCGATTTCGCCGCCCGTCACGGTCCATTCCTCCACCGAATGCGTTCGCACCGCCTCCATTGTCGGGTTCCCGGCTACACGTCTCAATATTTTAT
Organism: Lavandula angustifolia; assembly: GCA_028984105.1. Taxonomy (NCBI): domain Eukaryota; kingdom Viridiplantae; phylum Streptophyta; class Magnoliopsida; order Lamiales; family Lamiaceae; genus Lavandula; species Lavandula angustifolia. Next base: position 30,742,857 of record CM054809.1, read on the forward strand.
AAATGCGTGCACTCTCCCACGCTTTTGTTTCAGTTGGAGCTGGACCTTGCGTTCTCAATTCTTGTAACTAAGTTGAATTCGAAATAATGTCCTCTGCGGAGCGTTGTTTTGATGAGAGAGAAACACAAACAGATAAAAATGAGGAATATATGATATTTTTATATCACACTAAAACTTGGAAAATATTACAACACACGTGCTACGGCACGAGAAAAAACTTCTTTATTACAAGAACAAGAGTTTCGGCTCTTTCTATCTCTCTTACTCTCTCTCTAACTCTTTTTCTCTCTTTTCTCTCTATTTTTCTTTCCTCACACATATCTCTAAAACAACACATCTCTTCCCTATTTATAATATATGCTAACCGCCTTAATTTTACTTAATCATTAAGCAACTTAATAATGACCACATATATGACTAACCTTATCTCAAAGCAATTTAATAATTGCCAACTAAGTAGTCTAAACCATCTTGAATTCTTCTACCTTATCTTAATTATGAAGCAATCTAATTAATAATTGCCACATATTATACTTGACTATTCTAGACACACACACGTGGACTCATGATTGAGTTTAATATATAACATTTCCTCCCTTAAACTCAATCCCGCAATATATTCATTCCGAGGAGCATCTTTAATTTTCGGAAAACATCCGTCTTCAAAGGCTTCGTGAAAATATCCGCTACTTGATCATCTGTTTTGCAATATACCAGCTCAACATCTCCTTTGGCCACATGCTCTCGAATAAAGTGAGAACGTGTATCAATATGCTTGCTTCTTTCATGAAACACCGGATTCTTCGCGAGTGCTATAGCCGACTTACTATCAACATTTATCTCCGTTGGGCCTTCTTGAGCAAATCCCAGAAACTTCAGTAAATTCCGCAACCAAATAGAATGACATACTGTAGAACTTGCTGCAACATATTCAGCCTCTCATGTCGAGAGTGTAACTATGGCTTGCTTCTTTGATGACCAAGTAAAAGCAGCATCTCCCAAATAAAAACAGTAGCCGGTAGTGCTTAAGTCTTTCGATTCTTCAATTGCTGCTACTACATGCTCGAATTTGGGTGACAAGGATCGAAGAATTTTCTCAATCACACGAAGATCTTTGATCTCCTCCCCGTGTCTTTTCATTTGGTTTACAATAACCAAAGTTCTTGTGAAATAGTCTGAAATATTTTCTGTTTCAGACATCACCAAGCCTTCAAATTCACCTCGCAAAATTTGAAGTCGTACTCGAATTGCTTTATCCACACCTGTGAATGCATTCTTTAAAATATCCCACGCTTCTTTTGATGTTGTGGCTCTACTCACCTTTTCAAAGGTTGTCTCATCTATTCCTTGATAGATGTGGAATAATGCCTTCTTATCCCGCTTTCTTGCTTCTCTTAGAACTCCTTTTTGATTGTTGGACAGCGCCTCCTCTGCTTCCTGTGATGTCGGTTCAGCATAGCCGTTTTCGACTATATCCCATAGATCTTGAGACTGCAGCAAGACCTTCATTTGAATACTCCAATTTCCATAGTTATGCTTTTCCAATTTAGGAATTTGAAGCTGACCAGTATTCATAAACGCCGCCATGGATCGACGAAACTCTGATACCAAATTTGTTGGATGTGCAGCGGAAGTTTTGATGAGAGAGAAACACAAACAGATAAAAATGAGGAATATATGATATTTTTATATCACACTAAAACTTGGAAAATATTACAACACACGTGCTACGGCACGAGAAAAAACTTCTTTCTTACAAGAACAAGAGTTTCGGCTCTTTCTATCTCTCTTACTCTCTCTCTAACTCTTTTTCTCTCTATTTTTCTTTCCTCACACATATCTCTAAAACAACACATCTCTTCCCTATTTATAATATATGCTAACCGCCTTAATTTTACTTAATCATTAAGCAACTTAATAATGACCACATATATGACTAACCTTATCTCAAAGCAATTTAATAATTGCCAACTAAGTAGTCTAAACCATCTTGAATTCTTCTACCTTATCTTAATTATGAAGCAATCTAATTAATAATTGCCACATATTATACTTGACTATTCTAGACACACACACGTGGACTCATGATTGAGTTTAATATATAACACGTTGAAGGTGAAAGGTAGTGCAATTTTGAGTTATGTTAATTAGGCGAAATAGAGCTAGGTGCAATTTAACCCCTATGTTTCGACAAGGTGTAATTTACCTCCTATAGTTTAAAAAGGTGCAGTACACTTGCCTGTAGTTTTTATTTCAATGCACATTACCCCTACATATTATTTTGCCCGATTTTTAGTTTGTTTGGACAAATATACCTCAAGCATATAATACATATGTTAACATGATACCAAAAATATTAAGATAAAAACTTATTAAACCATGAAGTGACCTTGTAATTGTATTTCCCCATATTTAAGCCAATTTACAAATCACAAGGAGGCTTAGCGCACCTACGAGAAATGATAGGAGGAATTTAAATCTATGTAAAACCACATGGAGGTGAATAACACTTTTGTGTAAACCATAAAGGGCTTAGTACACCTTCTGAAACCATAGGGGGAATTTGCACCTAAGTAAAACCATAGGGGAAATTTGCACTTAAGTAAAATTATAGGGAGGTTAGCTGCTATTAATCCGGCGAAATGGGTGAAAATGAGAGTGACGGGAAAGAAAGATGAAGGGTGAAAAGGGAACAATTTTGATAATTAGGAATTTAGTATACTTATTTTTTTAATATTATTTTTTAGAGAAAATCTTGAAATTAAATATTATAAATATTAATAATAATTATTATTAATAATATTTATAAGTTTTGTAATTACAATTTAAGTTATGAATAAAATTATAAACTAAAATATAATTAATCAAAATATTTTTATTTTTTATTTTTTAAATTTTAGGAATTATTTTTAAAATTATTTTTAAATCATATGTTACACTTTGTAATTATAATTTTTTTTCTTTTAAAATTTATAGTTTTTTAATTATTTTTGTAAATGTTGTCTATTATCATTATTTTTTTCACTACAACAACATATATACGACAATGATCACTACAAGCATTGTTGTCTATTAGTGTTTTTTTTAACTTACAACATTGGATAAACAACAACCGTTCGTAAAACCTCGAGATGTCAAAACTGACCCAAAATGACTTGACCCAACAAGATGTCAAAACTGACCAAAAATGACTTGACCCAACAAGATGGCCCGACCCACCCGCATTTTGAACGGGGTTGGGCTCATAATCTAGAGGTCCATAACAAATCAGGAATATATTACCCAACCTGATAACCTAATGGATCGATTGAGCTTTGGGCTAAAAATGTCCACGAGTTGTGGGCTAAACCCGCCCTCTATTTTATTCTTATAAATTTATAATTCTATGACTTATAAAATAATTATGTAGTACAATGATAGAAGGTTTATGAATAAGTTTAAAGTGGTGCGAGTTCAATTTATGATAGAATATTTATTTAATTTAATTAATTAGTTAAAAACTATTATGTGTAATATATAAAATTTTTTTTAAAATGAAAACAAATAATTTAGTTTGTGGCCGAATTTGGCCCGATGGTTCATAAAGGGTTGGGTTAGGCTACGATCTTGATAGTCCATTTGACTTATGGGCCGGGCCAGCCTGAAACGAATTTATGCGACGACCTACTAGGTTGAACCAGATTGGCCCTACCCGAGGACTTTGACACTTCTGGTGAAACCATTTTCTATGAACACATTGTTATAGTTGTATGGGTTCAATCTATAATGGAATATTTATTTATTTTAATTATTTAAATAAAATTATTATATGTAATTTTATAAGTTATTAAAAAATAAAAATAAATATTTTAGTTTGTGGGCGGGTTTGGGCCGATGGCCCATAAAGGGTTGGGTCGGGCTACGACTTTGATAGCCTTTTTGACTCATGGGTCGGGTCAACCCGATACGAATTTATGCAACGGTTTGCAGGGCTGGATCGGGTTGGTCCGACCCGAAGACTTTGACACCTCTAGTAAAATATTTGTCTATGAAATCATTGTTATACTTACGATAACGAGTCAATGTCAACGATTGTATAATAGTTGTTTATGAGCATATTTTTGCTATAAAAGATATATTTTTTCTTTTGGTAGTGTTAATCATGTAAGAAAACATTTATATTATATATTCCCAAATAAAATAAAATAATATACAAGTGAATTCCAGCAGCGCGTATATTCAAGTGAACCAAATCCCAGATAAATAAAATACTATAGATTTTATTTATTCTCGAACAACTACGAATGGGTGTTAGGACTTTGTTCCACTATTGAAGAGTGTAAGATTAATTAATTACATGAATCTAAGATCTTAAACTACATAATTATCACATAATACAAGTAATAAGAAGGATAATTAAAAATACCTCGTGGTGAAGACATTAAACGGAGATGTTGCGGAGATGGTGGAGAAATCTGTTTCTCTCTCCTAGCCTATGAACCATATTTATTATGGTTTCGTAAGTGTGCTTTATGATGACTCTAAAGCAATATATTTATAGGCGGAGAGAGGACCAATTTCTAATTGGAATAGGATTGACATTAAATACCTAGTCCATAATATCTCCTTAATAGTAACCTACTTATCGGATTTAACATATATCCTTATAAAAACGTATTCCTAATAGTAACTACGACAGAAGATCAATCCAACATTTTACCCCGTACAAGACTTAGACACAAAGATAAATACATAAAAAAAATCTAACCTATACATCAGCTAATCCTATCAAGACACTACACTACTGATATCAGCTGGGTTTTGGGATCTTCAATTCTATAGTACTACTATGATTTCCCCCAATATTATTTTAACCACTAACAGCTGAATACCATTTACTGACTCACAACCCAACAATTTTCCCCTAATTGATGATGTCAAAACCTCTATAAAATATAAAGAAAGGATACTAAACTACTGGCATAGATAGACTTCAGTAAACTTAATCAGTTAGCCTTAAGAGTTCAACAGTGAGAGATAGGCAAAACACAGAGAAAACGGTTATGTGAGTGTGTGTCAGATCACTTCAGTGATCAGTTGTGAAAACGAAAACACAACCAATGGCCGTAAGACAATGAGTAATTGTCTGGCTAGAAATAGGAACTAATATATAGACATGAAGATTACAAGGTTCCTATCTCTATTACAAAGTAAATGATAAGAAGATCATTGTTGACATCTGAATCTCTTGGTCCTGCTCTTGAAGTCAGCAGATCTATCAGCGGGAGGATCCAGACCATAGTACTTGTAAATCCTTGCTCGCAAAGTCTGGATTTCCTCGAGATCATCAGGCAGATCGGAACTAAGGTTATGATGATAAGCAGCTGCCTCGATCTCATCTTCTATCTCCTTCGTGCATAGCACGCCACGAGTAGTCCTCAAAGGAGGAATGCGTCTGAATGCTGGAGCTCTGAGGGGTATCTTCTCTCTTTCCATTGTCAGTTGAAGCTAATCTCTGAGTTGGGCATTGTATTGATGAGGGAACTCATCGAATAGCTGATCAGCTGGTATCCCAGATAGATAGAAACCCCACACATAGTATCCCTTGATAAATTCCTCCTTAAGTTCCTCCCATTGCTCATTCAGCTCTACTGGCACCCATCTGTCTACATGAGGAGTAGGATCTTTCTTAATATAAGGTGCTCTGGGCGCTCCTCTCCTATAATACTTAGAAGACCTCGGGATCTGCCTTTTCCAATCCACTACTGGCTCGCTGGCTATCTTATCTGTCAGTTCAATGATCTTAGCCAGGTCGGCCAAGTTTTTCTTCTCTCTGAGACCCGCTGATCTATCATCTCCTCTTCGGAGATTTAATCCCTTTAGCGTGGCCTCCCTGGTGGCTCTGTCCTCGGCCTCTTGTCAGGTGTAAGAGTGGGAGTGTAAGAACTCTGAGCTAAGGGCAGGAATTCAGTAGAGGAAGCTTTGGCAAGCTCCTCCTGAGCCTTCATCTTCCGTTCATCCAGCAGTTGCTTGGCTTTTCCTTTGGCAATTTTGCCAACAGGCTTCCTGGGCTTGTTTGCCTTTTTAATTTCTGCCTCGAGTTGCTGCTCGTAGTTTAGTTGATCTTGCAGCTTCTGAGCAACTCGCTGATCGAACGCCTCCTGCTCCACTTTGGATTTAAACTTAGGCGTCGGGGAAGATGGAGGAGTGGCTTCAGTTGTAATCTCCTTCCCCGGCCTTTGCGGTGGCAGTGGCTCATCCTCCTAATCGAGAAATTGAGCAATTTCTTCGATGTGCTGAGCTGATGAAGCAGTTGCTGGCTCAGTCACAGTAGTTGTTGTTTGGACTTCTGGGACTTGGACATTTCAGGAGGGGGTACTCCAGAACTGGTTCCAGCCCTTCCCCCTGATTTCCTTCCCCCTTATTAATAACTTGGACTTCTGGGCTTTTCTCCACCTCAGTCTGTTCCTCCTCAGCCTGTTCATCTTTCTCGGCTTCTTCCCCCTTTTTGGCATCATCAGCCAGGGAGAGGCGAGTACGGATGGCTGCCACCTCCTTGTCCAAATTGAAGCATATATTCTTGATTAGGGTGGCGGTGGATTCGATGTCTTTGACTGCATCGCAGTATTGCTCTCATTCCTTCTCCTGATCAGCTATAAATTGTTTGAGTTGGGCTGCGGACTCCTGTCTGAGTTTTAGCAGAGACTGATCATGAGATTCTGTCATCTCCTTCTGAATTTCTTTGAGAGCCTCCGCCTGTTGTTGTAAGGCTTTCTGAAGGCTGGAGAAGGCCACTCTATTCCTTTCGTCCATGGTGGCTTGGACTGCCGCAAGGCCCTGAGTCAGCTGCTCAGAGAATGACTTCTGCTGAGAGATTAGGAGCTGCTGACTCTGAGCGGATAAGTCCGCCTTTTGAGCAGCAAGGGCAGTCTCAACTATCTCCAGATAGAAGGAGTAGGAGTTTTCGGAGACCTTCTGCATCCCTTGAGCGAGTCGGTCAATTTTCTTAGTCTGGGCCTTAGTGTACTGAGCCCATTTGAGATGAACGTCTTTTGCAAGAAGACGATTCTTGTCTCCCTGCCGCCAAATGGCTTTGTTGACTGACTTAGAGGTCACGGAACCTATAGGTTTGATCTGATAACTGCTGGTTCCGAGCCTCTGCTCAGATGTTGCGATCTGTTGCGCTCGACTCGGCTTCGAGGCAATTGGGGCATCACCTGATGTGGAGGGTGGTGGTGATCGGCCCTATTCGCGGGGAGTGTTACCCTCAGCAGATCCTCCCAAATATGCATCTTTGGGTGGCGCCTGATCCATGTCGTCATCATCATTGTTATCGTTGTTGTCGTCATGATGCGATGGAGGCGAAGGGCTGTTGTCTGGTGCTGAGGATCGCAAGCTTAAGGGATAAAGCATTGCAGCATGCAGATCCTCGAAGGAGGCTAGATCAGCTGGTTCCCCAAACCCTATTGCTGATTGCAAGCTCTGCTCTTCGGTAAGTAGGGGCAGAGCTGACTGAGTTCTGATCAGATCTTCAAGGATATCACAGCTAAGGAATCTCAGCAGCATCTGTGTCCTAGCCCTTATGGCAATATCCACCAAATCCTCATGCTCAGCGATCTCAGGGATCTGAGCACTAACTTCTCCTGTGGCTCGGAGATGGGTGGAATGCATGGTTGTCCACTCTGGGGAGGTTTCCTCAGTCGGTACTCCAATGTCCGACTGAGTCTCTTCAAAGCTGATCCACTAGACTTTCTCCTTCAACATGGCACCTTCGATGCCAGTGTCCACGTCTAGAATGGGTTCCTCCTGAGTGGATGGAGGAGAGGCAGGTTTTGCTGGAACCTCAGAAGGTCCAGTCTTACTGAGCCTCTTCCTCTTAGGCGGGTCGGCGCGAGGGGGCAAGTCGGAAGTGACTCTTTTTTGCTCAGGCGGTCCTCGCCCGATGGATTTCTCAGCAGCGGCTCTTGTCTTGAACTTTATGAGCTTGCTGTCGAAGTATCTCGCATCAGCAAAGGTTGAGCGATCCGATACTGATTCTTCGATTAGTACGGACAACTTTGTCCCGAACAACAGCTTTCCCACACTTATAAGTCTTCTCTCACCAGTGGGCGTTGCTGCAAACTTCTGAGCCTAAGCTTTAAGCTCGGCTACATAGTAGTCAGTCCAGTTAACTCTGACTCCATCATCTATTATAATCATCAGCTGTATGCGGGGCTTGGATAGCTGATCATATGAACCGGCTGAGCTTGTAAGAATATGGGAAACAATATACGCGAGCCCTCGGTACTCTAGTAGCAGCAGATTCTTCGGCAGAGCTATCTTGAAGACTACGTCGTCCCTGCCACAGAACTTATGGACATAAGAGTTGATTTCCTTCTCCTTATATCCACTTGGAGAGACTCCGCGCGCTGGGAGATCAAAGGTCAGCTCCAAGGCGGTTCTGATATTGATGACGTGTTCACTGGCATCCCAAGATTGAGAGACAACTTCCTTCATGTATGAGAAACTGGATTCCTCCACCCCTGTATCTTCTAGGGTTCTCCAGTTGTAATAAACTTCTGCAACTTGTCTAGGCAAATATGCTCTGGGTTGCTTCGAGACAAGAAGCTCCAGTCCGGATGCTTCGAGAGCCGTGAAGACGGGTTCAAGATATGGAAGATCAGCTTGGTGTAGCGCCATCGTCGGCTCGAACTGGATTCGGGACTTGATGATATCATCGATTTGCGGTGGGGTCATTACCGTCGCCATGAATATCTGCGAAAAACTCATTAGCACTTGAAAATAGAGTAAGTCAGTATGAGTTTAAGCAGGATTCAAGAAATTACCGAATAATGGAGAGCTTTGAGAAAACAAATGCAGAGCAATTAAGGTTTTGAAAAACTGAACGCAGAAAAAAAACTCTAGAGATTCGAAAATGGCGAGAAGTGTGGTTAGAGATATAAGCGAGAGATTTTATAAGATTTGCATATCATGCGGTTTCAATCGAACGGCTGAAATTTAATCTCACGTTTAAAATGACGGTTGTGATTTGATGTTATAAAAGGAAGGATTACACAAGCCGCCTCTAACCTAGACCCACGTAGGAATATGCGCAGTAAAGGTAAGTTGAGAAGACATGCATTAAATGCCATGCAGGCAGCATTAAATTCTAAGTTTGTTAAATGAAAACGGTTTCCTACTGACTCATCCTTAAAAGATTAATGGCGGGAAATAAATGCTCATTAGCTACTAAGTGCAAGCAACTGATATAATAAATGCGAGCATGCTTGTGATAAAATTAAGTATATTAAGACTACGCAAACCTCTTCAGCTGAACTTTTACGATCAGTTGGTTACCGTTAAGAATTAGGAGGATAGTTGATGTGCTGATGACCACATTCCCCCTTACTGTGTACAGTTTGATTCTCCCGACTGAATCATTGTACTGAGTCCTGTCATACTGATTTCTTCTACTGACTCTACTCAGTAGGTTCCAGTAGACCTAGCTCAACTGATAATTCTCTAAATCTGTTCTCACCTAGTGGTTTGGTCAGTATATCTTCCCTTTGCTTGTCAGTATGAATTTTCTCCATTATGATATCCTTCTTCTCGACATGGTCTCTGATGAAGTGGTGTCGAATATCCACATGCTTGCATCTCGTATGGAGAACTGTGTTCCGAGTTATAGCAATAACACTTGTGGAGTCACAGTAGATGGGCACTTCATCCTGAGATATGCCATAATCTCGCAGTTGTTGTCGAAGCCAAAGGATCTGGGCACAGCAACTTCCAGCAGCCATGTACTCAGCTTTAGTAGTGGACGTTGTCACTGAATGTTGTTTCTTTGAAAACCAAGATATTAGCTTGCTGCCTAGGAACTGACACGTTCCAGAAGTTGACTTTCGATCTATCCTGCATCCTGCATAATCAGCATCAGAATAACCTGTCAGTATTAGATTATCATCAGCAGGATACCATAACCCTGCGTCAAGTGTTCCTTTTAGATATCGCAGAATCTTCTTTGCTGAGTCTAGATGACTTCGCTTGGGATCCGCTTGAAATCTTGCACATACACCTACAACATAAGTTATATCAGGTCGGCTAGCTGTTAAGTATAATAAAGAACTAATAATAGCTCTATAATTAGTAGAGTTAACAGAAGCTCCCTCTTTATCTAGATCGATTTTGAAATTCGTATTCATGGGGATTTTGACTGGCTTGCTTGAGTCGCAGCCGAATCTTCTGAGAAGATCTCGAGTGTATTTGGCTTGATTGATGAAAATTCCTTCAGGTGATTGCTTTACTTGAAATCTAAGGAAATAGTTCATCTCTCCCATCATGGACATCTCGAATTTCTCCTTCATCATTTTCTCGAATTGTTGACATATCGTCACGTTTCTGCAACCGAAAATGATGTCGTCCACGTAGATTTGCACCAGTAGGACGTATCTCTTGGTTTTATGTTGAACAGGGTGCGATCTACTGTTCCCTTCTGAAAACCTTTCTGAAGTAGAAAGTCTGATAGGGTATCGTACCAAGCCCTGGGTGCTTGTTTTAACCCATACAGAGCTTTCCTGAGTCTATACACCTGACGTCCCTGCTGAAAGTCGGGCGGTTGTTCCACATAGACTTCTTCTTCAGTACGCCGTTCAGAAAAGCTAACTTTACATCCATCTAATATACTTTGAATCTTTGATGCGTTGCGTAAGCTAGGAATAGACGAATGACTTCCAATCTGGCGACTGGAGCAAATGTTTCATCAAAGTCGATTCTTTCTACTTGACAGTATCGTTTGGCAACTAGTCTATCTTTGTTTCTCACAATGACGTTGTTTTCATCACGCTTGTTCTTGAAGACCTACTTAGTAGCAATCACATGCTGATGTCTCGGTCTATCAACAAGCTCCCAAACTTCTTTTCTAACGAACTGGTTTAGCTCTTCTTGCATGGCGATGATCCAGTCAGCATCTTTGAGTGCATCCTTTATTGACTGAGGTTCTTCTGTAGACAAGAAAAAAGAATAGAGTGATCTTTCTCCTTGACTTAATCTAGATCTTGTCCTTATAGTTGCTGATGGATCTCTTATAATAAGATCTGAAGAATGAGCGTCGAGCCATGAACGTCTGAGTCTGGCTTCTTCTTCTGATACTACTTCTACACAGTGAGTAGGTGTGTTAGGCATTTCAGTTGTATTGTTCTGTGATTGCAGTAGTTCAGTAAGAAGGTTAGGATCTACTGAGTTTCCAGGTTCAGGGGCATTTAGCTCAGGAACAGTACTTGTTCCCCCTGAGTTTATATTCTCGCAGAGGTCTCGGTTACCACCGGGGCTTCCTCATCGACCGTTGTTACCTCGTTGTTGATTCTCGCTCGCAGAATCAACCAGTCCGCCTACATCGCCTGTTAGCTGAGTCTAAATTTCTTCATCGTCTGACTCATCATCCCAACAATGCTGGATCTTTTCAGCTTTGTCGTTTAGTGCGAGATCCTGTAGCTTGCTACTGACATCTTCAGTATTTATCTTTGTAGTTTTCTTGTCGTCAGTAACAAACTCATCAAAAACAACATGAGGGTTTTCCTCCACGCAAAGTCGATAGTTAAAGACTCTAAAGACTTTACTAAATCGAGAGTATCCTAAGAATATTCCTTGATTAGATTTGCTATCAAAGACCTTCAACTGATCTTTCCGATTATTGTGGATAAAGCAAGGACAACCAAAGATATGAAAATGAGAAATAGAAGGAATTCTCCCTTTCCATAATTCGTAGGGTGTCTTCATGTGTTGCTGTGTAAGTAGTGAGCGATTCTGAGTGTAGCAGGCTGTGTAAGTAGCATCTGCCCAGAACTTTGAGGGTAGTCCAGAGTCTGCTAGGAGCGTTCTTGCTGCTTCTTTAAGTGTTCTGTTTTTGCGTTCAGCAAGTCCGTTCTGCTGAGGGGTGCGAGCTGCTGATGTTTCGTGCTTAGTTCCCTTCTTTTCATAGTACTCTTTAACTACTGAGTTGATAAATTCTGTTCCTCTGCCTGAGCGAATTCTCTGTATCTTGATGTCCTTTTCCACACTGAGCTTTTTCAGTAGTTTGGGCAACTCAGTCATGACATCAGATTTGTTGGCTGTGAAGATGACCCATGTATATCTCGAGTTGTCGTCAATAACAACGAGGGCATACTTCTTGCCTCTTATAGTCACTGGAGAGACTGGCCCGAATAAGTCCATGTGTAGCAGCTGAAGGATTACATCAGTGGAAGGTGACGGAATAGGTGTATTGCTACTCTTTGTCTGCTTTCCCTTCAAACATGCCTCACAATTCCTGTCTTTGATAAACGATTCGTTGGGCAGTCCTCTGATTTTAGAGTTCTTGGCTAGCTTGTTCATAATCTTGAAGTTCAAGTGGCTAAGTCTCTTGTGCCACAGCCATCCTGCCTTGTCACTGGATTTCGTCTGTGCGAGTAAGCAAGCCTCATGTTCTGCGGTTTTCCAGTTTGCAACGTATATATTTTTCCTCCGCAAACCTAATAACACTATTTCCCCTGTAGATTTATCAACAATATCACATAAACCAGCGTCAAAGATAACTCTATTCAGATTGTCACAGAATTGACTGACAGAAAGGAGATTATGTTGAAGTCCTTCAACATATGTTACTCTTGGAACTGAGGCAGTCCCAATATTCAGTATTTCGTATCCCCTTGTGTAGCCTTTAGAGTTGTCATCAAACTCAATTCTGGGACCTTCTTCTAGTATGTTTGGTCAGCAGGCTTTTTTGATAAGTCATGTGTCTCGAGCAGCCGCTGTCCACAATCCAAGGGTCCTTATGTACCTGCAAAATAGAAACATTTTTAGGTACCATTTGGTTCAGTTGTGTCCTTACATGTTAGTGGGTGATTTCGGAACCCAGATCTGTCTAGGGACCTTAGAAGTCTGAGACTTCTTCTTCTGAACCTTGTCAGCTTTCTTCTCCACAGGACTTGGAGATACTGATTTTCTGATGACTTTGGGTTCAGGACTTTTCTTCTTCCGAGGCTTTATATTCCTCCTGACCCTAGGCTCATAGTAGTACGAACCATATTGAGCTGGATGTTCATACAGTGGTTCCTTGTACTGCTCTGCCCACTTGACCTTCTTGGTTCCCCCTAAGTTTGATCGTGATGTCCTGGGGCGGGAACCTTTGGTCAGTTGCTTCTTGTTGTTCAGCTGAGGTGCAACTATCTTCTGTTTATTTTTCGCCTGAGGTGTTGAGTTAGTAGTCTGAACTTTACCTCTGACGAACCTATCAGCCAGCAGTTCTGAGCTCTTTGAAGTGGAAGCATCATGAGTATAGCCAAGTCCTTCTTTCATGACCGTTGGCCTTTGCGCTCTAAGCACACTTTCCAACTTCTCCTTAGCTCCTAGGTATTGTTCAGTCATTAATCCTCGCCAGACCTCATCACTTCTCCGAAGTGATTCAAAATCCTTTTCAACTCCTGCGAGCTTCTGACTGAGTTGGGCTATTTCAGTCTCTTTCTCAGAATTGTCCTTGGTTAGAACTGATATATGAGTTTCTTGAAGCTGAGACTTAGTCATAAGAGTTTTAGTCTCTTCCTTGAGTCTCGCAACCACTCTCTGAATCAGTAGAGACCTGACAATCAGAAGAAAGTCTCTAATTTTCAGCTTTTACCTATTCTAGTTCTTGAATGGTTCGGCTGAAGTCTCTACTCAGCTGAATCTTCTCCTCTAGTAGATCATCGTAGGCTTGTACCACATCTAGAGGCTCATCTGTGACCGAGCACGCGTCATGTGTGCTGTGTGAAGAAGAGGTTATATTAAGTTTAGAATTTACCTCAGCCTCTTCTCCAGCCATCAGACAGTATTCTGCAGTTGACTCAGGATTTGTTTCTCCGATCTCAACGGCGACGAAGGCAGCTTCGTCCTCAGAGGAGTACATGAACGTATCTTCCTCGATTAAGTCATCGGATATCTCTCCGGTAATATAGGCCTGCCTCCTACGGGCGAATTTCTCGCGTCTGGCCTGTCGTTCTGCTCTTCGAGCAGCTGAGAGTTCGGGACATTCGTACTGATAGTGTCCCTCCTTGTTGCAGTTGTAACAGATAGATGATCTGCTGCTTTTTCCAGCTGAGTCTTTGGTTGGACTTGCAGCAGGTTTTGTGTTCCTATAGTCAGTAGAAGGTTTAAATTCTTCCCTTTTTCAAAAATCTTTCTTACCTGAGGGAGAATCTCTATTGTATTTCTTCAGCTTTCTGACTCTCTCCTTTTCTCTTTGATATTTGAGAGCCATAAGCACAAGTTAGTCAGTAGCAGATGTCTCAGAGGACTTTATTTCTTCTGCAGCTACTGCCTTGCTGGAAGAAATGGGTTCGACTCCGGTTTTGCTGACTGTTGCTTTGAAAGCATGGTCAATATGAGTGTCAGCTGGAGCACTGGAACATCGTTAGGGTGGACTATGCTCAAATTCCTCTGTTTTTAATTCTGAAAAGATAACATCAGGAGTTAGAGCATTAAGATCAGAGCGACGTAAATAAGTAGCAAATGGAAGCCACTTCTGTCGAGGTAGCGCTCTTAATATCTTGGTGTTCATCTCTTTGTTGGTGAACATCCTCCCCAGTCCATTGATCACATTGATCTGGTTAGTAAATCTGATGCTTAGCTCGTCAATGGTTTCATTGGTCTCCATGGCAAATGTATCGAACTTCTGAAGCTCTATTTCAAGCTTATTTCTTTGATCTGCGAGGTTCCTTGGCTTAGTACAGCTAGGGCATCCCATAGTTCATTCCGCGCAACTCGGTCGAGGTTGTGCAGCTTTTTCTCTTCTGGTGTGAAGGTAGATTTTTCTTTGGCGACCTTAGCACCAGTCTGTGCTCCTACACCTCCCACAACGGCAAATTGTACGCTGTCGATCATGGGAATGATGGGTCCTATCTCAAGGACATCCGTCATGCTGTCATGCAGCGATGTGAGGTGTGCCTCCATTCTCACACGCCATACCGTGTAGTTCTCTACTGAGAACATCAGTACCATCTGAATACCTGACATATCAGTCATTATGGGTAAGAATATAAGGATGAATGAAGAGATGCTTGTGCAGTGAAAAACGTTTTCAGGATCTGTTCGAGAAGACCAGTACTTTAGAACCGGTGATCAGAAGAACACCTTTGCTCTGATACCAATTGTTGGTCCGGAGACGATAGTCAGGTGTAGAGGGGAGGGGGGGGTGAATACACATGAGCACAATTTCTTTTCTCAGAACGTGAAGGACAGCTGAGCTGTAAGTTGCAACTGACGAACAACGCTAAATAGTAACCTTCGATCGCGGGTCAAAAGTGTGCCAACTACTGAGCTCTCCTACTGACTTTTGTCAGTACTTGAAACTCAGTTGGAGACTTAGTGCGGATAAGAGTGTGGGGCCCGAAGATTCGTCTCAATTTGAAAACATCATTTTCACAAGTCAAGTAGTTTTTGCTAGTGCGCTTTTAAGAATACATTTTATGCAAAGATATGATTTTGCAACAGTTTGTATGCAATGCAATAAAACAGTAGATAACACAAGAAATTTTTAATGTGGTTCGGATACGCAAGATCCTATGTCCACGGTCCTGCCGAACAGGAGTTCTTGTTGATTTATCTAAGCAAGTCTCAGCAAGGAATCTGTGCACTGGACAGACCCTTCTAAGTTATAGTCCTTAGCGACTTTACAAATCAAACCGAGGTTTGAAAGGGAGGGGATAATCTCCAACTAGGAAGGAGTTCTTATAGTAAGAACGATCACTAAAAGTGAACTCCTTCGAATTTTTAAGCTATAAATATGGCAATAAGCTTAGCTAGAGAAGAGGGATCTAAAGAACTCTAGAGTGAAGAACTAATGATATTCTATTGGGCAAGTTCTTCGTTGGATTGATATTGAATGCGCTAGAGTTGTTCGAAAGCTTGAGCGTTTTTCCCTTGATATCTCGTGCGTGAAGCTCGAATTTCTTCTCTATTTGTAGTCGTGAAATAGGTATATGTTCGTTGGAGACGACGATGCCACGTGTCACAACCTTCCAAAGAAAACGGCCATATTTTCGAAATGTTGCAGCAGAGCAGTTGACACTGTACATGAGAGCAACTTTGATGGTCAAATCAGATAAAGCTTTGTCGGCTTCTCATTGGTCGAGGTTTGTGGTAGGTGAGATTGTGTCAGACATCGGAGTTGACTCTCCCTAGTCCTCGTATGTCCTCTATTGTCTTTCGAACTGACTTTAGCGGCTGGGTCATTTTCTGTCGGATACAGTAGACTTAAGACAGTCTCTGACTTCTTCGTCTGAGTCGGCTGACAAAGGATATGGCTCCTGAGTAGGGTCAGCTGATGACTGCAAAGGTACTGAGCTTTGCATGAAGTTCTTCTGCTGATGTCTATCAGCTGATGAGGTGTCTTCTACTGAAGATGAGGATCAGCTCATAACAGAAGAATACAAGCTATTACATAGAAGACGTGGGGTTTTGGAAGGTAACTTCGACAGAAGATCAATCCAACATTTTACCCCGTATAGGACTTAGACACAAAGATAAATACATAAAAACAGTCTAACCTATACATCAACTAATCCTATCAAGACACTACACTACTGATATCAGCTGGGTTTTGGGATCTTCTATTCCATAGTACTACTATGATTTCCCCCAATATTATTTTAACCACTAACAGCTGAATACCATCTACTGATTCACAATCCAACAATATGTATATACCATATGACCGTAAATTACCGTAGCAATAATTTTCATTATAACCCTTTTGGTAATTTCGGCAAATATTTTTTTTTCATCATACAAAAATTCTTCATTTATCATCAGAGTCGGCCCCGACATTTCGGAGGCCCTAGGCGAAGACAAAAAACGGGGCCCCTTATTTATGCTTTGTGAATCATCTTGCTAGCTAAAGATAGGCATACTTTCATGCTTGTGTGCCTACACAAAACTTTAAAAGTAGAAACCGTAAATTGCAACAAGTTAAAAAAAATACAAGGATCGAATAATTATTGAAATAATTTAGATCTTCTAGCATTTTGAGAAGCAAAATCATCAATAACATCATCAAGATAAAATTATCTTCTAAAAAATTAGCACAAATTGTAAAGCATGAAAACCTAATTGATGAAAAATGAATACAAATTGAAACGAGAAAACCTAGTTTGAAGAAAGGGGCGTGTATCAAGTGCTGACGGAGAGAAAACCACAATATAATTCTATTCTGCCCAAGTTTCAGTACCTTAATTGTTGTCGTTGGACGTTGTCGTTGAAGAACAGAACAGAAGATGAGAATTGAGAAGATGGAGAGAGTCGGAGACGTTCTGTAAAGAAAAGACTAAAGAGACGTTATAGTTGTATCTTAAAGAAAAGAGGCGTTGGGCTGCTCAGAAAAGAGATGTTGGGGTGGGCTAAAGACTAAAGTAAAAGAAAAGAGATATTAGGCTAAAGACTAAAGTAATGAGCTTAATAATTTGGGGGCCCTAGGCCCGTGCCCCTTGATAATAATAATAATAAGCACGTAATTGTTGCTTTTATATTACCTATATTATGCATGTTTGTCTCGAGTTTATGCGTGTAGGATGTGGATAAAAGGCGAAAAGATGGTGAATGTTGCCTATGTACATACTAGAAGCTGCATGCATGCATTATGTGATCAAAGGAGTTTTGCGCCAGAATATTAGGCTGAACTGGCCAGGATTTGGACCCCCCCCATTGGGCCAGCTTTGTGGACCGAAGAAATTTGTTAAATGATGATATGAAGAAGCCCAGCCCAATACAATTGGAAGAAATTGGAGGGAAAGTTGTTTGGTAGAGCTACTAGTTATGAAGGAGACTGGTGTAGAAAAGTACAGGGCAGGATACTTGTTCCTGCCACAGCCGCCCAGCAGGGCAGGATTTCCTTACACAGCCAACTGCTCCCATCAGCTTTCATCCAGTTTGGTCAAATCCGCCCATACTGCAATTAATGCATGGAGAGGCTCAAGGCATGGGGATTTTGTAATATACCAAGTTTCGATAATCCAGTTCCTTAGCACAATTTAATTAGTTGCTGAAATAATTATAAGGAAATGAGTATTTTATCCAGTGTGTAATTTCACACGAGAATTGGAAAAGAAATAGGGGCTGATATTTATTCCACCTCATGCTAACTGATAAATACAAAGGAAGAAAAAAATGAAATCGAACTCCTCTTCTGCGTGGGTTTCACATATGCAGCATAGCATGACCATGCAAAGCTATACCTATACCTAGCTTTGTGACTCAGCAGCTTACCTAGCTTTGTGACTCAGCAGCTTAATTGTCCTATAAATAGTAGATGCTCCTACTGATTTCCTCCAGCATTTCATACAAAAATTCAGCAGACTCTGAAATAAGGTACACTTTTGAAAGATTTAAGAAGAAGGTTCAGCTGAAAAACTGAAAAGAGGATCGAAGAAATTCAGCAGAGTAAAACAAGGTGGGTTATATTTTACATATGAAATCTATGCTTGAGTTATTAAGCTCTGATATTTATGCAAGTTAAAGTTTATGAATGTTCATGAAAATGGCTTCGCTAACTATTGGAATTGTGCATCTACATGAATGAAAATGGGCTCTGCCCATAAGTATTGAATACGATCGGATCCTGAGCTAGACGTAGCCAGGGTTAGTGTACACCAAACGTCACGAAGTTAGCCTTGGGGTAATCTGTTTTTCCCAAGCCTAATGAAGGGAACGAGGTTACTATCAGCTGAATGTGTTTCCCTGAGTTTAACGAGAAATATAGAATGCACCAATAGCAGAGGAAGAAAAGTTGGGCCAAGTGAAAATTTTGGTATACATAGAGTGCTTTCGATTTTAAAAAAAAAAATGTCTATGTGATACTAGTAATGCATGAACAATTCATGGTTTTGAAAAGGATTTTTGGAGGTTTATTATCAGCTGCATTACCCACTGAGTACATTAGTGCTCAGCCCAAACGTTTTTCAAAATGATTTTGCAGGCTGAAGATGGCAGTGTGAAGGTGACGGTGCTGAGTTGGTCTGAAATGTTATTATACAAATACTCGTCTATTTTAAGACATTTCCGTTATGTATATTAAGCTCTACCTCTTGTTTCTACTGAGGTAGTTAGATTATACAAAATACAAGTGTTGTTGTCATTTCAGATGTCTCAATTTCTTCCCCTTTCTTTCCCGCTTCTTTCATCCCTCCCCAGTCGCGCTCCGGCCATTTGCCTTCCCTCGAGAATTGGGGCGTGACAGAGTGGTATCAGAGCTGAATTTCTTGATTCTTTAAGGTCTCTATCAGAGCTGAAGTTCTTGGTCCTTTGACTTAAGGTCTCTGTTATATTTTGTTGTCTGTTTCTACTACTGAACTTTCTATTCTACTGAGTTCAGCAAGCTACTAAACTTTCTATTCTACTGAGTTCAACAAACTACTAAACTTGTCTACTGAGTTCAGTAGACGAATCCGGAGATTGTTTCCAGGATTTGCATTATTATTCAAGAAAGTCTAGCTTTCGATGTTATTCAGTGACTCTCAGCACCCTCTCTGCTGCCATTGAAATTTAAAAGGGATTTCCAAGTTGAAAACGGAGAATAAATGAGGAAATGAAGAGTATGTAAAGAGGGAATGATTATTTTGAAATGTAAAATTATTGGTCGTGTTAGGGACCTTTGAGCCCTTACGAAGTAATAAAGAATGATATGGGAAATACCTTGTTGAAGGTGTGATTTTTATGGGACTTGTGAGTCCGCATGATTAAAGTTTGAAAGGTGAATTATTTCAATTTTTAAGTCCTTTAGATGTAGTAAAGGACTGTTGGACCTCCGATGAGGCGAGCTTTTAGGTGTAGAGTACACTTGAATGTGGATTTGGGTACTACTGAACCATAACTGAACTGCTACTGAATCGATACTGAACTGATTACTGAACGTTACTAAGCTGCCTGCTAATACTGGACGTTACTGGATGTTACTGAACTGTTACCGGACACTACTGAACTGAACCCTACTGAACTGCCTATCTACTGAACCATACTGAACCACTCTACTGAACTTCTCCTACTGAACTTTCCTACTGAACTTTCCTACTGAACTTTTCTACTGAACTTTCCTACTGAACTTTTCTACTGAATTTGTCTACTGAACATCTCCATTGAATCCCTCTACTGAATCTAGTACCGAACCTGAACCTACTACTGAATCTGAACTCGCTACTTGATGCGGGAGCAGCGCAGACACAATCGCAGAATGGGCGTCCGGTGTCTGTATCGGCTCTATAATACCGTTTCGGAAAGGGAATTGCGTTCTGGACGCAACTCACTGCTTTGCCGTGATGTATGGGCTCGAAACAGAGTTTGAGATCAGCTAAGGCCCGAAATCAGCATTTCAATATTTTTCGAATTTTCAATTTATTTACGTTTTGCCATTTGGTCTTTGCTAGCAATATTTATACGTATTTGTAAGACTTTAGCCGCAAATTTTTACCCTAATATCAATTTCGAGAATTTTCTCAATTCTCTGGTGGATTCGGAATTAGCGCTAGCTGTTCGACGGTTTCTCCGACTGCGTCACTACTAAACTTGAACTAGCTACTGAACCCAAAAATGCTACTAAACCTGAATTTTTCCTACTAAACTTTTCTATTAACCTTCCTACTGAATTATCCTAGTGAATTTTGCTACTAAATTTCCCTATTAAATTTTTCTACTGAAATTCTCTACTGAACTTCTTCCTACTGAATCTCTCTATTGAACTTCTCTGTTGAACATACGACTAAGCTAATGATTTATACTGAACTAATAACTTTATTATCTTTCCTCCTTCATCTTTACAGCAGATGCTATTTTACTTAATTTTAATACTATTCTTTTTAAACCATATTGAGCCAATCAAGAAATTTAATTAAGGACCGTTTTGCAGATGGCCGCGGGAAAAGTCACCGCTAGGAAGAGCATCCCTACTCGCCGACCAGATCCCGTACGTCGGTTTAGGAACTACTTCAGAGACCCAACTCTCTCCATTGGTGAATTCGTCACCAAATACTACGAACTTTGGCAGGAGGCCAAGATGGAAGTCAAAGACTTTGAGGCTTCTAATCGCCTCATTGAACAACTACCCTTGGAGTGGCATGCTTGGACACAATATCAACTAGATATTAGTGTCTATAGGGACCCGGTTACCTACCAACCTGCCTGCAGTTTTCCGGCCTTAGTCTCCTTAGTATTTGACAAATGGGTCATGGGTGACAAGCTCTCTATGTCAGAAACCAGATCTTGTAGTGCGATCCCAACGGGATTCTCCGGCCATAATATCCAGTTCCAGTATGACGGATACGATCCCAATGACAACAACACCCTCTTGCTGTTTACTATGGGCTAGAAGGTATACGAGGCAGGGCCATCCATGTTGCCACAGCAAGGCTTACCCGCTGAGGAACAAATTCAGACTCCCAGAACCCAGGAAATGGCGAGGAAAGGCACGCATGATGCCGTCAATCGGGAAAAAGGGAAGGAAGTGGTGGAGGAAGATCTCGATATGTAGATAATTGGGGACCTTTTTGCCTTTCTTGTTATATAGTCAGGCATCATTTTTGTTGTATATATTGCCCGTATAATAGTATTGTAGTTGAATGTTGTAAATTATGTTTAATGAACTGAAAATTTTCGTTGAGTGATACAAGTGTTCTATGGTTACGCTCTAAATTTTATGGATCATTTTCAAACCTTGTTCTAATAATATTATAATCATCAGAATGTCGCATCCTGAAGTTCAAATTGTTGGAGAACCTAAAGTCCATAATGCAAGAGAAGGTCGTCAAGAGATTCCAATACGGCATGGAGCAGAGGATATTCCGCGACCTAGAGCAGGTGATGACTTCTTAAGGAAAAATCCACCTACTTTTAGTGGAATGGGAAATCCTATAGAAGCAGAAAAAAGGATCAGGTCTTTAGAACGAATATTCGACTATATGGGTTGTTCGAATAAGGATAAAGTAACATGTGCGCTATACCAATTGACAGAGGAGGCTGGTTATTGGTGGGAATCAACAAGAAGGACGTTGTCACCACCACAATGGGTAGCATTTAAATGGGAAGATTTTAAGAAGGAATTCAACTGTAAGTATATACCTCTGAGTTACCGTATTAAGAAGCAATCAGAGTTATGGAATCTGCAACAAGGAAAAAGAATGGTTACAGAATATGATAGGTTGTTAAATCAACTATCTCGATACGCTCCGTACTTGACGCATACGTAAGAGAAGAGGTCTGAAAAGAGAGGTCTACGACCTGAAATAGGTATGTCTTTGGCTAGTTCAGGACCATTGACATATGCCGAATCCTTGAGTAGAGCACTTGATATTGAGGCAATGATGCCGGAGGAAAAGAAAGTACCTGTGATAATTCCTATCCGAGCTTTTGATAATAAGCGTAGGTGGGATGACAGAAATAGAGGTTATAACAACATGGAAGGAGACAATGGCAGGAGAATTTCCAGCAAAGACAACAGGATCAACAACAAAAGCCGATTTGCCAGAATTGCGGCAAGAATCACCTTGGAGTATGCAAGGCCGGCACTAATACTTTTTTTAGATGCGGTCAGAGGAGTCACCATATTAAAGACTGTCCGGGGAATCGACAAGGAGCACCAGTTAGACGCAACCAAGGGGGTCCTCCGAGGCAAAACAGAATCAGTATAGGAATCCCCAACAAAATCAAGGTCAAAGGCCACCTCAAAGGGCTAGGGCCTATGCCCATAATCAGCAGCAGGCTGCACATGCTCCTGGAAACTTGGCAGGTATGATTAATGTATCTAACATACCTGTCATAGCATTGTTTGATACGGGAGCATCTCATTCCTTCATTTCTAATCTGGCATGCGAAAAACTGAATTTGATTCCGGAAATAGCGAATAATGCCTTAGAAATTAGCACTGCTGCACAAAATACAATGACTTCAGAACATGTGTGCTCGAACCTAGAGCTTAACATAGGGGATGAGAAGTTTAAGGCGAATCTCTATATCCTCCCTATGAAGGACTTTGATATAATCTTAGGAATGGACTGGTTAGAAACGTCTTTCGCAACAATAAATTGCCACGAGAGGAAGATTACTTTCCAGCCGATTGAAAAGGAAGAAACAAGCTTCTATGGCGTAAAAATGGGGAAAGAAGTAGCAATAATTTTTGCGCTGAAAGCTGCTAAAATACTAAGGAGAAAAGATTGCAAGGCTTTCCTAGTCAATTTCACTAGAGAATTGAAGTCACAACAGAAAATTGAAGAGGTACCAGTGGTTCGTGAATTTGAGGATGTATTCCCAAAAGATTTACCAGGCTTACCGCCAGATAGACAAGTGGAATTTACTATAGACTTAGAACCCGTGAGTCGCCTCTAGATCTAAGGCACCGTATAGAATGGCTCCTAAAGAATTGCAAGAACTTAAATTGCAATTACAAGGACTTTTGGACATAGGTTTCATCCGACCTAGTGTATCCCCTTGGGGAGCACAAATTCTTTTTGTGAAAAAGAAAGATGGCACATTGAGGATATGCATAGACTACAGAGAGCTAAACAAATTAACTATCAAGAACAGATACCCCTTACCAAGGATAGATGATTTGTTCGACCAACTTAAAGGCGCCAGCGTGTTTTCAAAAATTGATCTACGATCAGGATACCATCAACTGAAGGTACGAAAAGAAGATATCCCTAAGACCGCCTTCAGAACACAGTATGGTCATTACGAATTCACTGTAGTGCCTTTTGGACTAACAAATGCCCCTGCAGTTTTTATGGACTTGATGAATCGAGTTTTCCACCCATACTTAGACAATTTTGTCTTGGTATTTATAGATGATACACTCATCTATTAAAAGAATAAACAGAAACATGAAGAACATCTAAGAACCATCTTGGAAACAATTCGTGTAGAGAAACTTTATGCCAAATTCAGCAAATCTGAATTTTGGCTCAAGGAGGTAATGTTTCTTGGACATATTGCATTTGCCGAAGGAATTAAAGTTGATCCTGCTAAGGTGGAAGCAGTGAATAGTTGGAAATCCCCAACCAACACTAATGAGATCCGAAGTTTTCTTGGCCTAGCAGGATATTATAGAAGATTTATTGAAGGATTTTCAAAAATAGCTAGACCGATAACGCAATTACTCAAGAAAGGATCAAAATTTGTTTGGACAACTAAGTCTGAAACAAGTTTCCAAGAGCTAAAAAGGAAGCTAACTACGGCACCAGTATTAGCTAATCCAGAAGGGAATAAAGGATTCGTGGTATACACAGATGCATCAAAATTAGGACTTGGATGTGTCCTCATGCAAAACCAAAGGGTAATAGCATACGCGTCTCACCAGCTAAAGCCTCATGAACTAAACTACCCCACCCACGACTTGGAACTAGCTGCAGTCGTTCATGCATTGAAAATTTGGAGGCACTATTTATACGGAGTTAAGTGCGATATATTCACAGACCACAAAAGTCTGAAGCACATTTTCGAGCAAAAGGACATGAACATGCGACAAAGAAGATGGCTCAAATTAGTAAAAGACTATAATTGCACCATCAACTATCATCCGGGTAAGGCAAACGTGGTAGCTGATGCCTTAAGCCGAAAAACTCAATCTAAACTAGGGTACTTAATTACTCAACAGGAGAAGCTGATTCGTGATTTTGATAACCTTAGTTTGGAAGTAATTTTCCCTTCGAATAGAATACCCGGATATGTAGCTAAACTTGTAGCTACGTCAGATTTAAGGACAAGAATTGTCAATGTACAGAAGGAGGATGAATTTTTGAAAAAGATACGCAAAGCAGCAAAGTCAGATAAACACCAAGCGTATTTTGAGGTTCAGGATAATGCTCTCCTATTCAATGGAAGACTATGTGTGCCTCAAAACGAAGAATTAAAAGATATCATCATGAGAGAAGCTCATGACACTCCATATACTGCTCACCCTGGAAGTACAATAATGTATAGAAATCTGAAATAAAACTTCTGGTGGAACGGAATGAAGAAAGACATAGCATCCTTTGTTGAACGATGTCTTGCATGTCAACAAGTGAAGGCTACGCATCAAAGACCGTATGGACTATTACAACCACTACCAATCCCTGAGTGGAAATGGGAACACATTAATATGGATTTCGTAGTCAGTTTACCAAAGTCTGTGCGTGGAAATATTGCTATTTGGGTTATAGTAGATCGTTTAACCAAATCTACACACTTCTTACCGGTCCAGATGACATTTGGGTTGGAGAAATTTGCGAGACTTTATATAAAAGAAATAGTGCGATTGCATGGAATATCAGTGTCAATTACATCTGATCGTGAACCTAGATTCACGTCAAAATTCTGTACTAGCTTTCAAGAAGCTTTGGGCACCAAGCTGAAATTCAGCACAGCTTTCCATTCCCAAACCGACGGACAATCGGAAAGAACGATACAAATCTTAGAAGATCTGTTATGTGCCGTAATTATAGATAGAGAAGGACACTGGGAAGACTTATTGCCTCTTATAGAATTTGCTTATAACAATAGTTATCAAGAAACGATTGGAATGGCACCATACGAGGCATTATACGGCAAGAAGTGCAGATCCCCACTTTATTGGGATGAAGTTGGTGAAAGAAAACTTTTGGGACCAGAAATAATTCAACAAATGGTCGATAAAGTTAATCAGATTAAGCAAAGAATCAAAGAAGCCCAAGATAGGCCGAAATCTTATGCTGATACGAGACAAACAGAATTACAATTTAATGAAGGCGATCATGTTTTCCTCAAAGTATCTCCTTCTAAAGGAATTATACGATTTGGTAAAAAGGGCAAGTTACGTCCTAGATACATAGGACCTTTTGAAATCCTAAAGCGGAAAAGCCCTGTGGCATACCAGTTAGCCCTACCACCTAATGTGGGGAATGTGTACGATGTTTTCCATGTGTCTCAACTTAGAAAGTACATGTATGATCCTAAGCACATAATAAAGCATGAAGAGGTGATTCTAGATCCTGATATGAGCTATGAAGAACGACCAGCTCAAATTCTTGACCGTAAAATCCAAGTCTTGAGAAACAAACAAATTCCATTAGTAAAGGTTCTATAGAATCATCATGGAGAAGAAGAAGCTACATGGGAATTGGAAGACAAGAGCACGTCCCAATATCCTGAATTATCTTACAAAAGTAAGTAAATTTCGGGACGAAATTTCTTTTAGGAGGAAGGGATGTGATATTCCAAGTTTCGATAATCCAATTCCTTAGCACAATTTAATTAGTTGCTGAAATAATTATAACGAAAGGATTATTTTATCCAGTGTGTAATTTCACACGAGAATTGGAAAAGAAATAGGGGCTGATATTTATTCCACCTTATGCTAACTGATAAATGCAAAGGAAGAAAAAATGAATTTGAACTCCTCTTCTGCGTGGGTTTCACATATGCATCATAGCATGACCATGCAAAGCTATACATATACCTAGCTTTGTGACTCAGCAGCTTACCTAGCTTTGTGACTCAGCAGCTTAATTGTCCTATAAATAGTAGATGCTCCTACTGATTTCCTCCAGTATTTCATACGAAAATTCAGCAGACTCTGAAATAAGGTAGACTTTGGAAAGATTTAAGAAGAAGGTTCAGCTGAAAAACTGAAAAGAGGACCGAAGAAATTCAGCAGAGTAAAACAAGGTGGGTTATATTTTAATTACGAAATCTATGCTTGAGTTATTAAACTCTGATATTTATGCAAGTTAAAGTGTATGAATGTTCATGAAAATTGCTTCGCTCACTATTGGAATTGTGCATCTACTTGAATGAAAATGGGCTCTGCCCATAAGTATTGAATACGATCGGATCCTGAGCTAGACGTAGCCAGGGTTAGTGTACACCAAACGTCATGAAGTTAGCCTTGGGGTAATCTATTTTTCCCAAGCCTAATGAAGGGAACGAGGTTACTCTCAGCCGAATGTGTTTCCCTGAGTTTAACGAGAAGTACAGAATGCACCAATAGCTGAGGAAGAAAAGTTGGGCCAAGTGAAAGTTTTGGTATACATAGACCGCTTTCGATTTTTTTAAAAAAAAACCGTCTATGTGATACTAGTAATGCATGAACAATTCATGGTTTTGAAAAGGATTTTTGGAGGTTTATTATCAGCTGCATTACCCACTGAGTACATTAGTGCTCACCCGAAAAGTTTTTCAAAATGATTTTGCAGGCTGAAGATGGCAGTGTGAAGGTGACGGTACTGAGTTGGTCTGAAATCCCGCTTCTTTCATCCCTCCCCAGTCGCGCTCCGGCCATTTGCCTTCCCTTGGGAATTGGGGCGTGACAGATTTAATGATTTAGATTTCAGCTTTTGAACTTGTTTTGATATAATGGTTATGTAATAGTATGTAGGACAACTCTCTCACAACTTTTAACACAACTTCTCATAACTCTTTTATACTTTATCTCTCTACTTTAGTCTTCTCTCTAGAATTTTGAAACTCTCTCTAATTAGTTCATGTTCTTCATCTTCGAAGTTCAAGTAGTGTAAGCACTTATATTCTCCCCCAGCTAAAGCATTTAATTCGCGAAGATCTGCATTAGTAATGTTCTCTATTTTCTGATATGTTTCGTTCATTTAATTCTGCACTGTTATTTCTATTTATTTAAGGTTTTAGTAGTTAATGCTCTTCAAGTTAGTGTTTTATGCATTTATGATGTTATCCCTTGCATGTTAGCTTGCTTTCTTGTTCTAAATATGTGTAGCTAAACCCTAGATTCGGCTAAGGCAGTGAAACACCCGATCCTTGCCTTCGTGAGATCTTAATGTACTTAAAATTTGTTAACTAAGTGTTTCTGTCCAGATCTGTGTAGATGCTTGTTTAAGATAACATAGGACTGATCAACCTAGGTTAACTGGGCTAGTGTTGAACAGGCAGGGGAGATGGTAGAGTTACTTTCATGCTCAACATGGATAGCTTTGCTGTTTGGTTTCTTAGATATTAATGCTCCTTAGTTGTAGATCTATGCAATGCTCAACATGGTAGATCGACACTAGGGTAGGGAGTATGTTAATGCTCAACATTCCTTCTCCATTTCAAGAATAAGATTTAGGTGCGTCCGTGCTCAACACGGCACCTTAGCCGGGCAACCTTAGGAAACCCATTAATTTTAGAATCGAGGATTGGAGGCCGATCAGTGTGGATCTGCCCAAAGCCGAGTCGCTTTTAACATTTATTTTCATCCCCTATTTTTTAATTGCGCAGTTTATGATTATTGGCTAGTGTTAATTAAACCTAAAGTTAATAGTGGTTACTAACCAAACCCTATTTCGATCTTTAGAGATAAATTGTTTAAATCTACCAATTTCCTGTGGATTCGATCCCTGCTTGCTAACTGTGTTAGTATTAGTTTAGTTGTCTGTCGCAGGTGTTTATAAATTGTATTTGGTTCGCGATTTTAACGACGAAATCGTGTCCGACCAATAATAATAATAATAATAATAATAATAATAATAATAATAATTGTGCTTGGGCGACGCATTCAGTTGACACAAATTAACAACGGATTAACTTAACATCATGATCATAATATCTGGTGTTAGACCGATAATAACACAAGAAGAGTAGAAGCATACAACATGTGTAATCACTGGACATAAAGATGATCACAAATTATGAGATATCAAGAAATAGAACTCTCTTATGGCATGATATGCAAATTATTCACGGTCTCAAAATCAAAAAAAAAAAATAAATGCACTAAATAAATCCCTACTTCGAATAATTGATTATCAAATATCTATTTTACTTCAAGGACAATCATGTGTTCATTAACCTAAGCTCTGATACCACATGTAAGATTAATTAATTACATGAATTCTAAGATCTTAAACTACATGATTATCACATAATACAAGTAATAAGAAAGATAATGAAGAATACCTCATGGTGAAGACATTAAACGAAGATGTTGCGGAGATGGTCGAGAAATTTGTTTCTTTCTCCTAGCCTATGAACCATATTTATTATGGTTTCGTAATCATGCTCATGACATGCTAGAAAAACATGCTTTCAATATTGTGCATCAAAATTAACTTAGAAAATTTTTCTTACCTCGCCGGCACGATGCTGTGGCAATGATGATGGCCAATTTCCTGCATAACTTGAAACAAGTCTACAGGAAGGTAGACCTGCTCTGATACCAATCTGTAACACCTCGATTTTCATAACTTTTAAGGGGACGTCACCTCGTGCATAAATTTAATCTTCTCAAATTTAATTTTCAAAAATAATAGATTTATAAAAGCAATAAGGTTTTAATGCATTTCTTAAAAGCGGAAGTCTTGAATCAAAAACATGTGCAACTTCTAGTTCACATAATTAAATAGAAACAAATGCATAGTTCATGATAAAAACTAAATTAATGCGGTAAAAAGTGGTTTAAATTCTTTCATGTGTGACCATCACCATCAGCCACCTCAAGCATCTACCAGCCATGATCTGAAAAAGTGAAAATATAGAGGGGTGAGTACGACTACTCAGTGGGGAATACACTTATCCAAACTATATAATCTACCAATATATTATGGAAAATTAGAACATGTAAGAATTACGTAGTCACACAGACCACCGAGTCAACTTCGACTCTAATATTTAAACGGATCAACTGCGACCATAAACATGTGTACCGATCAACTTCGATCGCGGATCAACTTCGACCATAAACTTTTATACCGATCAACTTCGATCGCGGATCAACTTCGATCATCCTTATCATGCCTGTCATTAATTCATAAATATCGAGCATAAAATATAATAAGGATAAATGCAAGTGTAAGAAAACTTCCCCACCTTAACCTTATTGGAATGAAAACTTATGAATATCAAATGATTAAGTCCAAAGACGCCAATCCTAACATGAGAATAATTTGATCTTAATATATATACCATGACATGCATGCACAAACCAAACAATTTCATAATATCACATAAAATAACTTAGTTAAACATACTAATAAATCAAATTGTAAACTAATTTAATTTTGCACATCTCTGAAACAAATTGCCGACCACATTTGAAACAAATTCCTACCCAATGTCATGTCCACCGATAATACCTAAACATGACAAATAATTAAAATTTTCAACAAGCATAAAATATCGTAACATTTTTATTAAACAAAATTCGAAGTGTGTTAAGCAATTCATTCATTAGTTATATGATCACAGAGGCATTAATTCACTAGATTTACATATATCATAGAATATTTAATTCCTTTTAATCTTAGAAACATAAATCTAACTTAGTAATAATTTA
The DNA here is from genome assembly GCA_028984105.1 of Lavandula angustifolia. Taxonomy (NCBI): domain Eukaryota; kingdom Viridiplantae; phylum Streptophyta; class Magnoliopsida; order Lamiales; family Lamiaceae; genus Lavandula; species Lavandula angustifolia. The sequence goes on from CM054809.1 coordinate 30,773,101, forward strand.
TCACTTCTCTAATACTATCCTCGTTCATCTCTAACTTATTAACTGGACAATATTAGCAAGACAATTTGAACTAAAACATAGTTCTATGAATTCTAAGACTGCATTTTGATACATTTTAAAGCAATTAATTAAACTCACCAAACATGCCAAATCTATAGAATATACTTCACGGCTTATGCATAGTTTAAGAATATAACTATCTCAAATTCTAAAATTTTCATGATGAATTTATATGAAGTGATTATGTAGGATGAAACTTAGAACATGCACAATATACGAAAAAAAAATCAATCATGTTAAACCCAATAAAATTAATTAAAAGAAGACATATGTAGCTATGTATTTTCACCCCGAAATTAACATACTAAACATGCGTTAGAAAAGATAAAGCCACAACTTGCATTCACATGGATCTTGTCCAATTACTCAAGGTTTTCCAAGATTAAAAAAATTAAAATAAGAACTAAGTTTTAAAAACTTGGCAGAGAAGACTTACTTAAATGCCAAGAGTTGGAGGTACCAAGAACAAGAAAAACTTTGTGCATTATAGAAGATTGCGAATGGCGTAAAGGTTTTTCTGGATCAAGATTTTTTTTGTGTTCGGCTTGCTATACGTAAATTTATAGACTAGTATATCTAATTAGATACGCATAGAGATTTGGAAGAGTAAAGATATAAAATAATCCTAATAAATCTGGTTTAAAATAATATCTAAGAATTTTGCATATCAATATTAAATATATTATTGAGATATTAATTTAAATAAAGTTTTATTAATGCTCATATAACTCCACGAAATAGGCATATATATATATATATATATATATATATATATATATATATATATACTAAACATACGGCTACCGTTTAATCCATGAAGAAGATTAGTTCTAGAATGATAGGGCATAATCGAGTATTAGTTAGTTTCCTTTAGAAAAATTTATCTTTTAAATAAAGCAAAGATCCCTGTTGGAGAAGCAAGAATTACCACCCATTTTATCATTTAATAAATAAAATATTAATTAAATATTCTCATCACAAGCGTAAAGACACCCGCTTATAATATATATATACACATGTATTTGCATATATTATAATAGTAATTATTATTAATAATAATTTCTAAATAAATAAAGCAAATGCAACTTGATAGGTCTAAATTCGTACTATCCATATTCGTTTATTTTGGCGATACTTTGGCCATTGGATTGCGTTTTGGTGTTTGTTTTGCAGTTTCATATGATGATGTGGCGGTGACGAGGCATTGATGTGGCGGGTGCGAATTAAAGGCAATATATGCTTAATCCGGAAAAAATTAAGAGGAAAACTAAGTGTGAAAAGAAATTGATATAACATACTTTATATTATATCTTTCCATACTTAGAAGACCTAATTCTACAAGGAAGGGGATAAGCATATATAAAGGATAAGAAGAGGCACCGCGGGGGGAGATGCATACAGACGAACGCTACACACCGTAACAAATCTTGATCTTCATTCACACTATTCATCATCATCATTCGACACCATCCAATCCGAGAGAGAGAGAGATCCGAAGCCGAGGAAGAGAGAGACCGATCGAGCGAGAGAGAGATTACCGAGATCCGAGGGTTTTAGATCAGAATTCCAGACTTGTTATTTCAGAATTTATGTCGTTGATTGTAGTTTGATTTGGAGAAAACAACATGTTCCTTCTTCCGTTTCCATTCCCGAATTTGAATGCTTCCGTTTTATTTTCCCGTTGAATGATTTTAATACTTAATTTGGTATTTTCTAATTCATTAGGTTTAATTTCGTTTCAATTCATGTTTAGTTGATTTCGTAATAGTTTAGATTTTCGTGCATATTTATTTCATGATTTTCAGCATGTTTTGTGTTCTGTCTAGCAAACCGGTCTGTCCGGCCAGTCCGGCCGATATGCGTGGCTAAATCTTTTTAGGGTCGGCGAGATGTGAAGCACACACCACTATATTTTCGTGAGACTAGGGCTTAAAATTAATCACTTAGGTTCTAAATTAATCTAGGTTAATTAATTGAATTAATTCATTTATGCTTGATCACCCTTGGTTAGTTTAATTCGTATCTAATTTAGTACTTCCATCATTTCTCGTTGGATTAGGCTAAATAAGTAGCGCATTGTTGTTAGGACAATCGGATTAATTTGGTAGGAGACTATTAGATGTCCATCATACGAGTAGACTCCTAAATTGGGTTCCCTTAGTTCTTAAAGCTGATTAGGTGTTAAATCTATTGATTGCCCATCAACGTAGATTGCATCTAATTTAGAGAAGTAGTCGTTTCAATGCCCACCATAGCGATTACCGAATAATTAAGCGGGGATAGGGGATATGTCAGTTTAATTACTGTGTCCTACAACTAATTGATTTAAGTGGATTAATTAATTAATTGTGTCAGTGATCGATTGTGAGTGTGTGTGAATCATCTTGCTGGACCAGTTTTATTTGCATAAGTTTATTCCGTGTTTAATTCCTGCTATTTACTTTCTTTGTTTTAGTTTAGAAAATTCTCAAAAACTTGTGTGGTTCCAAACCAAAACTTGATTAATAGGAATTTTAGGTCTAAAATATTTCGTTCCCTGTGTTCAATACCTGTTGCTATACTAATTTAAGTTCTAGCAATTTTGCAGGATTATTTAGTGTAAACCGGGATCACCAAATTGGCGCCGTGCAAGGGGAACGGTGTTTTCCATTAGCTTATTTTTCCTATTGATCTTTTGTGCTTTTTAAGTGTTGCATGAGCAGGTCTTCCCGCCCTTTTCTACACTTTGATCCAGAAATTGAAAGGACTACGAAAAGGAACCGGAAGGCAACAAAGCTGCAAAAGCAACCAGTGCTGTCACAAGCAGAAACAGGTTCGACTGGCAAGACACAGGAAAGAACCAACGAGTCAGAATCTAAAATCGGTCCGACTGGTCAGATAGACCTGTTTTTTGAAGACAGCAGTTCTGAATCTGAAGAAGAAATCATGGCTGTAGAAGAAGCAGTCAATCTGAAGATGAACTCAGGTTCGAGGAACTTGGGAGAGGACTTGCCCGGACCAATCAACATAACCACCACTGAGTAGATATATGTGAAGCTGAATTTGGTTGCGGCATGTCCAAAGTTTTATGGAAAGCTGAACGAAAATCCTTTTGCTTTTCTGGAGGGATTCAATCAGGTCTGTGATCTGCACAGGCAAGGTCATTTAGATGCTTTCAAGCTCAAAGCATTCCCTTTTACTCTTCAAGACAGAGCTCGAGCATGGTTTTCTGGACTTCGACCTAGGTCGATTACTACTTGGGATCAGATGCGTCAGATATTCCTGGACAAGTATTTTCCTCAATCCAAGACGAATTTACTCAAAAAGGAGATTTTCGGGATTACTCAAGAGCTTGACGAGTCCTTTGGAGCATACTGGGAGCGATTTGGGAAGCTAGTTGATAGCTGCCCAAACCATGGTTTTTCTGATGTGGATCTGCTGCAATGCTTCTACCAAGGAATGGCAGATGAGTCCAAGACCATGGTGAATGTCGGATTGAAGGGTAGCTTTGCTAATAGCTACTACACTGATGCGAAGGCAATCATGGAAGGCCTTGCCGAGTCTACATCACAATACAAAGGACCAATGATGCAAAGGAAATCTGTGAATCTTTCGAGTAGAGACTTTCTAGATGATCTTGATATGAAAATTGGGCTAAAAATGGAGGAGAAGTCCAGCCAACTCAAAGACAAATTGGATCGTCTATTCAGCCAACTCGAAGACAAATGAAGGTTGGGATGAAAATGGAGGGAAAATTCAGCCAACTCGAAGACAAATTGGATCGGTTATTTAAGGAGAGGAATCATCCTTCCTCTTCCTCTTTACCTGCGCGTACAATGGCTGATCACACATGTGGTGCATGCGGTCAAAGAGGGCACACATCTCTATAATGTCAAGGCGAGGATGTTAATGCAGCTAGCAATTGGAATGGACAGAACAAGGTTCATCCGAACTTAAGGTTGAGACATGATGATCAAGCGCCACAACCGCGAAGGAATCCTCCACAACAATCATTTCAACAGCCTACATACCATCATCAACAATATCAGCCACCGCAAAGAACAAGGGTTTCAACAACCCTACGTGCACTCCACATCAAAGATAATTCCCCGCAGCTAGACCGGGCACGTCCGGCCGGACGGACCGTAGCAAACCGTTGGAGAAAATGATGGCCGAAATGATTACTTCACGTAAAAATGCCATAGCATACCAACAATGAATGCAAGAGGAGTTTACTCGTACTAAGAGGGATAGCCAAAGCACCTTCGAAAAATTTATCTAAGCAGATTTCCAAGTTGAATTCTTCAATTCAAGAGATAAGAGGAAGTAAAGGGTAATTGCCGTCTCAAACTGAGCCTAATCCGAACTCCTATAATTGCAATCATATCATGTTGAGGAGTGGGAAGGAGTTGTCAGAACCCTTACCGAAGGTGAATTCGAAAAAGACTCAATCTACAGCAGATAGGGCCGAATTGTCCAGACCGAGCATTCTCGACGCACGCAGAAAGTCGAACCGCCCTGCATGCACTGACGACTGCGTAGAATCTTGCTGATGGAGAGCTGACTAACATAGAAGGTCAGACTGCCCAGAAAGACCCGACAGAATTGCAGAATTTTACTAATGAAGTTCTGCCAAGCAGAGAAGGCTGAACTGCTCAGACCGACCCTAAGAGTGTCATACCTCCACCTTTCCTGAGGCATTGGAGAGGAAACGAACATCGAACAAGGACTATATGGACTATGTGAAGTTGTTCGGGAAGCTGGAAATCAACATACCCTTCTTGGAGGCTATGAAAATTCCCCAATTTGGGATATTTGTCAAAGATTTCATCGCAGGTAAGATCCACCAGCCCGGGAAAGTGTTGATGGACACATCGGTATCAGCAATTATCCAGAAGATGCTCCCTACAAAATGTGTGGACCCGGGTATATTTACTTTACCTTGTCTTATGGGAAATGTGATGGTTAAGCAGGCTATGTGTGACTTAGGTGCATCAATCAACGTTATGCCACTTTCTGTGTATAATCAATTAACTGCAGTTGAATTGGTGTCTACTAGGGTGATTATACAGCTTGCTGATAGATCATGCATTGCACCTATTGGTTTACTTGAAAATATCCTTGTCAGAATTAACAATTTTGTCTATCCCGCCGATTTCTATGTTATAGATACAAATGATAGGCAAGTTGAGGGTACTGCAGGTGTTTTGTTGGGTAGACCATTTTTGACAACTGTGAAAGTTGTGATTGATGTGGATGAAGGTTCTATTAGTGTACGATATCATGATGAGATTTATGTTCATCATATTGCAAGTGCACTTAAGAAACCTTATGATCATGAGAATGAAATGGCTTTATCTACTGACGAGATTGAGAGTTTTGTCCAAGAATATCTTGAGACGCATTTGTTACAGGATACGATGGAATTCACTCTCATCAAGGGACTGACTGATCTCGACATTAAGGATATGAAGGATGAAGAGATCCGTGACAGCATCAAGGCACTCTATGCATCGCCGTAATTTCTTCGTCGCCAGTATTGCCGAACTGCCCAGGCAGGCCGAATCTGATAGAATTCTGCCCTCATTGGTGAAGCCACCTGTTCTCGAACTGAAGCAACTTCCAAAGCATCTGAAATACACCTATCTTGGAGATAATGACATGCTGTCAGTCATCATTAGCAAGGAGTTAAATCAAGCCCAAGAGGAGGCCTTATTGGAAGTCTTGAAGAAGCATAAGAAGACGATTGGCTGGACTTTAGCCGACATCACCGGCATTAGTCCTGAAATCTGCACTCACTCGATTCACATGAAGTCTGATAGTAAGCCATTCTGGGATTACCAACGAAAACTCAACCCTAACATGCAAGAGGTGGTGTTGAAAGAGGTACTAAAGCTTCTTTCTATGTGTATCATTTACCCTATTTCTGATAGAAAATAGGTGAGTCCAGTTCATGTGGTACCGAAGAAGTCCGGTTTTCAAGTTGTGGAGAACGAGAACAATGAATTGGTACCAATGCTATTGGTGACTGGATGGCATATGTGCATCGACTACAGGAACTTGAATGAAGCTACACGGAAAGACCATTTTTCGTTACCCTTTATTGATCAAATGTTAAGAGACTTGCGGGGCAAGCCTATTTCAGCTTCTTGGATGACTATAGCGGCTACTTCCAGATCCATGTGAAGGAGGAGGATCAAGACAATACCATATTTACTTGTCCCTTCGGTACTTTCGCATATAGACATATGTCATTCGGATTGTGTAACACACCGGGCACCTTTCAAAGGTGCATGATGAGCATCTTTTCAGACTTGATCGAGGATTGCATTGAGGTATTCATGGATGACTTCACGGTCTACGGGAATTCATACATGGGATGCTTGAAGAATTTAGACAAAGTCCTTGCTCGGTGTGTGGAGAAGAACTTAGTACATAACTATGAGAAGTGCCATTTTATGGTGACCGAAGGTATTGTACTTGGTCACGTGGTTTCTAGCCAAGGGATTGAAGTGGACAAAGCCGAAGTCGACCTGATTGCCAAGCTACCGCCCCTACATCTGCTAAGGAGATCCGAGGTTTTCTAGGGCACGTCGGATTTTATCGGCATTTCATCAAAGACTTTGCAAAGGTGTTCAACCACTCACAAGGCTTCTACAACAAGATGTTAAGTTCGTGTTTGATGATCAGTGTAAGGAGGCCTTCGACCTCCTTAAGACGAAGCTCACCACAGCCCCAATAAAGCAACCTCCCGATTGGAATAAGCCCTTTGAGATCATGTGTGATGCATCCGACCAGGCCGTAGGATCAGTTTTGGAGCAGAAAAATGAAAAAGAGAGCCATGTAATCTACTATGCTTGAAGGCACTTAACCCAGCTCAATGTAATTACTCTACCACGGAGAAGGAGTTGTTGGCTATTGTCTTTGCATTTGACAAGTACCGATCTTACTTGCTTGGTTCCAAAATTGTGGTCTACAATAATCATGCTGCCGTCAAACACCTTCTATCCAAGAAAGAGTCCAAACCTTGTTTGATTCGATGGATACTTTTACTTCAAGCGTTTGATTGGGAGGTAAAGAACAAAAGGGGAGCAGAAAATCAAGTGGCAGACCATCTAAGCCGTTTGATCCAAGAGGAAGATGAAGAATCAATTAAGGAGACTTTTCCCGATGAGCAATCGGATGCCGTTCCCGACTGCTTTCCGCCGGCCCGTCTGCTTGGCCGTACGGCCCCCGCTCGCTGTTTCTCGCCACCGCTCGCCCACGGCTCGATCGTCCGCACAAACCGATTCTGCTCCAGAATGGCTAAATGCCTTGGGTAAGCTTTCTAAACTCCCTTGGTTTGCTAACATTGTTAATTACTTAACTTCCAAGCAGCTCCCCTCCGACTTCACGCATGCCCAAAAGAAAACATTGGAGAGCGAATGCAAATAATGCTTTTGGGATTCTTCAATACTATGGAAGACGGGAGTAGATCAAGTAATTCGCCATTGCATTCCCGGCGTAACAATGTGAGATTCTTCATCATTGTCATTCGTCCCCTTATGGTGGACACTTTGGTCTAAAACGTAATGCCGTAAAGGTTTTCGATGCGAAGTTTTTTCTGGCCGACCTTAAACCTCGACTCATATAATTTCTGCAAGACATGTACACGTTGCCAAATGACCGGCAACATATCCCAGAAGGATGAAATGCCCCAAAAGCCTTTGCGCTTCTGTGAATCTTTGATGTGTGAGGCATGGACTTCATGGGTCCGTTCCCGAGCTCATGCGGGAACTTGTACATTTTGCTTGCCGTAGACTACGTATCTAAATGGGTCGAGGCTAAGGCCGTAAGGACTAATGACTCTAAAGTGGTTGCAGGTTTTCTTAGAACTAATATCTTTAGCAGATTTAGAGTGCCGACGGCCATCATTAGTGATCAAGGAAGCCATTTTTGCAACCGCACTATAGAAGCACTCATGAAGAAATATGGTGTCAAGCATCGTGTCTCTACGCCTTACCATCCACAAACGAATGGTCAAGCCGAGGTTTCCAATAGGGAAGTTAAAGCTATACATGAGAAGACCGTGAATCCTTCTAGGAAGGATTGGAGTTTGAGGTTAGATGATGTTTTGTGGGCCTACCGTACTGCTTACAAAACTCCTTTAGGTATGTCTCCGTATCGGCTCATTTTTGGGAAGCTTTGCCATTTACCCGTGGAATTGGAGCACAAGGCATGGTGGGCCGTTAAGACGGTTAATATGGATCTACAAGAGTTTGTGAAAGAGAGGAAGTATCAACTGCAAGAGCTTGAGGAGATCCGTCGTGAGGCCTATGTCACTGCAATGTGGTACAAAGATCGTACCAAGGTATGGCATGACATTGATGCACATTTTGTGGAGCTTAGAACCCCTAGGACCCCTACCAACAACAAATTGTCTATGTCCTAAGCCCCATTACAACCAAAGAAAAAGACCTCCTTGATATTGTAGTTGTGATAATCTTTTATCGTGATAGATGAACTATATTTTTTCTTGAGTGGCTTGACCGGACTTAGATTAGAGAGTGTTGAGTGAACCGTGAGGATGATCCACTTTTGCTTAGGTTTTTGACCAAATTGATATTTGAGTGCCTAGTCTTAAATTTGCAACTCTACTTGTTTGATGAGATTCATATTTGCATAGTTTGACATGTTTTGCTAGTTCTTTGAGTGTGGAGATTACGGATATGATTGACATTGCTTCCTGTTTTGTTTCGTGTTCTTGTCTTTGTCTTTGTCTTTGTCTTTGTGTTGTTCCTTTTCTTTGTTTCATGTCGTGTTCTTGTCTTTTCCTTGTCCTGTTTTCGTCCTTGTCTTTTTATTTTAGAGTCTTGAGTCTTTGGGGATTGATGGAATTCTGATAGTACTTGATGAACAAATTATAATTCTCGCAAGTGCACGAATCGGTATAGTACCTAATCTAGCAACTCACAAGGTCGATCTCACAAGGACTCAGTTGGGTTCTAATTACTCTAATTATTTCGCTATCTACTTGGTCCTAAACTAGATTTGATTTATTCTAGACTACGGAATTAAAATAGCAAGAAATTAAGAAAACAAATAAAAGCGAAACAAATTGGATAAGCGTGTGTTTAAAGTTTGATGAAGATTGCAGAGGTTTAGCAATCACTATGTCTAAGATGATCGATTCATTCCCATTCTCTAGCTAGCATTTATGAATTTATTTTGTTGGTCCATCCACTAAGGCTCTAGGGATTCCGTATGATGGCGGGAGATCTCTAACTTATAATCCTAAGGGTCAATCAAGTGATCATATCATGAACCTAAGGATCGTATCATGCTCAATGATTTAAAGAACCATCTAAACTATCCCAAACCAATGGTGACAATCTAGACACTTAATTGCAGGTCTAAATAAATAACCGGGTATGATGCTCCGTATTATCTATTACCTATGTTCTCTATAATTATCTAAGATGATGGCCAGTCACATTAAAGAATCATAGAAAAATCAAAAGCAGGCTCAACAATTAAGAAACAAAATAATTCATTCATTGGAAAATTTGAGTTTGAATCAATTCATAAAAAACATAGGTCCTGCTAAACCCCTAAACCACTCATCAGTACTTATACTTTTGTTTTCCTTATACTTGAGGGCAAGTATAGTTTAAGTGTAAGGAGGTTTGATAGGTCTAAATTCGTACTATCCATATTCCGTTTATTTTAGCGATACTTTGGCCATTCGATTGCGTTTTGGTGTTTCTTTTGCAGTTTCTTATGATGATGTGGCGGTGACAAGGCATTGATGTGGCGGATGCGAATTAAAGGTAATATATGCTTAATCCGGAAGAAATTAAGAGGAAAATTAAGTGTGGAAAGAAATTGATATAATATACTTTATATTATATCTTTCCACACTTAGAAGACTTAATTCTACAAGGAAGGGGAAAAGCATATATAAAGGATGAGAAGAGGCGCCGCGAGGGGAGATGCATACAGACACACGCTACACACCGTAACAAATCTTGATCTTCATTCACGCCATTCATCATCATCATTCGACACCATCCAATCCGAGCGAGAGAGAGATCCGAAGCTGAGGAAGAGAGAGACCGATCGACCAAGAGAGAGATTACCGAGATCCGAGGGTTTTAGATTAGAATTCCAGACTTGTTATTTCAGAATTTATGTCGTTAATTGTAGTTTGATTTGGAGAAAACAACATGTTCCTTCTTCCGTTTCGATTCCCGAATTTGAATGCTTCCGTTTTATTTTCCCGTTGGATGATTTTAATACTTAATTTGGTATTTTCTAATTCATTAGGTTTAATTTCGTTTCAATTCATGTTAAGTTGATTTCGTAATAGTTTAGATTTTCGTGCATATTTATTTCGTGATTTTCATCATGTTTTGTGTTCTGTCTAGCAAACCGGTCTGTCCGGCCAGTCCGGCCGATATGCGTGGCTAAATCTTTTTTAGTGGTCGTGGAGATGTGAAGCACACACCACCATATTTTCGTGAGACTAGGGCTTAAAATTAATCACTTAGGTTCTGAATTAATCTAGGTTAATTAATTGAATTAATTAATTTATGCTTGATCACCCTAGGTTAGTTTGATTCGTAGCTAATTTAGTACATCCATCGTTTCTCGTGGGATTAGGCTAAATAAGTGAGATGTGTTTTCCTAACTGACCTTAGTGGAAAACCAAGATCCCGGTGACTTAGCTGGTCTTAAGCTTGGTAAGACTTCAGCTGAGTGCATTTGGCTATCTATCACTTTGACCTACTATGGTGAACGTCATCGCGACCGGATCTACGTATCTTGGGTGTTAGTAGTTATTTGTGGCTCAGGCTGGTTGTCTGTATCTTGCATCCGTATCCTAGTAAAATGGGTTGATAATATCCCTTAAGGAACTCGAAAGGATTAGCACACTAAACCCGACCGGTTGATTAAGTTCAGGTGTGTTAATAAGGTCGAGTGGTACTACTCAGGAATATAAGATGTTAATTAATTTAAGCTGTCAGTGAGCTTAATTAATTAATGGATATTTCTATCTTAAGTACGGAGATCGATTAAGTCTAAAATACAAGCCCTTGCTCAAATTGGGATAAAGGGGTAAGTCAGCACAGATTCTCTAGTGGAATGAATCTGTGTTTATTAATTAATTTTGCTCTGGGCTGAGCATGGATAATTAATTAATTTGAGGTCCATCTTTATTTCTTGTATTGGATCTCTGATCTGGCCCAATTAGTTGCCTAGTTATTTATTGTCTCTCATAAATCATTATTAATGGATTAATGTATTTTTTACATTATTTAATAATGTTATTTATCTAGAATTAATTGGTTGGGCCAATTAATTGATAAATATTAGTATCCCAGTAGATTAATTAATTATATTATGGGCTAATTATGTGGAAGCCCATTATAAATATAATTAAATTAATGGGCTACAAATATATTAATATTATATTAACTTTTGAATCCTATATATATTAGTATTTTGTTCTGAAACAGAACATACTCATTCATAAATTCAAACAAATGGCATGAGTAAGAGAGAGACAAAATATCATTTTCTTCAGTTCTCTAACCACCCAGAGGAAGAAAAATGCCGGGATACAGATCAGAAGGTCTAACATAGGAGCAACAATCAAAGCCGCGACAACATACCAGGAGGAAGGTAGCGTTCCTAACCCTCATTATTCCTTCAAATAAAGCATCATGGTAGGTGGCTTGTGACCTTGAACCTTCAGTGCTATCTAGCATACCGGCGGACTAGTGGACACGTGGCCTTGAACTATTCCTCCATGGTGTATACTTAGACAACAGCACTAACACTATAAAATCTCAACTTCGTCCGTTCTCACGTTTGTGTCCTTTACAGGCCATGAACAACCTTTTTGGATTCATAAGTGTTACATAGAAGCGGCCCTCACTTCTCACTTACATAGGTGATTCTTACTCGAGTATCCTGTCATACTCCACCTTCTCAAGGCATCCAAGAATCATTAAAAGTCAAAGACTTAACCTCACCACTTGACAGGTCACCAATACTCTCGAGCTCTTTTAGGGAATAGACTATTTGAGTGTGGTATCAACAGACTCATATAGCTTAGTTTTCCCATTGAACCAAGTTCATGGGATCTCCAATCTCCAAGGTTGGGTATCCACTATAATCGTCTTTAACTTGTGAATTTAACTCCCATTCCCTCTACGAGCTTATACATTTGATCTCGATTCAAACTTTTAGTAAGCGGATCCGCTATGTTATCTATTGACTTCACATAGTCTACAGAGATAACCCCACTCATGATCAAATGTCTTAAGGTATTATGTCGACGATGAATATGTCTTGACTTACCATTATATAACCCACTCTTGGCCCTACCAATAGCCGCTTGGCTATCACAGTGAATCATCACATGTGACACGGGTTTCGTCCAACATGGAATATCTTCAAGAAAATTATGTAGCCTTTCGGCCTCCTCACCGGCCTTATCTAAAGCAATAAATTCAGATTTCATGGTAGATCGGGCTATGCACGTCTGTTTCGTGGATCTCCATGACACAGCTCCTCCCCCTATAGTGAACAAGTAACCACTAGTAGACAACGATTCTTTAGTGTCGGATATCCAATTCGCATTGCAGTACCCTTCAAGTACTGGGGGATGTCTCGAGTAGTGCAGGCCAAAGCTAAGAGTGTATTTCAAATACCTCGAACTCTTACAAAGATTTCTAATGCTCTCTACTAGGATTACTAGTATAGCGACTCGCATTGTTCACCTGGACAAGCTAGATCAGGCCTCGTACAATTCGTGATGTACATAACACAGCCAACGACTCTAAGCATAATCCTCTTGAGCAATAGGATCACCCCTATTCTTGCTCAAGTGAACATTAACTTCTAGAGGAGTCTTAATTTGCCTGCGCACTATCAAAGGCATTAATCCTCTTAAGCACTTTCTCAATATAATGAGATTGAGACAAAACAATCCCTTTGGGAGTTCTTTGAATCTTCACTCCAAGAATAACGTCAGTAACTCCCATATATTTCATATCGAAAGTTCTCTTAAGCATAGGCTTGGTGTCATTTATGACTTGAAGATTTTGTCCCATAATTAACATGTCGTCTACATAAAGACAAACAATTACAAAACCATTCTTTGTATTCTTTATGTAAATACACTTGTCACATTCATTAATCTTAAAGTCATTCGACAACATGGCCTCGTCGAATTTCAAGTGCCATTGTAATGGAGCTTGTTTCAACCCATATAGGGATTTCACCAACCTACATACCTTTCGCTCTTGGTTAGGTACTACAAACCCTTCAGGTTGTTCCATATAAATTTCTTCTTCTAAATCTCCATTTAGAAAGGCAATTTTCACGTCCATTTGGTGAATCTCAAGATTGTGGAAAGCAGCAATCGCGAGAAGAACACGGATAGACGTAATCCTTGTTACAGGCAAATGGTGATCATTGTTTACACCAAATAATCCTGCAAAATTGGTAAAACTAAAATTAGTATAGCAACAGGTATCGAACACAGGGAACATAGTACTTTAGACCTAAAAATCCTATCAATCAAGGTTTGGTTAGCAACCACGCAAGTTTGGGAATTTTCTAAACTAAAAAAAAGAAAGTAAATAGCAGAAATTAAACACGGAATAACTTATGCAAATAAAACGGGTCCAGCAAGATGATTCACACACACTCACAATCGATCACTGACACTAATACTTAATTAATCCACTTAAATAAATTAGTTGTAGAACACCGTAATTAAACTGACATATCCCCTATTCCCACTTAATTATTCTGTAATCGCCATGGTGGGCATTGAAACGACTACTTCTCTAAATTTGATGCAACCTACGTTGGAAGGCAATCAATATATTTAACACCTAATCAGCTTTAAGAACTAAGAGAACCCAATTTAGGAGCCTACTCGTATGGTGGGCATCTAATAGTCTCCTACCAAATTAATCCAATTGTCCTAAGAACAATCTGCTACTTATTTAGCCTAATCCTATGAGAAACGATGGAAGTACTAAATTAGCTATGAATTAAACTAACCTAGGGTGATCAAGCCTAAATTAATTAATCCAATTAATTAAACATAGATTAATTCAGAACCTAAGTGATTAATTTTAAGCCATAGTCTCACGAAAATAAGGTAGTGTGTGTTTCACATCTCGCCGGCCCCCTTAAAAGACTTAGCTACGCATATCGGGCTCTGACTAACTGCATGACACCGCTTTGCTGAACAGAACACAAAACATGCTGAAAATCATGAAATATTTATGCACGAAAATTCAGACAGTAACGAAATAATTAAAACACCAATAAGTACGTAATTAAACCCTAGGAATTAGGAAATCATAAATTTAAGTCTTCAATTCATCCTACAGGAAAATATCACTAAGCATCCAAATTCGGGAATATAAAACTGAAGTTAGGAACATGTTGTTTTCTCCAAATTAAACTACAATTCATGAAATTAAAATATGAAATTCGAACTCGAAATTCCCGATCTAAACCCTTGGTCGTATCTCCCTCGGCTTCGGCAATTCTCTCCTTCGGTCGATCTCGGCTCTCGGCTCTTGGTGTCTCTCTCTCTGATTCGGCGTGGATTGGCGGTGTGGAAGGTGATGATGAATCGGCGATAATGAAGATGAAAATATCTTCGGTCTCTAGGCGTGGAATGGGATCGGGATTATGAATCTCGTACGTGTGTCGTACGACGCCTCTCTCATCATATATATATATATATATATATGCTCCTCCTTTTGTTCTCAAATTAGGTCTTCTAAGTGGAAAGATATAATATAAAATATATTATATTAATTTTTTCCCACACTTAATTTTCCTCTTAATTTCTTCCGGATAAAGCATATATTTCCGTTAATTCGCACCCGCCACATCAATGCCTCGTAACCGCCACATCATCATAAGAAACTGCAAAACAAACACCAATACACAATCCAATCGCCAAAATAACGCCAAAATAAACGGAGTATGGATAGTACTAAATTAGACCCATCAAACCTCCTTACACTTAAACCATACTTTCCCTCAAGTATAAGGAAAACCAAAGTATAAGTACTATCCAAATTCCAACAATCCCCAAGGACTCAAGACTCTAAAATAAAAAGGCAAGGACGAAAAACTAGACAAAGGAAAGACAAGAACACTACTCAAAATAAAGGAAAAGAACAACACAAAGACAAAGACAAGAAAACAACACGAAACTAAACAAGAAGCAATACCAATCATATTCGTAATCTCCAGACTCAATGAACTAGCAAAACATGTCAAACTATGTAAATATGAATCTCATCAAACAAGTAGAGTTGCAAATTTAAGATTAAGCACACAAATATCAATTTTGTCAAAAACCTAAGCAAAAGTGGATCATCCTCACGGTCACTCAACACTCTCTAATCTAACTCCGGTCAAGCCACTCAAGAAAATATAGTTCATCCATCACGATAAAAGATTGTCACAACTGCAATATCAAGGAGGTCTTTTTCTTTGGTTGTAATGGGAGCTTAGGACATAGACAATTTTTTGTTGGTAGGGGTACTAGGGGTTCTAAGCTCCACAAAATGTACAAAGATGTCATGCATGTTATACTTGCTAAATTCGAGATAATCAAAGATGGAAAATCAATGCCTACCATAAAAGAACATCATATCAGCTACTACAAATTTATTCACGAGCACCCCTGCCGTTTACTATTTCGGATTTTTTTTTTGAAACAACAGCATATTACACACGAAAATTCAGCGTATTTTTTTGGGTACGAAAACAAGCTGACCTTTAACAGCGACAAAACTGCGTGTCCATCAAATTGGCGCCGTTGCCGGGGAACGGTGTTTTTAAGATTTAAGTTACTTTTTCTATTGACCAGTTTGTTATTGTCAACAGTATCTCTTCCAGGTGTTTATGAGCGGTTTTGTCAACCTTAATTTCTGGTACGATCCTAAAATAGAGAAGACAGCCAGGAGAAACCAGAAGGAGACACAACAGCGCAGGCGATAAGTTCAACTGGAGTCGCAAGGCGAAGAAACTGCCCCTACAGGAGCAGCAAGTGAAGCTGGTACTGAAGCCTACAACCAAAGAGAACAAGAGTACTTCTCTGACTAGGAGAAGGAACAAGGAAGCATCTGACTCAGAATCCAAAACAAAATCCGAACGAGCAACATAAATGGACGAGGAAGGTAGGCAGGTCCTTGACGTTAATGAGCACACTTTGAGAAAGAGGAGGGATCCTGTGCGGATTGCTGCGTATGGAGAGAACCTAGTGGAGCTCAAGGCAGTAGTACTAAATGCTCTGCCCAAATTTTACGGAAAAAAGAATGAGAACCCTTTCTCGTTTTTGAACAAGTTTGAGAAGATATGCAGGCTACAAAAGAGAACTGGCCAGCAATTTGAAGATGAAGTAAAGCTAATGACATTTCCTTATGCCCTGAGTGATCGTGCTAACACTTGGTACTCAAGTTTGCGCACAGACACCATTGCGGACTGGCCACAAATGGAGACCACTTTTCTTGAATATTACTTTCCAGCCACGAAGACAAGTGCCTTGAGAAAGGAGATCTCATGCATCCAACAAGAAGGTTATGAATCCCTAAGTGAGTATTGGGAGCGATTCAATAGATTAGTGGAAGACTGCCCAAACCACAAGTATAGATATGGGGAGTTATTGCAATTCTTCTACCAAGGCCTAACCATGAAGTACAAAGACCTGGTGAACTCTGGAAGTGGAGGAGGATTCACTCACTTTAAGGTTAGTGAGGCCAGGAAGTATATCCAGAGACTGGTGGACTCCACAAAAGAATATGATAAGGAAAATGCAAAGAATGTGAGGAAGGTCGCCCAAGCAACCTCCTCAGACTATGAAAGGAGGAACGAGGACAGAATGGAGAAGATAGAGAGACTGTTGAACTAAGTAGTGAACAAGCTAACCACAACTGAACCTGTGGAGGTGACTTGTGGTGCCTGCGGTGAGTTGGGCCACTCTTCCATAAGATGCAGCATGGGGGTGGTAGAGTATGAAGATGCCAATGCAGTGGGAGGATATCATTTCATGAAGAACAGAGATCACCCTAACCTCCACTGGAGACAATGATGTGCACGACATGCATTTCCATCGTTGTTAGAACCGCACGCACCAAATAAATTTATAAGTAAGAAAACCTGCACAGAAACTATAATGACAAGTACAAAGGACAAGCAAGAGGTCGATCCTCGTGGAACGGTAGATTAAGCAACGATTTCTACTGACCTAAAGGGTTTGGCTAGCAGCCACCATAAGTTTTGGGTGTTCTATAACTAGGCAGAAAGATAACATAAAATAATCAACAATTAAATAACAAGTTATAAAAGCAATCCAGCCAAGGTAATTCCACACCACCCCCTGTCCGATCTTAGATTACTATGTGAATCAGTTTTAGTTAAGGTTATCTGGCTAGGACGCTGTGTTGAGCACGGGGCGTCCATTCCTTCTATTACGCCGGAACCTGTCATGTTAAGCATAGAAACAGCTCCCCTACCTAGGTGACTACCCTACCTTGTTTAGGAATGACTAGGGAGGCACTAGGGAGCATTAAGAACAAAGGAACCAAATCAAGGCATCTACCGATGTTTAGCATTCAAAGCGTAAAACCCGCTTAGTCTACGTCCCGCCCGTAAAGATGCGTACCTACCTAGGTTGATCAAATCTAAGCAATTCTCGCCTATCCGTAACGTAGTTCAACTAAAACCTATACTTAACCAATTATCAAGCACGCTTTCACATCTCACCTGATTCTTAAAGGTGGTGCCTCATTACCTCGGCCAGATCTGGGAAATTAGCTACTCATATTGACTAAAGATATAAAACTAGGCATGTAATAATAAGGCATGAAGCAGATCCGAAACTTAAAGTTAAAACAGTGAATCTTCGTAAAACAGTAAAGAACTAGCATGAATGTTTAACTAAGTAATAAGAAACAACATCGTACGAAAGCGAGAGCATTAATGTAAAGGCGCGATATGGACAGAAAGCATGCAATAAATTCACTTAGATGCGAAAGGTAGAGAAGTTTAACAATGAACATGAAAGAGTAAGAGAGAGCATTAAAGACTGAACTGAAATACTATAAATAAGCTAACCGTTAACATTCACAAAAGGAAGTCTTCTCCTTGGAGAGCTTAAAACTAGTCTAGACAGAAAAGTAAAGATGTTCTTGAATTACATTAACGGAGGAATTCTTAGAAGATTTTCTAGAGAGGAACGAACTACAGCTGCTATGGAAGATGTAAGTAACAAAAGATATATATCTTGCTTCGTTCTTCCCTTGTTGACTTCACAAAATATCTGGAGTAGGTGAGAAGGACTGTAGCGGTATGGGCTTGCTGACTAGAAGTAAGGCTATGCTGAACACCTAGGTCCCTAGTTCCCGCCAGAATTTGTCAAAATGATATGGGCTGGGTTTTTGGGCCTGTTTCCAGCATTTTTCCTTCTCAATTTTCGGCCCAATGGAAACTGCATTAATTCTGGCCTATTTCCGGGCCATTTCTCCGGCCTTCTGGGCAGTTCCATCAATCTTGGTCAGAAACCCTCTTGATCCAGCAGCACCACATCTTCTCCTTATTCACTCCACATCCAGGCCATTAAACTGCATTTTCATAACAAAAGCGCACATATCAAATGGATAAAAGGGCTACAAATCTAGGCTCATCAGACAACCTGGAGATCCACCACAGCAGACACATCAAAGATATCATCCACCACCACAGCCAGACTATCAGCAACATAATTATCAACAGAATCACCAAACTGTACCTCCACCGACTCAACCATTCTACCAACAACCACCACAACGTTATCAATCACCACCTCCAGCTTATCAAAATCAACCACAGTCACCATCCCATCAAACACAACCCCAATCTTATTATTTCCAAACACAGCCCTACCAACAACAACAACAAGCCCAATTACCTCCTTCCCAACCTCAAAATCAATTACCACCCAACCAAAATCAAACTTATAGACCACCACACCACAGAGGAGGTACTTCCCAAAACCAAAATGCTCCGCAAAGGTCATACAGAACCAATGAAGAGCTATGGAATGAATTCCAAAACTCCCAGAATGGGCAGAAGGCTGGTATGAGCGCCTTATCCAAACAATTGGAACAAGTGGCCAACTCCCTGAGGGACATAAAAGGAGACAAAGGAGCCATTCCTGACCAGGTTCAGATCAACCCAAGACAGGAGAATGCCAGTGCAGTAACTCTGAGGAGTGGACGAGACTTACCCCCACCAACATGGAAGGAAAGCATTGTACCTGAGCCTAAACAGTCAGAAGAGGAGACGAAAAGGCCGATTGAGCTAATTGCTTCACCACCGTTTCCATCTGCCTTGTTATGAAGAACGAAATCGAAGGCAGAAACTATGTACTACAAAGCATTATTTGAAGGACTAGAAATTAACATCCCACTTCTTCAGGCTCTGAAGTTTCCCCAATTGGCGAAGTTTGTGAAGGAATTTATAGCTGGTAAGGTGCCTGGTGGGGTAAGGTGATCATGCGAAAAGAAGCTTCTGCTATGATACATAAAAACCTCCCAGAGAAATGTGTAGACCAAGGTGCGTTTACACTTCCATGCTTAATTGGGGAGAAGTTGATCCTAAATGCCATGTGTGACTTGGGAGCATCTATAAGTGTGATGACATTATCAGTTTACAACACATTGGTGGGAGTAGAACTGAAAGAGACTAGGGTAGTGATGCAACTTGCAGATAGATCATGCATCTACCCAGTAGGACTGCTAGAGAATGTCTTGGTTAAGGTGAACGAGTTTATTTACCCAGCTAATTTCTTTATCATCAACACCAATGATGAAAGGATAAAGGGGACTGCTGGAGTACTCTTAGGAAGGCCTTTCTGGACACCATAAGGGCAGTCATCAATGTACACGAAGGAACAATTGGCATATCATGGAATGGGGAGCAATACACACACAACATTTATGCAGCCATGAAGCAGCCTGCCGATGCGGAGAATGTGAATACTGTTGATGTTTTTGTTCCAATGATTCAACATCATTTGGAAATAGAATTTGCAAAAGACAAAATGGAGGTAGTTGTTACCCAAGGTATGACAGAATTGGACATTCAAGGGATGAGTGATGATGAAGTCAAAGAAACTGTTATGAGTTTATATTCTCAACCGTAATGGAAGTTACCAACGCGTGAGTGGATCGCCCCTTGATCGATTCCCGTAAAAGCCGCTACCATCCATTATCAAGGCACCTGAACTGGAATTCAAACCTCTCCCTGCACACCTCAAGTATGCATACTTGGGAGAGAAAGAAACATTGCCAATTATCATCATCAGTAACCTAACACAGGAAGAGGAAGCCAAACTTGTTGCAATTGTGAAGAAGCACAAAACCGCAATTGGGTGGACATTGGCGCATATCACCGGGATCGCCTGCACGCCCGCATGCACCACATTTTGATGGAGCCCAACAAGAAGCCGAGCGAGAGATCCACAACGCAAATTGAACCCAAACATGAGAGAAGTGGTCCTAAAGGAGATTCTTAAACTTTTGTCGACGGGGATCATCTACCCAATCTCGCATGCGGAAGGGGTCAGCCCGGTACACGTGGTGCCCGTGAAAGGAGGAATTCAACTAGTGGAAAATGAGAAGGAGGAACTTGTCCCTACACGCCTAGTCATTGGATGGCGCATGTGTATAGACTATCACAAGCTCAACAATGCCACTACGAAAGATCACTTCCCCCTGCCATTCATTGACTAGACGCTCGAGTGGTTGGCAGGGCAAGCATATATTTGCTTCTTGAATGGCTACAACGGTTATTTTCAGATACATGTGAGCCACGACGACCAAGAAAAGACAACCTTCACCCGCCCCTTTGCACCCGCGCATACGTAAGAATGCCCTTTGGGCTATGCAATGCACCAGGTACATTTCAAAGATGCATGATGAGCATTTTCTCAGACATGATCGAGAAATGTATAGAAATTTTCATGGATGATTTTACTGTCTGTGGGAGTTCATTTGATAACTGTCTGGATAGCCTAGATAAGGTTCTAGCCAGATGCATTGAGAAGAACCTTGTGCTCAACCACGAGAAGTGTCACTTCATGGTGAAAGAAGGCATCGTGCTGGGCCATATAGTACTAGAAAAGGGGATAGCTGTTGATAAAGCGAAGGTAGACATCATTTCTCAATTGCCATACCCTACCAATGTCAAGGAAGTCCGTGGGTTCCTTAGCCATGCAGGGTTCTATCGCAGATTCATCAAAGATTTTGCTAAAATAGCTCAGCTTCTGACCAAACTTCTTCAGCTTGATGTGCCTTTTGAGATTAGTGATAGTTGCAAGAAAGCTTTCAACACTCTCAAGAATAAGCTCACCTCTGCCCCAATCATGCAAGCTCCTGATTGAGACCTACCATTCGAACTGATGTGTGATGCCAACGATTATGCAGTCGGTGCAATCTTAGGCCAGAAGTTGGGCAAGGAGAATCATGTCATATACTATGCTTCGAAAACTCTGAATCCTGCCCAATGCAACTACACAACCAAAGAGTATCTTGGAGCACTATCACACCCTTGCATGTGGAGGTCATTTCAGAGCAAAAAGAACAGCCAGGAAAGTCCTAGACAGTGGATTTTTCTGGCCATCTCTACAGAAAGACTCCTATGAATTCTGCAAGAGTTGCCACATATGCCAAATAACAGGCAACATTTCCAGGAGAGATGAGATCCCTCAGCAGCCCATGCGGTTCTGCGAAATGTTTGATGTCTGGGGAATGGATTTTATGGGACCATTCCCCAATTCATTCGGGAATTTCTACATTCTGCTGGCTGTGGACTACGTTTCCAAGTAGGTAGAAGCCAAGGCAACCAGAACTGATGACGCCAAGGTTGTCTCGAGCTTTTTATGATCTCACATCTTCAGCCGCTTCGGAGTACCCAGAGCATTCATCAGCGATCAAGGGACACACTTCTGCAATCGGGCCATTGAGGCTCTAATGAAGAAGTATGGAGTCCAGCACCGCTTGTCTACACCATATCACTCATAATCAAATGGCCAAGCAGAAGTTTCTAATAGGGAAGTTAAGCAGATTCTGGAGAAAACAGTCAACCCATCTCGCAAAGATTGGAGCCTTCGGCTCGATGATGCTTTTTGGGCATACCGAACTGCTTATAAGACACCTCTTGGGGATGTCTCCCTACAAGTTCATTTTTGGAAAGATGTGTCATCTGCCGGTAGAGATAGAGCATAAAGCTTTTTGGGTTGTCAAGCAGATGAACATGCAGCACACTCAATGTGGGCAAGAAAGGAAGTATCAACTGCAGGAATTAGAAGAACTGAGACTGGAAGCCTATGATGTAGCCAGTTGGTACAAAGATAGAGCCAAGATTTGGCATGATAAGAACATTCGGGGGAAGAGTTTTCAAGTCGGAAAACTCGTGCTGTTATTTCAATCGAAGCTCAAGCTTATGCTTGGAAAGTTGAGGTCCAGATGGATAGGACCGTTCAAGATCACTCGTGTCTGGCCTAGTGGAGCCGTGGAGATCGCAGGATCGTCAACAGCCAGGCATTCATCGTTAATAGAAACCGCTTGAAAGCTTACCACGATCATAGTCAATTGGAGGAGACGGACTGCATGGTCCTCCAATGCCCACCTTCCCTCTGATTACTCAGAAGAACATCCAGCCGAGGACGATAAACTCTGGCGCTGGAGGGCATTCCCCTCATTTCTGAACCTCTTAGTGTTTTGCTGCCAGTAGGGGATTTTTATCACTATTTTATTATTTATTTTCAATTCTGTAATTTCCTATTTTGTTTTCCATTTTTCTTTTTGGTGGATATTGCATAAGGGTAGCGGAGCAAAGATAAAGATGCGAGGGACTTGATTGCAAATGTCGGAGAGTTGAATACTATAGAAAGGCGTAGGGGCCATTTTGCAAATATCGGATATGATTAAAATAATCTTATTTCGACCTAACCAAGCGAAGGGAGGTGTCTGCTACTATTCATAACGTCACATCAACACAGACGCACCCCTTCAAATCCCGCTATTTCCCCATTACAACTACCGAGAAACCCTTTCATTCAATCAATCTCTCTCGCCATCCTCATCCCTTCTCTCAAGCTCTACAACAAAAACACATTCTGCTACAATCACACCATGGCCATAGATCACACCATGAAGCGTAAAAAGATGTCGTGGCTACCCAAGGGAGAATCTTCATCCGCTGCGGTCAGTGAACCAGTGACAGAACAACAGAACCCTTCCTCTGATGTCGGCGTACAGTCACCATCGTTCACAGATGAACATCGCCATAAAGGGAAGAAGCATCACCGCTCTCACTCCGACGAGTTCTCGGAACGCCGTCTCAAGAAGCGCCGCTTAGAAAAGATCGCTCGCCGCCGTTCGCGAAGGCCACTCACTGTCACTATCATCCCATCCACTCCGGAACGTTCATCCGTTCCCGAGTCGACCCCTGCTGCCGCCGAATAACCTACCGCTGCCCCAGACGTTACCACTCTCGAGCAGCCAGCCGCTGACGAAATATAGATCATCACTAAACAACCAGACGATGCCATTCCGGAGCCACCGCAGCCCAGCACCGCTGAAACTGCTGAACCACCACTCTCTACACTCCCTGCTGAACCGCCTCGGTCACCAGTCAAAATCTCAGACCCTCCTCCAGCAGAGGAGATGTCCCCTGTCGACCTGCAGCCTCTACGCTCCTACCCTGGAATAGAGGATTTAACCTGCATAAGCACGGAACAGAGCCTACCTTCTACTTCCACAATCCGCAACTCTTCTCAGTAGAAGGACGGTGGATAGTTGAGTTCAACTCCAGCCGTGAAGTGAAGGCGTTGGAAGCGCTTCTCGAACAAGAAAATGCGCCAGGGAGGAAGCCGACAGAAAGCCTTCTCCTCAGGTAGATACTTTGACCCTACTGTTTTACAAGGTTTGGGCATTCATGATGAGTTCATAGAGAAGTTTGAGACCACAGGCTGGTCATGGTTGTTGAATATTAATAATGTGTTTCCGCATGCTGAAATGTACGAAGAATTGGTTCCTGAGTTCTGCTCTTCCTTTAGAATAGAAAGGTTCGAGTCTGTGAATGATCCATGCATAACCTTCCATATTTTAAATGTTAGGTATAAATTGAGTCTAGCCCAGCGGAATTTCTGTCTTGGAATTATCCCATCTGCTGTCAGTCTGCATGAACCTTACTTGAATGCATTGCGAGGTGCACCTAATGAAATCCCCTGCTATAAGAAACCCCAATTGGTGTGGTCACAGTTTGCCCCTGGGGCTGGTAAGTTTCGGTCCTCACAGTCTGAGATATACCCTGTCCAAGACCAAGTCCTTAGAGTCTGCCATCTCTTCCTCACTTATAACCTTTCTGGTCATTGCACTACTTACTCTAAAGTGTCTTACCAAGAATTATTTTTCATGTGGTGCATGAGGGAGGATTATAAAATTGACTTAGGATATTGGATAGCCAAGGGGTTTGCTGAGATTTCATTGCGACCTACTCGCCATTTCACTCTTTGTCATTTTCTGGGGTAATTTTTCCACAAGCATTTCTTGCTGCAAAGTACACGTCGGTTGGAAGCCATTCCTCCCCCAAAGCCGTTTAGCATTCATCATCTTATCTGCGCTAAAGTAATCTTTTGTAGAACTAAAAATTCTTACAAGTTTATTGAGGCTGGAGTCAAACTCCCGAGCCACACCATAGCTGTAGGTGTCTCTCCTTCTAAGGCAGGACCTTCTGAGGTGCGACGCTTAAGAGAGACAAATACTCAATTGCAAAGTCAAGTCTGCCGCATGCAAGCAAAGCTCAATAAACTGCAAAGAAAGCTCACCGAGTTGACTAAAGGGAAGGAAATTGAAGAAGAATCCGAAGAGACCCCCACAGATAACAATTTCGCAGAAGCAGAACAGCCAGAACCACCTACCGAAAGTAGTGATCAGCACAATGAAGGAGGAACCCCAGAGGACAGCCCGCAGGAGAGTGATCTTCCAACCGATGAAGACACTGACTTTGAGTCCCAGGCCTCTGACGGCCATACTGAGTCAGAATTTGAACCAGGAGAGGTCAGAGGTGAACAGGTAGGGTCACAAAAGGAAAGTCACCTAGAGCCAGAGGAAATCAGAGTGTCTGCCGCAATAGAATCAGAAGAGAGGGAACTTGAACCTGGTGAAGTCATATTACCCCAACCCGGTACCCCAGTTGAAACATAAACCAATGCCCCCGCTGAAGATGACAGGGCTGAGCAGGAAAGCCAGCCTGAACACGAGGAACACACTCCGAATGATGGAGTGGAGCAGGACGCGCAGCAAGAAGTTCAGCCTAAGGACACCATTATGTCAAGTGCTAAGCCGGATGAGAACTCTCACAATAAAACTCAACCCGAACTACAAAACCCAACCAATGTTGAGCCTGCGGCCGCCTTCCCGTCCACTGCTGAGCCTCAAAAGGAGTCTTCCCAAAGCAGCGGCCGATGTTCGCCTGCAATGCGATGTAGCCACCGTGGGTAGCTAACCCAAGCTCCAAGAAAGTAGCCAGATCGGTGCCCCTCGCACCGATCGTGCAACGACCCCTGTAGAAGATAAGAGCAGCCCTGTGGTAGCCACTCCTCCGTCCAGTGCTCCTCCATCCAAGAAGCAGAGCCCCTCCCCTCACCGTGATGCCAGGAAGAAACTCAGATTCTACAACATGCCTGAATGGAGAAGTGGAGGGGACGGCTCCAGTTCAGCCACCAAGTCCAAGAAAAGGAAGTCATCCGCCGCTCACAAGCCAAGCAAGAAGATGCACCGCGCGGCAAAGCCGCGCGCCAAGTAAGTGGATCAGCTCCTCCCCCAGTTTTTTTTTTTTTTTTACTTTGTCTTATGAGTCTGTTTCTTTCTTTCTTTCTGTGCTTGTTTGTTCCCCTCTATTCTCCTTTAACTTGTCTTGCTTGAGGGCAAGCAAGGATCAAAGTGTGAGGAGGGGGGGTTTCATTTTTTTTCTGTTTCTTTTATTTTTTCTTTTTTCTGTTTATTTGTATTCACTTCCTCCAACTTTAGAGCAGAGCTCTAAAGTGTGAGGAGGTTTTCTTCCCCCCGAATCCTTGATCTTGTCTTGCTTGATGGCAAGCAAGGCTCAAAGTGTGAGGAGGGGGATGCATTTATTTTATGCAGATGTTTGTGTCTAAGTATGTCAGCCTATATTCTTTCTGTCCAATCTTCTCATCTGCCCTACTCTTGCGAAAAGAAAAAAAAACAAAAACTTAGCGAAATCTCTTTGTTCAAGGATGAGAAAATGTAGATTCAATTCCTAGGAACTTATTAGATGAAAACAGAACGATGAATAAGGGCGGGAATAGGTCTTAACATAACCCCTAGGCGATCGATTTGAGCTTAAAGTTGAGCAAACTTCAACTCTTTCCTTCATGAGCGTAATAGGTTTGCAAAGCTACTATATTGTCATATCACATGCATCATATGATAGGAGGCATTAGGGAATCCCATTTGAGCCTAAATTCTTTCAAATCCTACCAAAGAAGAGATCCCCTAGTGAACCAAGATTGTGCCTTGGCCTGTTGTTTCATTAACTCACAAAATTTTTAGTCAATCCTTTCTGACCTTCATTTCACCCAATTGTGTATGCTTGTTTGTGAACTTTAGGAAAAATTATCCAGGTAGAAAATTTCAAATTTGGGTGTTGTGCGAAAAAGAGAAAAGTTGCAGCAGCAAATAAAGTCTTTAAAAAAATTTAAAATTAAAAAAATTAAAAAAAAATATCTGAATAAAGAAGAAAGGGAGAAGAAGAGGAATAAATCTGAATACATGATTACCTCCCTAGTTTGCTGCCTTGTACAAAATTGCACACCCATTATGCTTTTACATGCTTCTGTCTGCACATTACAATTCTATTGGGTATTGTTTACAATGCATGCATACACAACGCTTGTGCTTAATTGAAGAAGCCTAGGACCAATTAGGACAATTCCACCTTTGAAAAATCTGTTCATGGTCCCTAGCCCCATTACAACCTGAAAAGGAAGACCTCCTTGATGTAGCGTTTGTGATTGACACAATATGGCAGCTGAGTGAACATAGTATAGTTGAGCGGCTGTCCTGGACTAGTATAGGGGAATGATGAGCGAATCGTGAGGAAGACCTTATTACCTGCCTGGTTTTTGACCGTTTGATAATAATGTTCCTTGGTTTTGAATTCATGATCTGTGATCTACAAAGCGAGAATCGCTATGTGTGCTTCATCTGTTTTTGAGTCTGGGCATATTGTGAACCTTGGGCAGTTTGACTGGATGAATATTTTTCTGTCTTTTCATTTAAGTGTCTGTTTGTGTGTCTGGGGAAGTCTGTCTTGGGCTACAATCTAAGCTTTGAAATTCTCTTCATACTTGAGGGCAAGTATTGCTTAAGTGTGAGGAGGTTGATGAGCCTAGATTTGTAGCTCATTTATCCATTTAATTTGTGCATTTTATATTATGCAATTGCAGATAAGTAGCCTGGATTTAGAGAAAATAGGGAGAAAAGATGGTGCTGCTGGATCTAGAAGTCTTCTGGCCTAGATTGATGGAATCGCCCAGAAGACCAGAGAAATGGCCTGAAAACAGGCCAGAATTAATGCAGAATCCATTGGGCCGAAAATTGAGAAGAAAAATGCTGAAGCAAGCCCACTAACCCAGCCCACATCATTCTGGCAAGCTTATGGCGGGAACTAGGGAGCTAGAAGCTACAACATGGTCTTACTTTGACCAGCAACCCATACCTGCAACAGTTCTTCCCACCTACCAAATCCAGATATTTTGCTAAAGGGAGGGAACGAAGCTGATAGAAAATAACTTTTCATACTTACATTTTCCATGGATGTAGCTCGTTCCTCTCTCTAGAAAACTCTCTAAAATTTCCACCATTAATGTAGTTCCAAAAACATCTTTACTTTTCTGCCAATAATAGCTTGAAGCTCTCCAAGGAGAAGACTTCCTTTTGTGAATGTTATCGGTCAGCTTTATTTACAGCTTTTAAATTCAGTCTTCAATGCTTACATTTACTCTTTCATGTTCGTTGCTAAGTTCCTCTACTATTCACAGCTAAGTTAATTTATTGCATGCTTTCTGTCCATATCACGCCTTTACATATAAATGTCTTTGCTTTCGTACGATGTTGTCTCTTGTTATTTTTAGTTAAATGTACATGCTAGTTCTTTGTTGTTTTATGAAAGTTTGCTGTTTCAACCTTAAGTTTCAGATCTGCTTCATGCTTTATTTTTACATGCCTAGTTTTATGTCCTTAGTCAATATGTGTAGCTAATTTCCCAGATCTGGCCAAGGTAATGAGACACCACCCCTAGGAATCCGTGAGATGTGAAAACGTGCTTGATAATTGGTTGAGTAAAGGTTTTAGTTGAACTCTGTTTGAGATAGTTGAGAACTGCTTAGATCTTATCAACCAGGGTAGGTACACATCTTTCTGGGCAGACGTAGGCTAGCTGGGTTTTCTGCTTTGAATACTAAACATCGGTAGATACCTTGATCTGGTTCCTTTGTTCTTAATGCTCCTTAGTGCCTCCCTAGTCATTGCTAAACAAGGTAGGGTAGTCACCTGGGTAGGGGACTGTTTCTATGCTCAATATGGCAGTTCCAGCGTAATAGAAGGAATGGACGCCCCTGTGCTCAACACAGCGTCCTAGCCAGATAACCTTAACTAAAACTGATTCACATAGTAATCTAGGATCGGACGGGGGGTGGTGTGAAATTACCTTGGCTGGATTGCTTTTATAACTTGTTATTTGATTGTTGATTATTTTATGGTATCTTTCTGCCTAATTATAGAACACCCAAAATTTATGGTGGCTGCTAGCCAAACCCTTTAGGTCAGTAGCATTTGTTGCCTAATCACCCGTTCCCTGAGGATCGACCTCTTGCTTGTCATTATGCTTGTCCAGTATAGTTTATGCACAAGTGTTCTTACTTATAAATTTATTTGGTCCGAGCTGTTCTAACAGCGACGGAACTGCGTGTCCATCAGTCACCATAAAATGGCACTTCTCATAGTTAAGTACCAAATTCTTCTCCACACACCGAGCAAGGACTTTGTCTAAATTCTTCAAGCAGCCCATGTATGAATTCCCGTAGACCGTGAAGTCATCCATGACTACCTCAATGCAATCCTCGATCAAGTCCGAAAAGATGCTCATCATGCACCTTTGAAAGGTGCCCGGTGCGTTACACAATCTGAATGTCATATGTCTATATGCAAAAGTGCCGAAGGGACAAGTAAACGTGGTCTTGTCTTGATCCTCCTCCTTCACATGGATCTGGAATTAGCCGCTATAACCATCCAAGAAGCTGAAGTAGGCTTGCCCCGCAAGTCTCTCTAACATCTGATCAATAAAAGGTAACGGAAAATGGTCTTTCCATGTAGCTTCATTCAACTTCCTGCAATCGATGCACATACGCCATCCAGTCACCAATCGCATTTGCACCAATTCATTTTTCTCGTTCTCCACAACTTGAAAGTCAGACTTCTTCGGTACCACATGAACGGGGCTCACCCATTTGCTATCAGAAATAGGGTAAATGATACCCATAGAAAGAAGCTTCAGTACCTCTTTCAACACCACCTCTCGCATGTTAGCATTGAGCTTCCGTTGGTGATCTCGGAATGGCTTACTATCAGGCTCCATGTGAATTGAGTGAGTGCAAATGTCAGGACTAATACCAGTGATGTCGGCTAAAGTCACAATCCATGGACTTTTTTAGCCCATAGCTCAATCAATCCATCAGGTTATCAGGCTAGGTACTATATTCCCGATTTGTTCTGGACCTCTAGATATTGAGCCCAACCCCGTCCAAAATGCGGGTGGGTCGGGCCATCTTGTTGGGTTAAGTCATTTTGGGTCAGTTTTGGCATCTCAAGGTTTTACGAACTGTTGTTATTTATCCATTGTTGTAAGTTAAAAAATGCACTAATAGACGACAACGCTTGTAGTGATCATTGTCGTATATTTGTTGTTATGGTGAAAAAAATAATGATAATAGACAACATTTACAAAAATAATTAAAAAACAATAAATTTTAAAATGAAAAAAAATTATAATTACATTTGCGAACTGTTTCAAGAAATATTTTCGCATCTTCCCTTCGTCATATCATCGTGAAAAATTTAGGATCATCTTCCTAGGTATATCTAGTATACTCTATTATGTTTGTAGAATTTTTCAACCTTTCTAAGTATTTTTTTTAAATTGTTATTCGTAACCTGCCAGTTTTTGACAGCATGTTCATGAGCTTGATAGGAAAATTATTTTTCATGTTTTCTTTACATTTTTTTCGAGCATGCTGAATTTTAATATTATATACTATATGTTAGGTCGTCCATGTTACAAATATATAATTTTTAGGATACGTTTACTATATATTTGTTATTTTGTTTGTTTGTGTACGAGATTCTTTTGTCAATGTACACATATATTGAAAAATAAAAGTTTTCATATTACTACTAAATGAATTTTTGATCATGAGTTTGATTGTGATGGGATAGGTAATATATTGTTAATGTTAGAGATCTATAATTTTCAGGACAAAACTTTTTATGATTTCATTAATTTATTTCACGAATTGCCGAATTATTCGATGCATGAATGAATTGTTAATAGAAATAAGATTGTGTTTAATATACTTAAGAATATTACTATGTGAAATCATTAAAAATGCATGTTAATAAGTAGATTATGTATAATATACGTTGTTTGATTATTATGATCTATTTGTATTTATGAATTATTGAAATTGTTCATGCATGCATAACATTCCATGTAGAGTCATTAAGATAAATTTCCATGTATAGGATCGGCGCGCAGAACTTAAACATCTGATGTCCATAATTTTTCTGCAAGTCAAGGTTAAGGTGAGAAATGTTACCGTTTATCTTTATTATAAATTGTGCTCGATATTTCATGTGATTATGACAGCCATTAAAGGAAGGGTCAAAATCGGACCCTTGGATCGAAATCGGATCATAAATGAAAGGAAGGGTCGAAATCGGGCCCTAGGATCGAAATCGGATCCTCTATGAAAAATCAGTCAAAATCCGACCGTCAGTCGAAATCGGACTTTTTGAAAAGTTCATGTGGTCTGTGTGGCCAAATTACAAGTTCATGTAGTCTGTGTGGTCAAGTATCTCTTTCCATGATCTAATTTTCCATGTTTTATCGGTGTGATTTATAATTCTGTTAAATGTGTACATCTCCCACTGAGTAGTCGTACTCAACCCACTATTTTAACATTTTTCAGGAAATAGTTCGGTCGATGCGTAGAGGTATTGGTGGTGATGGTCACACGAGGAAGGATTTATGAAAATGAATATTGCATTAAACTAGTTTGATCATGAACTATGCGTCTTCTTTGTGCATTTTATTTTCGAGAACTAATTGTTGCACTTGCTTTTATTTTTATTTAAGACTTCCGCTGAGTATGAAAATAAATTGAGTTTTTCAATGAATCTTTTCCATGAAAATGTTTTGAAAGAATTAGGATATGCATGTTAAGTATGAAGTAGCGTCCCTAGTTAAGTATATGAAAATTGGGGCGTTACACGTAAGTCAAAAATATATTTTCAAGTAAACTGCAAAATCGTACAAGATTGAATGGCCGATTCTCCTCCGGGCCCTCGATTCTATTGTTTTCCAAGAATGTTGAGCCGGGTATGTAAGCCATGTATCTGGGAAATTTTTTATTTTAAAGAAGGGCTTTCGGTTTTTTCACCCTGTTTTGGTCATTACACGAGTTGCTAAGAAGACAACTCCCTTTAAGCCGGATAGACTCGCTCGCTAGAAACCGTCGTGACAAGACGAATGTACCCCATCCTTGGATTTGAAGATGGGAAGAATTGTCACCTAGAAAGCGAATGTTCATCTTAATTTTTAGCAAGTACTGTAACAAGGAAGCTATTGGCTATGTCAAGTAGCCCAGAAATAAGAACGTGTATGTCAAAAGTGAAGATATTTGCTCATATGTATTCAAGAAGAAAACTGATAGCAAAGCAGTTTGTATTGTTATTTGGCTTTAATTAAGACTCCTGAAGAGTTTAATAGTTGAAAATTATGTGTATACTCCGTCAACATGACATATATAGGGCCACTACTTGTTGACTATTTTATTAATTGACACGTGATTCTATAATTCAACTCAACTATTGTTGGCATTTGGGGAGATTAAATATGAATGCCACAAATATCTCGTTGGATTAATTATTAGATTCACACACTATGAACCAGGAGTTTATCAAGTTATTTAGTGCAAAAGGAGTGACTAAAATCTCATATACTTGTTTTATATGCACCATGAAAGAACTGAAGTTCCTCATAGACAAAATAAATCAATTAATTTTCATTGACGCCAGAAGCGTGAGAGAATTATTGGTGTTAAAGATAAAAGGTCCGCGGAATAGAAATTTAGAACACATCACTCCAAATTCCTTTTGAAGATGATATGTGAATCATTATGTACAAAAGTACTTGAAGAAATCAAATCAAGCCTAAAGACGGATTTAAAATTGAAAGACTTGGGTTGAACTAATAATTGTCTCGACCTGTAGATCGAGCATCTCCCTGATGGAGTTACGTTAGTCGACCTAAAGGTCTTTAAAGAGATTTATTGTATTTCATCCACATAGCTACCTAATGGTTGCTTCAATCACTTGAAGTGGATGGAGACTCATTTAGACCTATAGAAGATAACAAAGATGTATTAGGACCAGAAATTCTTTACTTATGTGCAATTTGAGGATTTAAAATTGTATTGACCATCATTTGTTATCTTCGAGACAAACATGCTATTCTTTACGAAGATAATTAAACTTGTGTTGCACATATTAGTGTAAACCTTAAAGATAACCTTGAAGATTGTAATTTTGAGGGGAGTAACAAATTGTAAATAATCCTGAATATTAGACTGACTCCTAAAGGTCAAATGACCCTGAAGGTCAAATGATTGTACTCTTTTTTTCTTTCTAAGTTTTTTCCAAAGGGTTTTCTTAGTTAAGGTTTTTAACGAGGCATCCAATCCAACACAGGAGTAAATGAGTCATTGAGATTGATTCATAAAAGAGTTAATGCAACACATGATCTCTAAAAGAGTGGCGGCATCAACATCCAACAAATTCGCTCAAGTGATAATCTAGCGGATTCTTTTACAAAGGCATTACCAACGTCAACATTCAAGAAATTGGTACACAAGATCGATATGCACCGACTCAAGGATCAAGAATGGCTAAATTGAGGTGGAGCAGCTGTACTCTTTTTTCTTCGACCAGTTTTTATCCCAATGATTTTTTTGACAAGGTTTTAACGAGGCAACAGTTTCTTTTAGGGATGATCAATCAAGGGGGAGTGTTATAAATATATTATATATATATATACTTACCATATATTGTGATGACCATGTAAATTCTAAAAGCCCATGAGCTTATCTTGTACTCTATAAATAGAGGTCTTCACCCTCATAATAATACACATCTATTTTCCGTCTTCTCTATTTTTCTCTCATTTCATATAGTTTATAACAATATTTTATTTTTATTTTTCTGAAAAGGGGCCCATATAAATGGAATGGACCGAAATAAAAAAAGAGGTCAATATAAATGAGATGGAGGGAGTACTATTTGTTATCTAATAGACGAAAATTAATTTATTACTATTTTATAAACATTGTATAATGGAAAAAGACGGCTTTAAGACTTATTGTATTATTTTTAGGAAAATATCTAAATCTAGTATATGAATAAAAAAGAAAAGACAAATAAAAAAGAGTAGTTGACATGTGCCAACAAAAAGTACATCTTAAATTGAGAATTAAAATTGAAAGTGCATTATTTGGGGAATTAAAGTTTAAAAGGGTATTAGTTTGAGAATTGACTCTTAAGAAATAGCAGAAAGATCTAACAAAAGGAATTGAGAGAAGTTCTTTTTGTGCACAAAAGCTTGTGTGTATCACTTTCGTATACTCATGTATGTATTACACCACAAGGGTTTTGACATGTGATAAATATAACCTACTTAATTTAATAAGAAATGTCACATGTCAATACTCTTGTGGTATGGTACACACAATGGTATATAAAAGTTGTATATGCAAGCCACTCCGCTTTGGTGTGGTTCATTGAATAACAATTACATAAATTTATAACTACAGATACTATACCTATAACCCTAAACCCTAAACCCTTGGGATGGCATAGCGGTGAAAGTGGGTGGTCCGGGACCGATAGGTCATGAGTTCAATTCCCACTGGACACGCTATGTGTGAGCCTGTCACCCTGTCACATTAAGGGTGGTTTAACTCTTCTGTGTGGTTTGCGGGCTATTGCACATGAGCGAGGTTTACCCCCGTGCGCACCAAAAGTAGCGGCTGCGGGTTCCTCGTCAACAACAACAACAAAAAAAAAAAATATCTCCTTCCTCCGTAACTCTCAACAAAGATAGTTATTCTAACTTCCAACAGTAATAGTTATTGTACTAACTTGACTAAGTAAACAAGACTAATTCAATCTAGAGAACATTAATTAGTATGCACTAATATTTGACAGGAACACATGTATAAATGTATATATTCACTTGTCATGAGAAAATGTATATTTGACCTTTGATTTTTAAATAAATTTTGTTTACGAACTGTGCCATCCCGTCTCTATCAATATAATGGTCATCCCTAAAAGAGTGAAGATTTCTTTGTGTTATTCATCATGTACACAAAGTTATATAATAGATACGAAGGATAGAGTTTCAACTCAAATATAGGAAACTAATCTAACAAACTATACGTGATACATGTTGTACAAACATTATATATATACAAATATACACGTAGGATATGAATTATCTATTAATCCCAAACATTAAGTCCCAATTTGAAGTTTGTCCAAGGAAAGTTTCTAGCTAGCTCCCTCAAAATAAAACTTTAAAACTCCATGTCCAAGTAAAAAAGCAGCAGTCTCCCTTTTACATCGTGTAAAAATAAAAATAATACAAAATTTTATTAATATTCACAATTTGAGACAAGAAAAGGCAAATATTTACAATGAAAAAAATATCACAATTTCATCACTCAAGTATCCACATTTAAATAAAACCCTATTTTCTCATCCTCATCTGGCCATTGAGAGTAGTATATACTTCAATCTTGTTTTTATTTTGATGAATCAACTAATTCCCAAATTAATTTTTTCAAAATTTAATTACCAAAATATTACTCTCTTAACATTATTTCTCAAACTACTTCTTATTTTATCATAAACAATGGAGAACTAATTTTTAGGGAACGGATTTTGGTAAATGAAAAACATAGCTATGATAATCATGTAAAGAAACATTTAATTTATATATATATATATATATATATATATATATATATATATATATATATATATATACAAGTTAATCGCATCCCAAATAATATATATATATACAAGTTAATCGCATCCCAAATAAAATTAAATTTAATATAGATTTTCATTTATTCTGATCGTCTAGGAAATATCCGCAACAATGCACATATACTTCGTTCCACAGTTGAAGCGAGCAAGCAAAATTATCCGTCCACGGCGCTCTCTCTCTCTCTGTACAGGAGAATCCAATGATGTGTTCATGGAGTATCAGGAAAATCTCCATGATTCTACTAATCTTAATAGGCCTATCCTCCTCCGTAAACGCACAAGACAATCCGTTAATTTGTACTCTAAATGGGAATTACTCGAGAAACAGCCCATACAGCGCCAATCTCAACGCCCTACTCAACTCTCTCTCCTCCAACATGACCGACAACGGCTACTACACCTCTTCCGTGGGGCAGACTCCAAACACGGTCAACGGCTTAGCCCTCTGCAGAGCCGATCAGAGCCTCGACGAGTGCCGCGATTGCGTCTACGCAGCCACGCGCGAGCTACTCCTATATTGCCCCAACCACAGACAGGCTGTCATATGGTACACCTACTGCACCCTGCGCTACTCAAACGACCCCATACACCAAGAGAAGACGTCTGAAACCAGAATAAGACTATATAACTCTCAAAATGCTTCGGACTCAAATCGGTTATGGGAGGAGCGGGCGAGACTGCTGGTTGATCTCACTGCGCAGGCCTCTAAGGGAAATTCCTTGGTCAAGGTCGGCCTAGGGAGGAGGATTATTACCGACTTAGATTCGGATCTTTTGGGCTAGCGCAGTGTACACCAGACATGTCATCGGTAGATTGCCGGATTTGCTTGAACCAGATTTCCCAAGGTTGGGAAAGTTATAGTGCGCTGGGTATCAGATTGCTTGGTCTCGACTGCAATATTCGATATGAGATTTATCTATTCTACAATGAAACTAGTCTGAAGGAAAAAGGAGTACTGCCGTCGCCTCCGTCACGTAATTTGCTTCTCTTTGCCCTCCTGTGCATGTGTTCTAATAACTTCTTCTACTTGTTGGGATTGTAGAGTCCCAAACTATTTACCATCAAAACAATTCATCCTGGTATAAAATCCTAAATAGAGATTAATATTTGTAATCGGTAGATACTACATCTAGTTTTGAGTTGTGTATACTTAATCCCTCTTCGTATTAATCTTAAATCCGAATACAATTCCCTTCTCTGTTTTTTTTTTAGCTAGGCCAGACTATGATGTAGCAGAAGAACTAGCTAGAAATCATGATTTCAGCCTAGTGTGCATGTAATTAATCAGACTGATAATTCCATGGAATTCCTATAATTAGTGAACTCGAATCACATGTAGATGTAATAACATTTCTGATTTTGCAGGAAGCACTGATAATAATGATAATGCAAGGCCAGGAAACAATACAACAAAAGTTATCATCATCATTGTTGTCGTAGTTGGAGTGACTCTAACTTTTGTCGCTTGTGGTATCATCTTCATGAGAAAAAGAAAGAAACAGAGGGCATATGGAATAGCCGAGAGTATGATCTTTTTATTCTTTTCATCTATGTTTAAAACATGAGATTTTCATGGAGAATGACCCTCAATGATTTGTTCTAAATGGTGAATCAGCCGTCGACGACATTAGCACTGTTAAATCTCTGCATTATGATTTTAGTAGAATTAGAGCTGCAACTAGTGATTTTGACAATACAAACAAGCTAGGGGAAGGTGGATTTGGGTCGGTTTATAAGGTAATTTTGTATTTTACTTCAATAAACAAGAACAAACTACCATTCTTAATTCAACTAATTTTGGTTTATCTTGTTTTGAACTCAGGGGAGACTTCAAACCGGCGATGAAGTAGCGGTGAAAAGGCTATCCAAGAATTCGGGGCAAGGCAATACGGAATTCAAGAACGAGGTATTGTTAGTAGCCAAACTTCAACATAGGAATCTGGTCAGGCTCCTAGGTTTTTCTATGGAAGGAAGAGAGAGGGTTCTCATATATGAATTCGTTCAGAATGCAAGCCTAGATCAATTCATATTTGGTAATACTTAATTTGCTTTAGTTTCATCAAACATTAATTTCGTTGCTCAATTGTAATGGTTTTCTATTGGCTGCACATGTAGATCCAATCAAACGCTCTCTGTTAGATTGGGATACACGCTACAAGATCATAGGGGGAACTGCAAAGGGAATCCTTTACTTGCACGAAGATTCTCGACTCAAGATCATTCATCGCGATATCAAAGCTAGTAATGTACTACTAGATGGAGATATGAATCCTAAAATAGCGGATTTTGGCATGGCAAGGTTATTTAAACAAGATGAAACTCAAGCAAATACCAACAAGATTGTTGGAACTTAGTAAGTTGAGTACCAAAACAAATAAGGATTCTCATAAGCAATGATTAACCATTCCTCCCTATGCAGTGGATATATGTCACCCGAATACGCTATGCATGGGGAGTTCTCCATTAAGTCAGACGTCTTTAGTTTTGGTGTGCTGGTTCTTGAAATTATGAGCGGTAAGAGAAATATTTGCATTCGAAACGGGGAGCATGTGGAGGATCTATTAACTCTTGTAAGTGAATACAATGTACGTAAAATCCAAGTAATTGCATTATTGAAACTAACAATAACACATTTAACTTCAGACATGGAAGAACTGGATAGACGGGACAGTTGCAATGATGATAGATTCTGTTCTGAGGAATGAGGCGGGTTCCATACGTGATATGGTGAGGTGCATTCACATTGGATTATTGTGTGTTCAAGAAAATGCTGCAAACAGGCCAACAATGGCTGCCGTTGTTCGAATGCTCGGTAGCTCCACTATGACCCTGCCAGTACCTTCTGAGCCTGCATTTTTTATGGCTAGTCGCTTTGGTTCAGCGGTTCAACAAAATATTTCGAAAAAAACAGGTGCATCTGAAGCATCCTCAACTCAAAACAATGTTTCAATCACAGAGTTACAACCTCGTTGACATGAATTGCAAGATTTTATCATCCACCTATTTTTAAGGGAATGTTCCGTTCTCTCATTTACCTCATGTATGGCATTTTAGAACTTTCGAAAAATAATGTGTGGAGATTGTAAGTAATATTACAATAGTGAAGATGAAATAGGATTTGTAATAAAAGATCACGTTGACATATTTATTTTACATTTTCCTTATCAGTCCAAGAAATATTAGAACAGTGGAATGAGAGACAAGAAATATTAGAACAGTGGAATGAAAATTTTCGAAAAAAATATAAAGACAAAAAATATGTGGCTGCTGGGATTCGAGCCCAGGTCTCCACGGCCACAACGTGGAATTCTTACCACTAAACTACAGCCACTTTGATATTAGAAATCCAGTTCCAGCCAATTTAACAACTAAAACAAATACAAATCCTACGTGGAGTTATAGATTTGGAGAAAAGACAAAAAGGAAATTGTTAGAAAATCAGAGAAGAACACGTGTCACAATCCTAATGGATGGGTTAGAACCTGATCATACGTGTTACAATACATGTCAAGAACTCTGTCATTGACTGGCTCAGAGAATATCCGAACTCAGATAAGGCTCCTCCTACATCACTCACTCGACTTAAACTCAGCATCCTAATTTCTCCCTCACTTTCGCCTCTGCCTATACGATTACAAGCAATGGCTCAAGCTATGGCGTCAATGGCTGGCTTACGCGGCTCCTCCCAGACGATCCTCGACGGCAGCCTCCAATCCAACCGCTTGACCTCAATCAACTCCGGCAGGATCGCCGTCGCCAGAACCGGATTCACCGTCCGCGCGCAGCAACAGAGCTCCTCCGAGACCGAGACGAGCCGCCGCTCCGTGCTAGGGCTCGTCGCGGCTGGGATCGCCTCAGGCTCCTTCGTCCAAGCCGTCCTCGCTGAAGCCAAGTCCATCAAGGTCGGAGGGCCGCCGCCGCCCTCCGGCGGTCTGCGTAAGTGTCAATTTCTCAATTAATCGGAGATTTAATTGCTGGAAAATTATAAATTAATTGCGTGATTTGTTAGCTGGGACTTTGAATTCCGATGAAGCGAGAGATTTCGCTTTGCCGCTGAAGCAGAGATTTTACCTTCAGCCATTAGCCCCAACTGAGGCAGCAGCTAGGGCAAAGGAATCTGCTAAAGAAATTGTTGGTGTGAAGTCGTTGATTGACAAGAAGGCTTGGCCATACGTCCAAAACGACCTCCGTTCTAAAGCGAGCTACCTCCGTTTTGACCTCAACACCGTTATTTCCGCCAAGCCTAAGGAGGAGAAGCAATCTCTGAAAGAACTCTCTGATAAGCTATTCAAGGAAATCAGCAATGTTAGTTTTAAAACCCTATATTTTCTTTAAACATTTTTAGCATTTATAATTAATGATTTATTTATTTATTTTGTTAGTTGGACCATGCTGCAAAGATCAAGAGCAGCCCAGAAGCAGAGAAGTACTACGCTAAAACTGTATCTTCTCTCAACGACGTTCTGGCCAAGCTTGGTTAGAAGGTGATGTGTATAAATCTTGTAAGCATTTGTTTCGACTGAATCATATGTAATTTAATAATCTTCCTTCTCTTATCAATCAATTGTCAATTCAAACTATGCTCTTAAGTCTATTTACTAGATTCAATTTCAAAAAAGTGAGATTAAACCATAACACAGAGAAAATAATATTGAAGAAAATCTCGAGCTGAAACAAGAAAGGCAGCAATAGAAAGAGTAATATGACTAGTCATGTAGCTAGATCTGAAGTCCAAGAAAATCCATTTGTTTATCTTGCCGCATGCCTTCAAAAGTAACAAAGCTCGGTTGGTAACAGAATGCGTTACATGCAAAGTCTCTGGCAGCATATACCGTTCTGGTCTCAATCTTGTAGGTAAATATTTTTTCATATTTCAAGTAAAACCATATCCTACCTTCTTTCCCAAACAAGGGTTGCAGTATTTTCCCCTTAAAACCTTCATTTTCGAGAAAAGGCAAAGGAATCACCTCCTTCTCTCTGCACCATTTCTCCTTCTTGTGATCCTCCAACACCATCAACTCCAAATCTTGTCCAACTACATCGGAAAAGGCAAGTTTCCCATTCCAGTCTATGACACTAACAGTTTGGAGATCACGAAATGCACCGGTTGGCAAACGAGTTAGGGTGAAACTCTCAGTTTCGACATCAAGAGTTACGATCTCTACAATGGCTTTGATAAGCACCACACAATGAACAACTCTTCCTAGTGAAACCACCGTTACCTTTGCGTCCTTAATTAGGATATCATGAAAGGGAAATGATTCCTCAAATGTTAATTGCCTCCATGCCATAGCTTGGCCAAGAGTAAGAACTTGGCAGCCAAGTAGACCAGATTTTGTATCATTGTAAAACAACACTATTTTATAGCTTCCGGTGGCTGGAACAACAGACAAAGTAAGTCCGTAGGAGTTGTGAAGTGGATCGGGCAATTCAAGAACTCGGTGGGCGGCCGGATTCCAGACGACATACTTATGCAATGTCAAATTCTTCATGAGCATCAAGCCATCAAAAACATGGAGATAAGTAAACATGTAACCCTTCGAAATTGTCGGCGTGGTCAACAAAGATTGTATTAATAGATTATGGCATTGGTAAATCGGTAGCCTGCTCCTATGCTTTTCCATGAAATGGTAGGATATTATTAGTGCTTGCCATTCTTTGCATACGAGTTGGGAGCGTACAAGGGGCTTAATGGGCAACCAACTCAAGATCTCCCTAATTATTTCCGGTAGAAGCTCACGTGACTCCTTACAAATTGTAGAATCAATTTAAATTCATATTAAGCACAAGACAAACACAATGTATAAACATATCGAACGAACAAACAAAAAGCAGTAAACGAAAAACAAAAAAGAATTAGTTCACCTAACAAAAGGTCATTAGGGTTTATCAATGGATATTGAACCATTAAGAAGTAAGAACTAACTAGCAGCAACAGAAAACCCTAACTGAAGATTAATAAGTTCGAATATTTAGGGTTTATTGATTCATAAAATTTAGAATATAAAACTAAAATCCTGATTTGGTTACACGGGAACTTATCGGAGTTCAAAGCAATTTCGGTTTTGGATCAAATCAAAACGAAGTGGAACTGTGGAAGCAATCGATTTGAATATTTAGATTATACATATGGAAGACAAGAAAATACCTTTTCAGATCTCATAATACTCTTGTATACTTGAATCATCTTTGACAATAATTGGTGAAGTCGACGATACACATAGAAGTAGAGTAAAAATGATCCACACAAGAAGAAAACAATAGATTTGATCCAATTCAGAGAATGTAATCTTATTCTCTGATATTGGATAACTTTAAATCAGATCTATATTTAACATAGAATTAATTAATCACTACTAATATGTAAACAAATAACGCTAAAACTTCGGTGCAACCGGCCGCACTCTACAATCGGGGCGGAGCCACCGTTGGCTTGAGTGGTGCTATAGCACTCGTCGAATTTCCTATAGATACCTTATGGTTGTAAAATATTTCAATTAAGTTGACGTAGTTCGGTGGTTACAAGACCCGTGGAAGTTCTTTAAGATGACAGGTGACATGTTCGATTCCCGGTGGACTTCAAAAACCGTAAATTATTATCTTTTTTCATCTTGTTACAAAGAAAACGTTTTTCATTCTTTTACAAGAAAATAAAAAACGTTTTCAACTTCTTTTACAAGCAAATAAAAAGCAAAAACATTTTTCATTCTTTACAAAGAAATAAAAAACGTTTACGCCTTCTTTACAAGCAAATAAAAAACGCTTTTTTTACGGCAAAAAAATATCTTTACGTATCCGGTATCCTCTTTACATTCTTTACAGGAAAGAAACAACATCTTTACAAGTTTTTACAGCAAAGAAAAAAACCCCTCTTTCAAGAACAAAAGAACACAAAATTGGGTGCTAAAAATAAAAAATTGGAGGAATTGTTGGAGCTTCTTCATCAGGTAAATCAATCTTTTTCCTCTTTTTGCTTATGAAAAATTGAACTTTGCAATTAATTGAAGAACTAGTTGTGCCCTAACCCCAATTCCCAAACCTCGCTATACATTTGAATAATGAAGAAAACATTAAAATTAGGGGAAACCTCGAAGGAGGCGCGAGTGGTCCGGTGTGGAGAACGACATAATGGAGTGGGACCTCTTATGTTTCAATTTTTTAGCTTGGTGGGATTTAGGATATTGACAATGAGTTAATGAAAAACATTAAATAATGAATGAGTGTAGTGGGCTTGGTTTGGTGGCCAATTTAATAGAAGATAATTCATTTTTTATTATTGAAGTTAAGAAATTAGAACTCTCCACGACTCCACCGATACAAAAAAACAATAGTGAAGTTATTCCTAAATACAAAAAAACAATTCAATCAATAGTGAAGCAACTCAAGCAATATGTTAAGGGACAAAGATTGAGACGTTAAGCTCCTCGTGGTTTCCAATTTGCATCACTACAAGTATGATTGCTTCAATAATATTTTGGATTTGTAATTAAAGGAGCTTGATGACGGTTTAATGTCGAAAACATTGAATTATTGCGGTGTGTGGCATGTTTATGTCCTTCTTCCTCTTTTGAATCTTTTGACCCGAATGCATTGTTGAAGATGACTGAGTTTTATCTAGTTGAGTTTTATGGTGTTAGTGCTTCGATCTTGTCTGCTCAGTTTAAGAATTATATTGAGGATGTAAAGTCAGATTTCAGGTTTTCGAAATTGAAGGGGATAACAGAACTTTGTAGGACACTTGTCCAAACAAAGAAGTCCAAGACATACTGCCATGTATTTCTACTTCTCAAGTTAGCGTTGATTTTGCCTGTAGCAACTGCTAGTGTTGAAAGTGTGTTTTCAAGTATGAACTTTGTGAAGAACGACAAGAGAAACAAGATGGGAGATCAATGGCTCAATGAT
Organism: Lavandula angustifolia; assembly: GCA_028984105.1. Lineage (NCBI taxonomy): Eukaryota > Viridiplantae > Streptophyta > Magnoliopsida > Lamiales > Lamiaceae > Lavandula > Lavandula angustifolia. The sequence goes on from CM054809.1 coordinate 30,816,522, forward strand.
TGTTTGGTGTCGTATGTCGAGAAAGAGATATTTAGTACAGTTAGCAATGAGGCTATAATGCTATGTTTTCAGAATATGAAAGAGAGAAAATGAAGATTACTACTGTAATACTTAATATGTAGCATTTTGTTAATTAATAGTACTTGGAGACATTTTATGTTATCTTTGAAATTTTTGTCAATTTTAGTATCATTTAACATTATCATCCAAGATAACATAAAATGTAGAACTTCATATTATTGCTCTTGTAGTGCTGTTGGTCAGTTGCTGAGCTATCACCCATGCAACCTGAGTTTGAGACCTAGCAACGAATTTTATGTTTTTTATTTATTTATTTTGTCATCAAAAATTAATTTTTTTATTCTGAAATTACAATATGACACAAAAAAAAAAAAAAAATTAAAGTCTCACCCATGCAACCCGGGTTCGAGACCTAGCAACGATTTTTATGTTTTTTTTTTTTTTGTCATCAAAAATTAATTTTTTTATTCTCAAATTACAATATGACACAAAAAATAATAAATTTAATTTTTTTAAAAGGATCACTTCTTATTAACCAATGTATCACTTATTATAAATCAAAGTATCACTTTCTATGAATAAAAATATCATTGGTTTTATTTAAAGTATCGCTTTGCATGAAAAAAGTATCAATTATACTAAATATATCACTTGTTCTGAATAAAAGTATCACTTGTTATCAATCAATGTATTTTTTGTTATGAATCAAATTATCACTTGCTATAAATAAAAGTATCACTTATTATGAATACAAGTATCATTGTTTTTAATAAAAATATCACTTGTTCTTAATAAAAGTATCACTTTGCATGAAAAAAGTATCAATTGTTTTGAATATATCATTTGTTATGAATAAAAGTATCACTTGTTATTAAAACGAGTTAGCATGAAACTTGCAAAAATGCGTTATTTACATCTAGTTGATGCATCACCCCATGAAACTCGTAAGAAAATTATTACACCGTCAGCTCCATATCTTGGCCAACTATATCAGCAAAATTTACATCTAGTTGATGCATCACACTGTACATTCAATGTACTCTAAACAATAGGGCAGTTATGTTTATTACTAAGCTTGTTGAAGAGAAAATATAACGAATGTATTTCTTTTTTATCAGAGGTTGAATAGCATTCTTAATGAGATTAGAACTCATACGAAAAAAAACCGATTTAGGGATGGAATTAAATATGCAGTATTTACAGACAAAAGTATTTGTTTATGGGAATATACCTAATGTCGAATTAGGATCAACTAGGACAGAGGGTGGAACTTTTCTTTGGTATCAAGGTAATAGCTAAAGGAAAATAAAATATGATGAAAATCTTAAACTGACAAAACAAATACGTCAATAGTAACAATAATGGAAAGACTAGCAATTCTTGTCCGGCTGCATGAGACCAAGTAGAAAATAAATAATTTCACTAATCTAACTGGATCTCAAATCGGTCGCTATCCAATTCTTCATCTCGTCGCATTCCTTCAAAAGTAACAGAGCTCGGTTTGTAACTATATAAATCACATGCACGGAGTATCTCGTAATCTGTCTTTCTAGTCTCGATCATGTAGGTAAATATTTTCTCAGTTTTCCAGCAAAATTTCTCATCTTTCACGTAAACCCATATCTTACCTTCTTTACCGCACAAGGGTTGCAGTATTTTCCCCTTAAAATCTTCATCCTCGAGAAAAGGCAAAGGAAACACCTCCTTCTCACCATTTCCCCTTCTTGTAATCCTCCAACACCACCACCTCCAAATCCTGTCCAACTATATCGGAAAGGGCAAGTTGCCCGTTCCAATCTAACGCCGTAACAGTTTTGACATCACGAAATAAACCGGCTGGCAAACGAGTTAGGGTGAAACTCTCGGTCTCCACATCAAGAGTTATAATCTCCGCACCGTGTTTAATAAGCACGACGCAATGGACAACTCTTCCTAGTGAAACAAGTGTTACCTCCTTTTCATTAACGGGAAAGGGAAGTACTTCCTCTAATGTTAATTGCCTCCATTCCATATCTTGGCCGAGAGTAAGAACTTGGCAGCCAAGTGGACTAGGTTGCTTAATATTGTAAAATGACACTATTTTATAGCTTCCGGTGGATGGAACGACGGAAAAAGTAAGTCCGCAGGAGTATCCAAGTGGAAGGGGCAGTTCAAGAACGCGGCGCGTAGCTGGATTCCATACGATATACGTACCCAAAGTACAGTTCTTCATGAGCATCAAGCCATCAAAAACATGGACATAATAAAACCTGTAGAGGTTCGAAGTCGCGGGCGTGGTCCCGGCGGGCGAGTGGGTATTATAGCAGTAATGAACCGGGGTTTGGCTCATTTGCTTTACCATGAACTGGTAAGATGTTATTAGTGCTTGCCATTCTTTGCATGCTAGTTGGGACCGTACAAGGGGCTTTAGGGGCAACCAACTTAAGATCTCCGTGATTATTTCTCGTGGAAGCTCTAGCAATGTTATCTCCTTGTCCTTCTCCATCTTCATCTTCTTCGCACCTGTCAAGATGAATGTTTAGGTTTATAAATTGCAGAATCAATATAAGTTCACATGCACAATTGAAGCCCAAAGGAGTGCCAAAGGATAAATCAAAACAAGCAGCAGAAAACGAAAAAAATCAATCCATTTAGGGTTTATCAACGGATCTTGATTTATAAGAGTAAGAATATAAACTCGAAATCAGTTTCGAGTTTGGTCAAATTAAAACGAAGTGGAAGCAGTACATTTTAATATTTTATTTCGATATACGAAGGCAAAAAAGCTACCTTTTCGAATCTCCATTCTTTCCTCTTGAATGATTGAACTGTGACAATATTTGGTGAAGTAGTATGATTAAGCTTAAATAGAAGCAGGATTAATAAAACGATGAAAACACAAGAAGAAGAGAGTGAAAGATAGAAAAACTGTAATGACCTAAATTCCCGTAGAAAATGAAATCTTACTCTCTGATATTATTTTGATCTATTTATAATTAGGTTTATTCTGTAATCTAGCACCGAAATACAAGGTAGTTTCGTATCACGGATAGACTAATTAATCATATGCCTTTTTTCGAGCTTAAATGAGTTATAAAAATGTTTGAAATACTATTTTTTCTAAAATTATATTGTTTTTTCCCCTAATATTACTTTAAATAAAAGTAACTAAAAACTACTTATATATGCTTGTCATATGTGATGTGATATGTCCATGTTTAAAAAGAATGTAGAGATATTTCTTTCTTTACACATAATTAATTTTTAGTTATTTCTCGACTAATTAGTGTTCGATTTTGTTTCTAAAAAATTGAAATTGCGCTAACTCAACAAATCGAATATAACTTACTTATTTTAAATAGTTTGTTAGTAATTGGTGGAGCTGAATATCCCAAAGCTCGATTTTAAAAGAGAGCATTAATTATCTCACGAAACAATAATATTTCTAATATTTTCTTGATTAATTTCTTCTCCCAAAGGATAATTTCTTGAAATTTGAAACTATTGTAACTGCAAAATTAAATAAATCTACTCTAAGTATATCCAAACTGCAAATCACTTCTAACATAATCTAAATCTTGGATAGCTAATATTCAAGTTTAATTTATTTACCAAATCAAATATAATCAAATTGATTCTATCGAATCGAAACTAAACTAAACAAAATTAAACCGAATTCACGTCTTGAGCCGGACTTTCCCTTTGGATTGTGATCTAGGTTAATAAATTGCAAAATCAAAGGACAACAAGACATGAAAGAAACATGAAATATGGGACCGAAGATCTGCTCCCCTAAGATTAGAACATTTTTTTTCATCATAATTTATAACTGAAACACCAAATAACCATCAATGAATTTTAAAATTATTAGTTAATGATAAACTAGAGATATAAAAGTATCCCAATTTTATTAATTTTGAATAATCTTTTTTTTTTAAAGAAAATATTTGCCGCAATATATGTATACTTCGAGCGTGGTTTTATTTAACAAACAAAAAAAAAAAAGAATTAAATCATAACCGTTGGAAAGAAATATATGAAGAAGAGATATGTCGGGAAAACCACAAAAACTTGTGTGTACCACTTTCGTATATCCTTGTGTGTACAACACCACAAGGGTATTGACATGTGTTAAATATGGCCCACTTGATTTAATGAGAAATGCCACATGTCAATACCCTTGTGGTGTGGTGTACACAAGGGTATACGAAAGTGGTACATACAAGCCACTCCGAAATAAAACATGTAGAAGATTTTAAATTCGGTACGGCAGCAGGTTACTGGTAGAAAAAAAATATGACTAATCTAACTAAATCCAAAATCGATTACTATCGAATTCATCATCTGGCCGCATCCCTATAAAAGTAGCCAAGCTTGGTTTGTAACTATATGCTTACCTATATGCATACTACTCAAGTCTCTCATCAAATATCTTTCTAGTCTCAATCATGTAGGTATATATTTTCCTATCTTCAAAGCAAAACTTCTCAGTTTTCACGGAAAACCATATCTTACCTTTTTTACCACACAAGGGTCGTGTACTATTCTTCCCTTGAAGCCCTCATCTTCGAGAAAATTCTTGGTAGGTTAGTATTAGGGCTTGCCATTCTTTGCATACAAGTTGAGACTTTATTAGCGGCTTCAGGGGCAACCGCCGTAAAATCTCCGTGATTATTTCTCGTGGAAGCTCTATAACATTGCTCTCCATCGTCGCACCTAAATCTGGCACTAGATCAAAGTATTTAGGTTTATAAACTGCAGAATCAATTTAGGTATGAATTAGGCACTCGAGAAACAGTCTAAAGATGGATATCATAACGATCAAAAAGCAAAATTGTTATAAACAAGCCGCAGAAAAGGTAAAACGAACAAGAATTTGGTACGCCCAAAATCAATCCATTTTTTTTTTTAAATATTAAGTCAATCCTAATGCAAATTGAACGCTAGATCAATTAAGCAGGAATACAAATACACCAAATGTTTCAGGTCAAATCAATCCATTTGGTTGCATACAAGAACTAGGGTTTATCAACGGATCTTGATTTATAAAAGTTTTGGGTTGATGAGGTAAGTCTTGATTAGGTTTTGGGGTTGATGAGGTCAGTCTTTATAACTCTGAACATTTAGGGTTTGTCAACAGGTATTGAAAAGTTATAAAAGTAAAATTTTGAGATGGTTAACAGTAAAATTTATAGGAGATCAAAGCAATTTCGATTTTTCAAATCGAAAGGAAGTTGAATCAGTGTGTTTCAAGAAAAAAAAAAAAAAAGCCGTTTTCAGATCTCCATCTTCTCCAACTCTTCAGATATCATCATAATTGGCAGGATAGTTTCCGATACTATATTTGAAGCAGTGGATATAATGGCCTCAATTCACGTAGATAGGCTACTACCCAAATGCAAGCTGCAGGTAACTTCTAATATCGGATAGACTCTAAATAAAATCTATATTTACCATGGAATTAATCAATTGAAATTACTTTCAATTATGTTAATTATTGCTAAACTATATATACCAGGTAATCTATACAAAGCTCGGTTTGTAACTATATACCTTACTCACAGAGTTTATCTCATCTAGTGTCTTTCTAGTCTCAATCATGTAGGTAAATACCTTCTCCCTTTTCGACAGAAGCCTTTCGTTTGTCATGTAAAACACGCAAAACCATATCTTACCATCTTTACCTAACACGGGTTGTACCGTTTTTCCCTCAAAACCTTCATCTTTGAGGAAAGGCAAAGGAATCACTTCCTTGCACCATTTCTCCTTCTCGTAATCCTCCAACACCATCACCTCCATATCTTGTCCAACTATATGAGCAAGAGATAGCTTCCCATTCCACTCCAACATCGAAACTGTTTGGAGATCACGAAATACACCGGTAGGCACATGAGTTACTGTGAGACACTCGGTTTCCACATCAAGGGTTATTTATGATCTTTTCAATTGAGTATTTGATTAGCACGCCGCAGTGGACAACTCTTCCTAGTGAAACCATTGTTACCTCCTTTGGATTCGGAGGGAAGGGAAGTTCTTCCTTTAATGGTTTTTGCCTCCATGCCGTATCTTGGCCAAGAGTAAGAACTTGGCAGCCAACTAGCTAGATTAGTACTTTTATCTATGAAAAATGAAACTGTTTTATAGCTTTTGGTGGCTGGAACAACGGAGACAGCGAACCCGCGGGAGTATCCAGCCATCAAAAACATGGAGATAACAAAACCTGTAAGTCCGAGGCCGGGCCGTGAATTTGTTATTATAACAGTAGTGAACCGGAACCTTGCTCATTTGCATTTCCATGAATGGGTAAGATAGTATTAGGGCTTGCCATTCTTTGCATACAAGTTGAGACTTTGCTAGCGGCTTTAGGGGCAACTGTTAGAGACGTGGTGTACCGGAGGAAATCAAGAAGGATGGAACTCGAAGAGTTGGAAGCTACACGGGGAGTAGGCATTGACGTGGGAGGTTGCATGCATGGGAACGGAGGTGTGAAGAATAAAGAAGGATGAGTCCACGTAGGATTAGGGTTTGGCATAAAACTTATATTAGGGTTTGTTATGTTTTTGAATAAATAGCCCATATAATGGGCTGGCCAATTGTTAGGCCGATTTCCTTTATCCAGTGGTTACCATATTTAGATAAGTTGATTATTATATATATTAGGGTGCTTAGAGTAGGATGATCATCCGAGAACATTATCAAAACTTGGAGCGGCGATTTATCGCTTGGCCGGTAGACTTCTACCGTGGGACTCGATTATCGAGTTTGGAACTTTGCTTTTATTCAATTGAATTTCTATTTGATTACTATAATTGAATTCTCGATTCCTTTACTCTAACAAATTGGTCCGACCTGCCGGATGACGAATACGAGACAACAACAAATGGAATCAAGGATCGACGAGTTAGAGAGGGGATTGAAGTCCATGGATACACGACTCAGCGGGGAGTTGACGTCTGTCAAGGATTCGGTTGATTCGATACGCGACTTGCTTCGCGAATTGGTGGCGGAAAAGCACAAGATCGGAGAGGGTTCCGTCGTCGGATCACAGTCGAATCCTAATTTGGAGAATAACAACCTGTTCGACGGTCCACAGACGGGTGGATCCGAGACACCAATGGGTACAACGGGTTCGACGGCCGGTGCGCCGCAGGTAACTTTGCCATCGTTCGACGGTTCCGGCGCCGAGGGATGGCTCACACGCGTTGAACAATACTTTCAACTGCATAACACACCGGATGCTACTAAGTTGGATGTAGCATTGGTTGCAATGGAGGGGGACGCTCTACCCTGGTTCCAGTGGGTGAGATCGACGAGCCCGACCATGGGATGGTCGGGATTTAAACTTGAAATGGTACGAATGTTTGGGGCGAACCCGTTAGCTAATCCGTTCGAGACTCTTGTTCAAACTCGGCAGACTCAATCCGTGGGAGAATACGTGACTTTGTTCATCGCAAGAATGGTACATGTGCCGGGATTGGACGAGAAGTATTGTTTGGGATTATTTCTAAATGGATTGCGGGATGAGATTCGTTTGAAGATCCGTTCTCGTGATGCGAGAACACTATCAGAAACTATACATCTTGCGAAAGAAGTCGAGCGCGAGGTCAGGGTGTTGGGAGGATTTATGGGCTCTCATTCCACGGGATTAGGGCGCGGACCAATGCCTAGCGCCAAATCATATTCTCATGTATCTCCGGCAGCCGGTGGCAACCAGTCCAAAGGCGGGGGATTTAGTAGAGACACAGGAAGGGAATCATCATCTTCGATGGGTTCAACGGCTCAATCGGGAAGTTTGAATAAGAGACCGGTCCGACAGATCTCTCATCGAGACTACTTAGCAAAAAGGGCAGCGGGTAAATGCTTCCGCTGTGACGAGAAATGGTCCCCTAATCATCGATGTGCTGATAAGACGTTTCAAGTCATTATTATTTCAGAACCGGATGAGCCGGAGGAAACCCTAGTTGAGAATGATAAGGATGATACGGTAGAAGGGTCGGCGCTCCCGGAACTAGATCCCGAAGCCAACACGATGATACTCACTCAATTGGCGGCCCACGGTATTGACGGACCCCAAACCATGAAGATGACGGGGCTGGTGGCGGAGCAACAGGTTCGGGTCATGGTGGATAGTGGGGCAAGCCACTGTTTTATCTCATCCAAGACAGCTATCGATTTACAACTGCCGATTAGACGAGATGGCAGATCCGCGGTTAGGTTGGGCGACGGACGTCGCTCGAATATCATTGGGGCGTGTGAGGGAGTACGGTTGCAGTTGCAAGGTATCGAATTTATCATGACATGCTACGTGTTTGAGTTAGGCGGTGTAGATGTGGTTTTGGGAGTTTCTTGGCTAAAAACATTGGGCGATGTTCGGGCAAACTGGGAGCAAATGACGATGGAATTTGAATTTAGAGGAAAGACGGTCATTTTACGGGGAGATTCCTCACTTATTCGCAGGGAAGCGACAATGCATCAATTGGTCAAGATCGGCGAAGAGGGTTCTAGATGGATTGTTTGGGTTGGAAGGCACGCATCCGCGAACGAGATCGAAGAAGAGCAAGTGGAATTTTGTTCGGCGCAACGGCATACGGCTAGTGGGGACTTACAAAGACAAATGGAGATCGAATTTCCTTCTGTTATGTTACCACCAACCGGACTACCCCCACATCGGAATGTCGATCATCACATTCCACTGAAAGCAGGGACTTCCCCGGTCTCGGTTCGTCCGTATCGGTATAGTTATTCCGCCAAAGATGAGATGGAACGATTGGTGCAAGAAATGTTGGACGCGGGAATTATACAGCCCAGTGCGAGCCCTTATTCCAGCCCAGTGTTATTAGTTCGCAAGAAGGATGGCAGTTGGAGATTTTGTGTGGACTACCGCCAGCTAAATAAACAGACAATTCCGGACAAGTACCCTATTCCGGTAATTCAAGAAATGTTAGATGAATTGCATGGTGCGAAGTGTTTTTCGAAACTGGACTTGCGGTCGGGTTACCATCAAATTCGGATTGCGCCGGAGGATATATCGAAAACAGCTTTTCGAACCCACTCGGGGCACTATGAATTTTTAGTAATGCCGTTCGGCTTGACGAATGCACCTTCAACTTTTCAATCGGCTATGAATGATTTAATGCGAGCCCATCTACGTAAGTTTGTGTTGGTATTTTTTGATGATATCTTAGTTTATAGCCGCGATTGGAGGTCTCATATGGAACATCTTCGGAAAGTAATGACGTTACTTAAGCAAAATTCCTATGTTGTAAATCCAAAGAAGTGCGCATGGGGGTGCTCCGAGGTCGAGTATTTGGGTCACATCGTGTCTGGACAGGGAGTAAAAATGGATCCGAGTAAAGTCTCGGCAATTCTACGGTGGCCTCAACCTACTTCGGTTCGAGGTGTAAGAGGTTTCCTTGGATTGACGGGCTATTATCGGCGGTTTATAAGAAATTACGGGCAGATGGCTCGTGGGTTAACTGAGTTATTGCGAAAGGAGAATGTAGGTGTTTTCGTCTGGAATGAAACAGCTCAATCGGCGTTTCAAGCCTTGCAGCAAGCGGTGACCACTGCACCGGTTCTAGCTAATCCCGATTTTTCGAAGCAATTTGTGGTGGAATGCGATGCCTCGGGTCGAGGTCTAGGCGCGGTTTTGATGCAAATTGGTCGACCTGTGGCGTATTTCAGTAAGGCAGTCTCGGATCGAAGCCTAGCCAAATCGGCGTACGAATTGGAGTTAATGGCATTGGTTATGGCGGTACAACATTGGCGCCCGTATTTGGTTGGAAGAAAATTTACGGTGCGAACCGACCAACGGAGTCTTCGTTACTTGTTAAACCAATCGGTGTCGACCCCGGCTCAGCAATATTGGGTGGCTAAACTGTTAGGGTACGAGTTCGAAATAGAATACAAGTCCGGCGTTGCAAACAAAGTGGCCGATGCGTTGTCACGAAGCTACGAAGTGGCGGAATTTGCTGCGCTGTCCGTTCCAGTTTGGTTGGGGTGGTCTCTCGTGGTTGAGGAGGTGAAGGCTGACAATGAATTGGGGAAGGTGTATCAAGCCGTAGCCGACGGAGAATCAGCGAAATTTCCATACTTTCAGGTAATTAATGGCGTGATGTATTATAAGGGTAGAATGGTTATAGCTAAAGGATCATCATTTATCCCACGTTTGTTGGAGGAATTTCATGCAACGGCTCAAGGGGGCCATTCGGGAGCTTACCGGACTTATAGACGACTAGCTCTTAACGTGTATTGGCCGGGAATGATGAAAGACGTAACGAAGTTTGTAGCCGAGTGTTTGGTGTGTCAGCGCCACAAATACGAAACACGATCGCCGGCGGGGCTTTTGCAACCGTTACCCATTCCCACTCGTGTTTGGGAAGACGTTAGCATGGATTTCATTGGCGGATTACCCCGTTCGGGAGGGCTGGATTGTATTTTAGTTGTGGTCGACCGATTAACTAAGTACGCACATTTTTGTGGACTTCGTCATCCATATACAGCTCGTGAAATCGCCAACATTTTTGTGCAGGAAGTGGTTCGCTTACATGGGTTTCCAAAGTCGATTGTTCTTGATCGAGATCCGGTGTTTTGTAGCGAATTTTGGAAAGCAATGTTTAAAGCGATGGGAACAAAGTTACGTATGAGTTCTGCTTATCATCCCGAGACGGATGGGCAAACGGAGGTAGTCAATAGATGTGTGGAAACTTATTTACGGTGTTTCGCTTCCGAAAGGCCTAAACAATGGAGTCGTTGGTTAGCTTGGGCGGAGTATTCTTATAATACTCATTTTCATGTCTCCATCGGGACGACGCCCTTCGAGGCTGTGTACGGCCGTCCACCACCGTCGATTGTAGGTTTTTTGCCGGCCGAGATTCAAATAAAAGCTGTGGCCGACGAGTTGCGGGACCGGGATGGAGCGTTACGGCACTTGACAGAACATATTAAACGAGCTCAAGATTATATGGTGAAAGCGGCAAATAAGCATAGGCGAGAAGTGGTGTACGAGGTGGGTCAACAAGTGTTCTTAAAATTACGGCCATACCGACAAATGTCATTGTTTAAGCGTAAAAATGCAAAGTTGGCGGCGCGTTATTACGGACCGTTTACGATAGAGGAACGTATTGGCGCCGTGGCCTATCGCTTACGGTTGCCGAAAGGTTGCCGTCTACACCCGGTGTTCCACGTTTCACTTCTCAAAGCAGTTATTGGAGATCATGCTAGCACGACACAATTGCCGGAAGAATGGTGGGGGGTAAATCCTGATTTTGAGCCCGAATGGATTCTGAGAGATCGTTGGGTGTGGCGTGGCGACGATCGAGTACGCGAGATGCTCGTTCAATGGCGGGGCAAATCAGAAGATGATGCAACATGGGTGGAGGTTTCCGAGTTGCTGAGTCAGTTTCCACAATTCAGCCTTGAGGACAAGGCTGTGTGGAAGGGCGGAGGAATTGTTAGAGACGTGGTGTACCGGAGGAAATCAAGAAGGATGGAACTCGAAGAGTTGGAAGCTACACGGGGAGTAGGCATTGACGTGGGAGGTTGCATGCATGGGAACGGAGGTGTGAAGAATAAAGAAGGATGAGTCCACGTAGGATTAGGGTTTGGCATAAAACTTATATTAGGGTTTGTTATGTTTTTTGAATAAATAGCCCATATAATGGGTCACAATTGTTAGGCCGATTTCCTTTATCCAGTGATTACCATATTTAGATAAGTTGATTATTATATATATTAGGGTGCTTAGAGTAGGATGATCATCCGAGAACATTATCAAAACTTGGAGCGGCGATTTATCGCTTGGCCGGTAGACTTCTACCGTGGGACTCGATTATCGAGTTTGGAACTTTGCTTTTATTCAATTGAATTTCTATTTGATTACTATAATTGAATTCTCGATTCCTTTACTCTAACAGCAACCGGCTTAAGATCTCCGTGATTACTTGTCGTGGAAGCCATACAACATTGCTCTCCATCGTCGTATCTTCGCACCTAAATCTGTCACAAGATTCCACACAAGATCAAAGCATTTAGGTTTATAAATTGCAGAATCAATTTAAGTTTATTATATCGCAAACACAGCCCAAAAGAGTGACAAAGGACAAATTAAGCACTCCAGGCACAAGTATAAAAATCTCGGATAACGATTAAAAGCAAAATTGTTATAAACAAGCGGTAGAAAACGAAAAACAAACATGAATTTGGTATGCTCAAAATCAATCCATTTTGTAGCATACAAGAACTAGGGTTTCATCGACGGATCTTGATTTATTAGGGTTTGTCGACAGATTGGTTAATTAATAAAACTTAGAATGTAAACTAAATTAATTCTGAGTTGGTTAACCGTGAAATTCATGGGGTTCAAAGAAATTTCGGTTTTGGATCAAATCAAATCAAAACGAAATTGAAGCAGTGGATTTTAAGATGAAGAAAAAAAAAACCTTTTTCAGAACTCCATCTTCTCCAACTCTTCGAATACTTGAATCATCTATCAGAATAGTATACAAGGTTAACTATTACAAAAGTATTGTAGATTAAAATGAAAAACATACCAGAAGAAAGTAAAAGTTAAAAAATACCAGATCTTGTTAGATATGATGGCCTCAATTCACCTAGATTTAATCTCGCTCATATTTGTTTGATTTATTCATAATTAGGTAGGCTACTACCGAAATGCAAGGTAATTTCGAATTACGGATAGACTCAAAATAAAAAAATACTCCCTCCGTCTCATTCGCTTCAAACTCTTGGCGCGGTTATTAAGGTGATGTATGTTTTAATAACAAATGTGTGGGTTTAGTAGTAAAAGTATGGGTCCTACAATTTAAAATGTAAGTTTAGTAGTAAAGGTGTATGTCCTACAATTTAAAGAAATGATTAAATGAGGGCAAATTGGTAAAAATAGTCCTCAAAATTCGCATTTTTGCGAATTTTGTCCTCAAACATTTTTTTTGTTTTTTTGACCTTCAACTCCTTGTTTTTGCGATTTTAGTCCTACCCTTAGATTTTCCGTCAATTTTAACGGTAATTCAATTTTAATTTTAAAAAATAAAAAAATAAAATGGCAAAATTGAAAATTTTATTTATATGGACCAAAATTGCAATTGAAGAATTATTTGGGACCTATTTAACAAAATTAAATAGTTTAAGGACAGATTTCACAAATTTTAGACAAATAAGCTAATTGTTTCGTATCGACGAGATTTTGCATTAAATTTTCGATTTTTCATATAACTTTATTTTTTCGTATCAAATATAAGCTAACGAAGACTTCTTACCAATATAAACAACATTTAATTCGAAATGCAAAATATATAATGTGAATTAACCATTAAAAAATAAAGCTATTATCACCCAAATTTTTTTACTTCAAAATAACCATTTAGAGCATAATATTTACTTCAAAATAACATGAATACGAGGAAAATATGTATCAGTTCGTAATTTACGATGAATAATATGTTATAAACAACATTTATTTCGTAATTTGTCATGAATAAAAGAACACGAGGAAAATATGTATTAGTTCGTTATTTACAGAAAATATTAGTTTTATTTGCAAATACTATAATAAGCCAAAAAACTACTGCAAACAAGGTTAGTCTCGTATTCACATTCTCTGCATAGAACTGTCGTGACGAATCCCCAACACCACCACCCGCGCGACGATCGGCTCGGTCCATTTCCTCGCTCGGATCTACCTCGTCCCCGTGTTCATCGCCTTCGGTGGATTCGTCTCCCAATTTCTCTTCCGCCGCGAGCTCCAGGGCATGTTATTCATCGTCGACCTCCTCCGCAATTCGTCAGCGAGCTCATCTATTGCGGATTCGCAATTCTCCTCGTATTCTAGTTATTTTGAAGTAAATATTATGCACTAAATGGTTATTTTGAAGTAAAAATTTTGGGTGATAATAACTTTGTTTTATAATGATTAATTCACAGTATATATTTTGCATTTCGAATTAAATGTTGTTTATATTGGTACAAAATCTTCGTTAGCTTATATTTGATACGAAGCAATAAAGTTATATGAAAATCGAAAATTTAATGCAAAATCTCGTCGATACGAAGCAATTAGCTTATTTGTCTAAAATTTGTGAAATCAGTCCTTAAACTGTTTTATTTTGCTAAATAGGTCCCAAATCATTCTTTATTTGCAATTTTGGTCCATGTAAATAAAATTTCCGATTTTGCCCTTTCAATTTTTCATTTTAAATTTTTTTTTTTTGAATTAACAGTTAAATTGACGGAAAATCTAACGGTAGGACTAAAATCGCAAAAACAAGGAGTTGAGGGTCAAAAAAACAAAAAAAAAATGTTTGAGGATAAAATTCGCAAAAACGCGAAGTTTGAGGACTATTTTTGTCAATTTGTCTTAAATGAGTATTAAAATATAAAAACTTTCCTTCTTGGGTTGGAGACAAGATGAATGGGACAATCCGAAAAACAAAATAGAGACAAGATGAATGGGACAGCCGGAAAAGCAAAAGAGAGACAAGACCAATAGGATGGAGAGAGTATATATTTACCATGGAAGTAATCAACTGAAATTAATTTCACTAAGGTTAATTTTAGGGAAAATATCAATTTTGGCACGTTATCTTGCCCTTCGATTCATTTTGGCCCGTTATTTTGGACAAATCTAATTTTAGTATGCTAATGTAGTAAATTATCGGTTTTAATCCGTTTTATATTTTTGGTCAAATTTGTCCAATTTTGATCCGTTGTGTTAATAAAAAAAAAATTAAAAAATCATATTTTTAATATTAAAACATATTTATAATATTAATTATCGTCTATTATATTACAAATGTCCAGTTTTAACCCATTATGTTTTAAAAGAAAAATCTAAAAATCGGATTGATTAAAAAAAATTAAGCGAAAATTAGGGATTTGATTATGGGGAGAACCTTGAATATGGATGCGGTGTGAAGTCCCAGTACCATGGGGTGTTGAAGCACCAGATTATACAGAGCTCTCTTGCTCCGACCTTGAAAAACATGTTCGAATGTCAATTCTCTGATTTAAGAAACGTTTGAAGGTCAATTTTCTGATTTAGGGTGGGGTTTTTTTATTTTTCAGATAAGTGTGTCAAGAGAATTTCAGAGATGAGTTAGAATTTGGGGATGAAGTTATGCAAAATCATCTATTGCCGAGAGAAGTTCGAGCTCTAAGGAGAGGTAGAAGATGAGGTTGAGAAGAGGAGTTCGATTGCTTTACAATTTAGGATTTTATTTTTACGAATTTCAAGTCGTGCTTGTTTTTATGAGGTGGCTAAACTTATGAAGTAACAATTTTGCTGATGTGACAATATTGGTCTAGCTTGGCTACCAAGTCAGCAAAACAACACCGTTTTAGTGTTTTCTAGCAGCCGAAAAAATATGGGAATCAAAGGGTCTTTTGAGCAGCAAAAAATTAAAACTTTGTGCTTTAATTCGTCAAATTTACAAATTCATATTAAATTGTAAAATTTGACAAATTCATACTTTATTTAGTCATTGTCAAATTTACAAATTCATATTAAAATTGTAAAATTTGATAAATTCATACTTTATTTAGTCATTACCCCTATTTATAATTAGGTAGGCAACTATGGAAATGCAAGGTAATTTCTAATAACGGATACTCTAAACAAAATATATATTTACAATAGAATTAATCAATGACAAATAATTTCACATTGTTCGTTAGTTGGTGGAGCAGGAGATGGATATCTCAAAGTACAAATTTAAAAGAAAGCAATATCTCACGAAACAATAATGCTTGATTTCTTCTTCAAAGGATACATAATATATAGACTGAAAATTTGGAACTACCATAACTGCAAAATCAAATTAATCTACTCAAATGTATAGTCTAAATCTTGGATAACTACTATTCAAAAAATAATATATTTACCAAACCAAATATAGTTAGAATAATTCTATAGAACTATATCAAAACTAAACAACTCTAATTAAACTAATCTATCGAATTAAATCAAATCCACATCTTTGAAGTGTGTCACATAACCTTGTGAGCTTTCCCGTAGTATCTATTGATGAATGGAGTCTGCAGAGAAAGAAAAACAAGCATATAGCCAGTAAGGAGCATGAAGGTTGTAAATGAACCCAATCGAAGCAAATAATATTGCATTCAATTCAAAGAAATGCAAAGAGATCATGGAAGCCCAAAATAAATTTTAGCAGTAGGGAATGAGAGTATTTACCTTCAATACATCTGGAGTTTCAGGCGAAGGACCAGGATAAAATTTGTAGAACTTGATATTTTCAAACGCGTCCCGTGTCTGTTGGCTCATTTCCTCCCGAGCCTTTCTACGAGCTTCCCGTGCCTAAAAATGAAAGCGTACAGTCAACATTCATGAGGCATGAAAAACACTGGCAAGAATTTCAGTTTTCATGTATGCATATACCTCACGATTAGCTTGTTTAGCTTCACGAACTTTCCCCTTCACAAACTCCTGAGGGAGGAAAAATGGAATGAATGGAGATTACGATACACGAAAAAAATAAACATTGGTTGCGTGAGCGACAAGCACAATAATCAGTAGTAACTTACCTTGAATTCCTCTTTCAGATCCGCAGGCAACACTCCATCCTCAATAAGATTATCGGTGAATTCCTGTACATATGAATTAGATAACTTGATCAATAGTTCTTCGTATATGGAGATGCTTGATGAAGAATAAGTTTATTAAATAATAATATCAATGGTTGAACATAGTGCAAAAATCAGTAACATTTTATGCCAAAAATACCTCGAGTTCATCATGTTCCCAATCAAACTCACAGACAACCTGGAGGAGCAGTAGTAAGTTAGATTTGCATTCATTTAAATACTTCCATAAAGAAATCAAATATTTTTTCTAATTCATTACAACCAGCCAATATCCTAGGCACAATTTATCATGAATAGGATAAAATAACATGCACAGCATTACCGGCTCGGGATCAATAGGATATAAAAGCTGGACCACTGTGCTCTGCTCCAGTTCATCTTCCTTTAGGGGATCATAGAAGTCTGCAGAAAGATGGGGTAACATGATAAAATTCTAATCATAGGACTGTCTATAAAACATAAAGAAGCATTAGTAAATGATCTACAAAATCTACTCATTGTGTAATGTGCAGGATTCGACCTATTGTGAAGAAGTGCCAAACTTTAATGGCTGTTTAGATAATTAATTCATATACACAAAAGGCTTGAAAAAATGCATATATTCCACAAGAAAGAATCAGAACTATCCTGACAAAAATAAACATTTTTTAGGCTGAGAAATTGAGAGAATTGGAAGGACTGATAATTAGTCATAAGACTCATAACAGATCATAGCATCTTCACTCACATGGTAAGCAGTAATCGAACTTCTTTACACGCTCTATCTTCAGATGTTTTAGACCTACCCTGCAAGAAGAAAACTGTTATAAGATCGATAAGGCCCACTGTCCTCACCTATTACGTGCTCATCAACATCAGAAAAGCAAAGCACTTGACCACTTGTATAGAAGATTTCAGTACAATGAAACGGAATCAAAAGAAATGCATTGGAAAAGGAACTTAGGGAACAACAAGAGATGATCCTAAACTGTTGATCTATAGAAACTTAAATGTTTGATTTCAATTAAGTCAATCAAATAGCAAAAAGGAGAATCAAAGGCAATATAGGAGGAGGTTCAAATGTGAACAGCCTCTTATCGTGTGAACGTGTGAACACTGCACTTTAAAAACAAATGTACTGCACTTTAAAGGCAAACATATTGCATTTTAAAGTGCAATACTTATAAGTGCAGTATATTTATCTTTAAGTGCAGTTCGTAAAGTGCAGTATAATTACCTTGAAAGTGCAATACGTTTGTCTTTAAAGTGCAGTGTTCACACGTTCACACGATAAGGGTTGTTCATACGGGAACCACTCCCAATATATATGTATATATTCATGAAATAAAAATAGTATAGGCTTAAGTGACCAAATCTCACCTCCTTTGGGTACAGCTCAAGATGAAAATCTGAGAGTCTTTTAGTCTTTCAACTTGAGATGCCCTAAAGAAAATCACAACGGAAAAACTGTCAACATTGGGGCAAAGAAAACTAACAGAAACAAACTAAAGGAAAACATTGCACCTCTTCTCAGGGGGTATGTAAGGGATCCAATCCATTTTCATTCGATTCATCTGTACGATTTCTTCCCTTGCCCCTTGAATTGAGGTGATACCAATTTTGTCCGACGGAGGAAAAGGTGATACCACCTATACATTTAGAGATAACCCATAAACGACGAATAATTTCAATAGTAATTACAGTTAAACCTCGATAAAGTAATAACCTTGAGACCGAGAAAAAATATTCATTTAACGAGGTTATTACTTTATCGAACATTATTTTAGTGCATTGACCTATATCGGGATCGGAAGAAATTATTATCTTAGCAAGGTTATTACTTTATCGAATATTACTTTATCGAGGTTTAACTGTAGATGAGTAAGGTTGGACATGTATCGACAAAGCTTAACATCCACCATGAACAATGCTAAGATAAGCACGCATTTAACCAGCTAAAGACAATGCAGAACTATTATTAGATAAAAACAAACATATCACTCAAATTTGATGCCGAAAGATCTGAAAGGGCACATCACATGCCTTATAACATAGGAGTTACACATAGAGATATCCCATGTTAACAATAGTGTGAATCAGAATGACATCAGATGCTGCATTATTAGACCAAACTTCACTCAGAGTATGATTAACTTATTAAATTAAATATCAAAGAGCAGGAAGAAAGTTTCAGTGCTTACAGCAACCACAACAGGTACCAATCTAACTTCTGATTGATCTTTAGAAGGGTCCCATAGAGCTGCAGGGATAAATAGTCATTACCAAGGCGCTCAACAAATGCTAGCAAGAGAATTACGAGAGATTTGAAAATTAAGAAACCAGAGAGAACGTTAACACAATCATCAATTTGGTAAAACTCCATATCCTCCAAGAGGCACAACTTACATTCGGTACAGCCGAAGAGATAGACCCTTTCATTGTGTAACTCTCCACCTTCTTTGAAAGCTTCCTGTACAGTAACCCACGCAATGTTAACCCGACAATTTCTTAATTTTCCAGCTCCTTTTAAAAGTTTTTTGCTAGAGAACGAACAAGTTTAGAAGACGTTTAACCGGTAAAAAGTGAGATTAGTTTTTGGAAACTAACTTCCAAATTAGAGAAGTTCCAGTTCAACCCATACACCATGTCCAACTGATCCCACTGCCGATCAAATAAGAAATGAAGTTCATTATCATCAGATAACATGAGAATAATGAAAAATAACTAAAACTAACTAATCAAATCCTTACCTCTGTTCCAACAAAAAATACCTGCTGCCAGAGTTTCTCCTGCACAACACATAGCAGGACATAAAAACATCAAATAATGCAAAAACTTATGCAAGTATATTTAAATTAGTGATCTGAAATGCATAATTTATTATATGATTATGCATTAGTTAATACTATTTAATGCATCTAAACATGCATCCATTTTTTGCCGAATTTTCTCAAACAATACAAATAAATGTATCAAATAGTAGAAACATATGCACCATTCTGTATACATATGCGTTGTACTAAAAAAGTGATGCATCAATGAATAGTACCTTATGCATCATTCACTAAATAGATATATGCATATACTCGAATATTCAAAATGCCTAAAACGTAACACCCGAACCCACACTCGTTGACGGAGGCACATTAACATCGGCTTCTTAAACACCTCCAAGAGCTGGAGAAGAATCAAGCAACCTTGATGTAGAACAACCAGATGATCCGAGCATAGCAAATAAGAAGTGTCTCCGAAAACAATAGGAAACTAGGAATTCTTTGATCTCTATAATGCAATAAGATTTAAATATTCTACACAAGAATCATTAACATTATGCATTCGTAAACTACTAATGCATTAAACAATAATATAATATGCATCTATTTTAGGCATAATATGCATAAATTTTAGACATAATATGCATTTATAATTGATGAATAAAAACGAAAAGTATTAATGCATTAAACAATGAGATAATATGCATCAGATTATCACATAATATGCATTCTTGTAAATACGTAAGACTATACTAAATGCATCTATTTCTAGGATTCTAATGCATTTAGATTAATAAAAATATGCATAATTTCAAACCAAAAAAAAATAAAATATGCATCTATACAAAAAGAAAACGGAAATACAACAGCAGAAAATACTAACCTTCATGATAAATTTCTTTCTTCACTGATGTAGTTAGATGAATGGACCAACAGACACCAAACAACACACCAAAAAATACAATCGCAAATGACAACTGCCGAACTTTTTACTAATATTCTCGATGTTCTACGCATACAGAAAGAAGCATGTAATAGATTGTTTAGGGTTTTGTAGAACCAAGCGCAGAGAATAATTTATGCCGGTTATAAAATATGTCTAAATAAGGAACATATTTTTGATTGAATACATAAAGATTTGATATAAAGTATTGATTACATTCTTACCCTTTTCACTTTAATAAAGATTAAAATAATTGGCTTACCGTTTATATTAGTTCCTAGTTCTTATTTAAGGCATGGTTCCTACTCGGGAAGGATCTTAAGAACTAAGAACTTATCTAGACCGTTTATATCTTTCAATCTATGGTTCATATTAAAATCTCATTTAACTTATACGTTGTTATATAAAATTAGAGAAAATGATATTTTGTAATTTACTTTGTATATAATTGCAATGTATCTTTTATTTTTGGATATCTTATCTTTTTCTAAGATTTTTGTTTATAATTTCCTTAAAATATCTACTATCGACCAAAAAAAACTTTTTTTTTTTTTTTTTTTTTTTTTTTTTTTTTTTTTTTTTCCTTTTCCTTTTTTTTTTTTTTTTTTTTTTTTTTTTTTTTTTTTTTTTTTGTTTTTTTTTTTTTTTTTTTTTTCTTTTCTTCCCTAACCTTATTTTTTTTTTTCCTTTTATCTTCGTTTTTTGGGGGGGGTGGGTTTTTTGTTTTTTTTTGGGTTAAGTTTGTAGTAATAAAAAAAATTTAAAAAATAAAGAAAAGATAAAAAATAAGAAGTAAAAAAAAAATAGTAAAATGAAGTAGTTTAAAAATAATTATATTTATTTTTATTTAATTTTAAAGTATTAAAGTAAGTTAAATTAAAAGTAAAAGGGGAGTAAAATTAATTTTTTTTTTTTTTTTTAATTTAATTTTTTTTTTTTTATTAATTAAAAAATAAATTAAAAAATTAATATAAAAAAAAATAAAAAAGTAAAAAAAAAAAAAAAAAATTAAAAAAATAAAAAAGTAAAAAGTAAAAAAATAAATAAATAAATAAAAAAAAAAAAAAATAAAAAAATAAAAAAAATAAAATTTATTAAATAAAATTTTATTAATTTTTAAAGAATTTGGAGAATTATAAATATTTAAATATTTAAAATTATAAATATTTTATATATTATTTAAAAAATAAATTTAAATAATTTAATATAAATTAAAGTAAAGTAAATTTAAAATAAAGTAAAGTTTTTTATTTTTTTTTTTTTTAAAAAAATTTATATTTTATAATAAAATTAAAAATAAATAAAAAAAAAAATAAATAAGAGAATTAAATTTTTTTTTTTTTTTTGTGTGTGGGTAGGGATTTAAAGGAAGTGGTTAAAAAGTAAAATTTTTCTTCGCCTCTCGCCTCCCTTCTCGTTGCGCGCCCTTCTCTCTCTCGCTCTCCTCTTCTTCTCCTCGCTCTCCTTTCCCTTTCTTTTCTCTCTCTCCTCCTTCTCTTCCTTCTCTCTCTTCTTTCTCTCCTTTCCCTTTTTTTCTCCTTTCTTTCCTTTTTTCCTTCTTTTTTTTTTTTTCTTTTCTCCTCTCCTTCTTTTTTTTTTTCTTCCTCTTTCTTTTTTTTTCTTTCTTCCTTCTTTTCTCCTTTCTTTTTTCTCTTTTTCTCTTTCTTTTCTTTTTCCTCCTTTTTTTTTTTTTTTTTCCCTCCCCCCCTTTTTTTTTTTTCTTTTTTCCCCCCTTATTTTTTTTTTTCTTTTAACTTTTTCTTTATTTTTCCCCCCCCAAATTACCAAATTCTTTTCCACTCTTTTCCCCATTTCACCAAAATTCTCTAATTTCTCCTCTTTCCATAATAATTTTCTTTTTTTTTTACTTTTTTTCTTATTTTTTTCATTTTTCTTTTTATAAAATATTTTTTTTTTTTTTTTTTTTTTTTTTTAAAAAATCCCCCCCCCCCGGGTTTTTCCTTTTTTTTTTTTTTTTTTCTTTTTTTTTTTTTTTTTTTTTTTTTTTTTTTTTTTTTTTTTTCTTCCCCCTTTTTTTTTTTTTTTTCTTTTTTCTTTTTTTTCTCTTTTTTTTTTCTTTTTTTTCTTTCTCCCCCCTTTTTTTTTTTTTTCTTTTTTTTTTTTTTTCTCTTTTTTTTTTCTTCTTTTTTTTTTTTTTTTTTTTTTTTTTTTTTTTTTTTTTTACTTTATGTAAGTGTAAAGAAGCTTTAATTATTTTTTTAAATTTTTTTATTTTTCTTTTTTTTCCCCTTTCCCCCACTCACGCCCTCTCCCGGAGGTTTAATTTTTTCCCCCGGAAATTTTATTTTTTTTTTTTTTTTTATTTTTTTTATTATTTTTTTTTTTTTTTTTTTTTTTTTTTCTTTTTTTTTTTTTCTTTTTTTTTTTTTTTTTTCTTTTTTTTTAATTAAAACTTAAAACATTTTAACACCCCCCAAAATTAATTTTAAATAATTAATAAAAATTTAAATAATTAAATATTTAAAATAAATAAAATAAAAATAAAAAAAAAATAAAAATAAATAAAAAATTAAATAAATAAAAATTAAAAAAAAATAAAAATAAAATAAAAATAAAAAAAAAATTAAAAAATTAAAAAATATAAAATAAAAAAAAAAAAAAAAAATAAAAAGAAAAAAATAATAATACAAAAATAAAAAATAATAAAACATAATTTTTAAAATTTTATTAAATATTAAATTAAAATTAAATAAATAAATTTTTTAAAATAATTAAATTAAAATGAAAATTAACATTAAATTTTTAAAAAAATAATAAAATAATATTTAAAATAAAAAAATAATTTTTTAAAAAAAATTAAAAAAATTAAAAAAAAAATAAAAAAAAATTAAAAAAAATAATAAAAAAATTAAAAAAATTAAGTTTTTTTTTTTTTTTTTTTTTTTTTCTTCTTTTAAAAAATTTTTTAATATTAATTTTATATTTATTTTTTTTCCTTTCTTTTCATACATAAAAATAAATAAAAATATTGATTTAAAAATAAAGAAAAATATATATTATATAAATTTAAATTTAATTTTAAAATTTTAAAACATTATTATTTTTTTATTTCCCCCCCCCGCCGGGGGGGTGGGTAGGTTAAAGGTAAGAGTTATTTAAAAATTAAATTTTAAATAAAATTAAAATTAGGAATATTAAATTAAAATTTAATTTTCCCCCGGGGGGGGGGGGGTGTTTTTTTGGGGGGGGGGGGGGGGGGGGGGGGGCGGGGGGGGGGGGGGGGGGGGGGGGGGGGGGGGGGGGGGGGGGGGGGGCGGGGGGGGGGGGGCGGGCGCGCGGCCGGGGGGGGGGGGGGCGGGGGGG